>CM067298.1:85972361-86572361 GCA_034231615.1 Meghimatium bilineatum | reverse complement strand
TATATCCTCCATATTCCATATACTCCATATATATCTCCAATTCAAGTTTCATGCATTTAATGTACAGAATTGTGCAACTTAACAATTGGTAGCATATCCAGTTCAGGACTTGGCTATCAACCCAGCATTTTTTGGCTGTAGTGATTTTCTAGGCAATATAAATACGTTCAGTAGTTTGCCAGTGCTTTCTGAACGGTCCAGATGCACAATTATCTGTGGTGGGGATTAAACTTTGTACCTTGACCGTCACAGATGGGCTCTGTACCACTCAGCCACAGAGCCAGATGCAACTTAACAATTACCTTCTGTAAAAAATTAACACAGTATGCCACGTTGGAATTTATTATAGAATTGGCTAAAACTTAAATTTGAAGTCAGATTCATGGTACCAATATTTTCAGGAAAAGTAAACAAAACAGCGCTTATCATATCATCATCATCAGGTAGCATATCTTGAACAGGATGTAGTAGTCATCACAGCCTTTCGAAGCTTCTGTCAATCTTGAGTCAGTCTTCCTGCTTCTGTTACTGTCATGTTCAGTGGTCTTTTATGTCTGTGATTATGGTTAATTATCTATAAAGCTCTTCTTCTTCCTCTGTGTTTGTTCTCAAACTCCTGCAGATTAGCAGGATGCAGTCTGGAGAACAGAATGTGTTGTGCCATGGTTCACAGCTTGGTTGCAATATATAGTGCCTCTCAACCTGACACATCCAACTTCAGCAAGGCTCCTAGGTCACTTTGACCTGCTATCGAATGGAAAGCCAACTCTACACCCAATCCTCTTTAGTCACCTCATACAACATGTATGGCAAGTAATTTACTATTCTTTACTTCACTTTTTTTTAGTATGCGGGCAAATATAAGGTTCTAATAATCTGGAGAAAGCTGTCCAAAGTATGTTGATGTGTTTGATGTGTTATAAATTATCCTCTTCAAATAGCCCCACAACTACCTGTGCATTACTTGAACCCAAACGGGAAACAGAGAATATCAATGTGACATGTATATGGCCAGAAGTAATACAGAGTTCCCCTTTATTACTTGTCTTTTTCAATATCTGCACAGTAGACAATCCAAATTTCATGGGAACAAACATTAACTTTTGCAGACAACATAACTTACAGAGCTGATTCAGACAGACAAGAAATGGTTTAAGACAATCAGAATACATAACATCAGCACAACATAACACGCCATCTGCTGGCATGAAATCTATAATCTGCTTTCCTAGCACTTTACTTTACTCAGCTTCAAGGTCAATCAGAATTTTAACAAACAATTTCTTTATTTAACAAGAGTGTTTCATTCATTCATAGGGACATGGTCTTCTTGATATCTCAATATTGTAATCATGTTTTCATTCAAATATTTACCACCATGAATCATTATGCTTTTAGCAGAAGATGACTATAAAGTGAGACTTCTCTTCCAGTGAAAATCCTTCCAACATTCATCTTTAGTTATACACATCCTGCTAATCTGCAGAAGTTTGAGAATGAATGCAGAAAAATGCTGTATGTCCTGTTTTCCCCCCACACTCGTAGATTAAATGCATGCCTGTCTCAATGTTTTACTTCTGTCTTCTATCAAATAATCCCCCATGTATGACAAAGAGATGCAGACCTGTGGACATTATAATTTTGTAGTTCTGTGATACTCTTAGATGATAGGAAATGCCAGATGTGTAACATCACTGCAGATGGGTCAACAAAGCTGATGGAAGAATGATGAGTTAGTTGGCCCAGAAGTACATGTTACACTCCTGGCAGGACATGACAATTATAGGATACTGCTACTGGAAGGACTAAAGGCATTTCAAGGACTAAATATGCACACATAGGCCCCCCTAACACAACCATGCATTTGAGACAACAAACTGTATAAATGTTACGGTGTCACCTCAATTACTCAGCCGAGGAGAACCTATGCTTTTGTCAGAAAGGTTATGGACTGTAAAAAATTACTTGCTAACAGCTAAAGGGATTACTTCATCATCATCACCACCACATCTATACCTCCCTTTGATTTTGATATTGATCAAGCTAGAACAGCTTGTTCCAGCTATACACTAGAATTCCCTAACATTGAACTAAATAGGAACCCAGTCTTGCAGAGTACAATATTGTCATTTTATTTCATAAGAAACAATTTAAGAAGACAAAAATACATAAATTATTTAGTAGTCCATGACACCAAACTTAAAGAGTTAAACACACGATCATTTTTTTAAATTTAGCAACTACTGTAAATTTTATATGGGTTGTTTTTAAGTGGCTCCATATGTAGGAATACACAATACACATGCTCAATTTATATCACAAGTAAAATAAAAAACATTACTTTATAGTCTGCACATTCAAGCAAGATAAAATATTGAGACTCAGAACTAGACACTGCTGCCTAAGGCACACTTAACACAGAATCTGTATAACTCAGCAGCATCCATATGTGGAACAACAACACCGAAATCAGAGTACATACTACAGGATTGTTCCAAAATCACTGTTCATAGAACAACAATCTTGCCCACTGACACCTCTCCGTAAACCAAGATGTGGGGAAAGCACAACGGCCCAGAGGTACAGAAATTTATCATAGAAACAACATAAAACTAACTAAAGTAACGTTGTATTTGACTCTTGCTTACCTGTGTATCAAGTGCACGTTCCTGAGATTCACTAGAATTTATGACAATCACATCTGCAGAGGACATGCTGGTGAAGAAATAGGTGATGAATATACTAAAAATAAAGAACACTTTTACAACTCAGAATTGGATAACAGTAGTGACTAAGAAGTTAAAAGGAGAATAGGAATGACTAAAAGTACCTTCAATGACATGAGGAAATTATTAATATCTAAACAAATTACAAACAATTTAAAAATGAGAATTATAAAATGATACATCTATTCCATATTAATGTATGGCTCAGAAACATGGACACTAAATAAACAATTAGAAGACAAAATTGATGCCTTTGAGATGTGGGTATATAGAAGAATAGGAAGAACATCATGGAAAGAGAAGAAAACAAATAAAGAGATACTAAAATCACTTAATATGAAGAAGGAACTACTAAGAGAAATAAAGATCAGGCAAATAAAATACTTTGGACACATTAAAAGACATGACACCCTATTGAAGACCTTACTTCAGGGTAAAGTCAAAGGGAAGCAAGCAAGTGGTAGGCAGAGATACAAGTGGGTAACATCACATGATGGACAGATTACAGTCTAGCAGAATGCACCACCAAGACAAGAGACAGGAGATATGTTGCAGTCAACCTTCGTTGCGGAGACGGGGATGCATATCCTGCAAAGGACATCTATTCAATTATTCTTTAACTTGTTAGGAATCACTATGTATATAATTACATCACCAGTGCATTTAGATAAATAACTTTTGAACTACAAACAAGTATGACTGAGTAGTGTTTTTAATGGTGAGTACCCTAACCCCTCTGCAACCAAGCTGACAAGTAAAATTAGTGATTAATAAGTTTTTCCCACCTACACATAAACAAACTCCAGCTAATGTTTCATGTGACAGATGTATTGTCTCTCTCAGAGACACCTGTTCCTACTCGTGCAAGTGTTTGATTTAAATTGATAGACTAATTAATTATGAACAAACATCACTGCAGTCGTAACAAAGTAATAGATGTTTAGTCACTTCCAATAGCTGTCCAATGGATATGTAGGCACATAATTCCTGTGGCTCTTTAGGTAAAAATACACCTTACAGACCCACAGGTTTTGTCTTACCCACATTGTTCTTAATACTGACTTCTCCCAATCACAGTATAAAGTGTGATATCTACAGTAGTGTTCACATCCATCTGGCTTTTATTAATCAACTTCCATTATATTTCCCCTTATCCATCTTCAAATCTCCAATTATAGATGTATTGGGTGTGTCTCCTTGCTCTATCAATGCCGCAGTTGCCAGTACACACAAGAGTAGTAGCTACATGCAACCCCAATAGTGGAAAAAGAAATGATAGCATAGTTGTCTCATATAGTTAGTAGTAGGCATCTTTCCAGATGATAGTATTATTGTTGTGCTATATTACAAGAATATTATTATATATTACGAATATTATTATATTAGTAAAAAGATCAATCATATCAAACATTAGGGGCAGGCAGTCAAGGTTTCTAGGGCATGTGCTGAGAAGAACACAGCTTGAACACTTAAAATAACTACTGGAAAGATCAAAGGGAGAAGAGATAGGGGACGACAAAGAGAAAAGTTACTAGATGGGCTTGTATCGAGGCACGGTAGAAGCTCACCAACTGAGCTTATTGACAACACAAGAGACAGAGAGTCGTGGAGAAACATGATCGCCTACGCCAGTCGGCATGGCACTTGATTGATTGATATTACAAGAAATATAACATCCTATCCATAGCGATGATAGACCACAAGATCAATCTGACCACAAAGAGTCTTACATAGTGTGTACAAAGAATCATAGGTCCGCTTGCATGTGCTGTTCTATGTGTTCTAGGCGTGTAGTTCTTGAACTAACTACTATCACTTTCTCCTTTGTCATTATATCATTCCTGATCTTTACCCTCCATACAATACGATCCATGGCATCCTGTTTCCTTGATTCTGTATTAATACCTGTATCATGCATATAGATATGCATTCTTTTTTCCTTAATTAGGTTGACCCTGAGATCTTTTCCAGACTGTAAATCTTCATAAAGTAGATCTTTTTGTATTCTGCTATCTTTCATCCTCCTTGTGTGACACAGCTATCGAAGTCTGCGCAGACTGAGCAAAGAAAATATTGTGATATTTCTTGTTCTTCCAATACATCAGTGTTAATGAATTTGTCTTGCCACCTAACTCCAAGAATTCTATGTAGGCACTACAAGTGAAAGCTGTTTAGTTGTCTCCCCTAGTGCAAATAGGTTGCTTATGTTTCACTGTCATAGAGGAGGGTCCTGAGGACACAAACCTGGTAAACCATAAGTTTGTTTTTATTGCTAATTTTCTGTTCCATCTTCATCTTCTGTTTGCAATGCACTTTTTTAGTGTTAGTTTTAATATCAGAGATCATAGCTGCTACCAAACCAAACCTCTCTGCCAGTTGTTTTCCAGGCACACCTTCATTTAATTTAATAATTTCCACTTTATCACTAAGTGACAAAAGAACATGTTTACATCTTGTACGTGTTGCACTTAATCCAGCAATGACAAAAAACTAACACTAAACAGCGAAACAGTAAACACAGTGCAAATTGAATAGAGCGAATAGTGCAAACTGAATAGTTTCCGAATCAAATTGACAAAAAAAATGGTGATTTGCACAGCAGAAGAGAGCAATGACTTATTGCTTCGCTGCTATTAATAACTCCAGTTACGTACATGTAATATAATTTACATGTTAGCATCCGCTAACACTCTAAAATTATTTCGCCCAAATTCAATTCGGATAATTGGGAATTCAGTTAATCGGGATTCGGATAATCGGAGTTCTACTGTAAATCAAAGTATAAACTAACTTGTCTTCCATTGGAAGATGGAAAGACTGAGATGCAATCTAGACAGCAAAGAAGCTGATCTTTTGGTGCTACATATGTAAGCTACATCACAAAAAGTGATTAAACAGACAAACATAGGTCATACAATATTCAAAATATCATGTTATTGTTTATGTGGTTCAAATATAAATTGGCATGCTGAAATAAACAGTGGTACATACAATATGACTGGTTTCTTACCTCTGCTGAGTTTCTGTACCAAACTGAGACATTAAAGAAATATCTTGTGATGTGTCTATACTGTTGTACATTGCAGGCAGGACACTGACAAAATGGAAACATGGAAATTTTAATGTTTTCTTTGCTTCAATCCCCAAGAATTACAAACAATGAAGCTTTTGGTTATTTTGTGAAATGGGGAAGGTATTTTCCAGACAGGTGTTTTCATTTATACCCAAAACAATTTTCATCTCTCAGTAATGTGCAACGTTTTAAGAAGAAGCTTCCTACTCAGAGAGTCTATATGTGCGTAGAAAATCAATAATAGGTCATAACTGCAGCAAAACTGAAATCCAACAAGCAAAACTAGAAAATGGAGAGATACAAGTTTTGCTACTCACTGGATATACAGGATATAGTAGCTGCAAGAGTGTATCCAGTGATTAACATAATTTCCTCACCATATTTCCTTGTTTCACCTGTGCATGTAGAGGGTATGTTCTAACATTTTGTATGCAAACATCCAATCACATGAAAGTATACAACCATTTAGTGTATCTATGTTGGTCAATTATGACTGCACAGTTCATATGAAGGCTTGAATACGATCAATGTATTGTTACATACAGCATAACAGCACATTTCTGTAACAGTGCAGTAGAAGTAGATACTGGCAATAACAGTGTAGTAGATGCCTGTAACAACTGCACTGTTACAATTAAAAATACTCCCGTAACGATAACAAAAGTCCAATTAATGTCTTTTCTTTTTTTTGTTTGCTACTTGGTGTCTAACTCACACAAGGTCTTATAAATGAAAACCACCTGTTTATCTCTTCTTTGGTTTCATATATCTTTGCTTGCAGGGCTATTTTGTTGGGCAGTACATCTCTCAATTGTTCATACTGGGACAGTTCTGCATATGTTCAGAGGTCTGTTCATTTGTTCCACAAGTGCACAGTGGTGTGGCACACAGTTGCATGCTGCGCATGTGTTTGTTCAGTCTGTTGTGACCTGTCCCTACCAATTTAGGTAGTTGTAGGTGTTATTTGTTATGTTATGTTCACTTCTGATGGTTTGTATAACTCTTCTTTTCTTGATATGAGACTTCATTGTTTTCATGCATCCACTCTCCCTCTTTGACTAACTCATCATCATGTGACATATTCTTTCCAGAACGTGGTCTTCCTTATTAATTCTCTAAACACTCCGTGATTCTTGGTGAGTTGACCTGCCGCAGCTAGAGACTTGAGTCCAAATGGCTAGTTCATCTTATTTTTTAGTTGGGTACCCTCAAGCCATTTGGACTCAATTTCGATCACTTTTTGGTCTAGTTCTCGGTCGGAGTGGTCTTTGTATTCATTTTGTTCCATCATCTTTTTGTTTGTTTAATTTCCACCTACATTTACATTTTTATGTACTTCCTGTTTCTATCCTTCCTCAGTGATCCATACTGTAAGTTAGTGACTACTAAGGGTGTTTGAGAATTTTGTTCTGACCATTGAGAGTGTCGGAGTAAGACGGTAAGAGCCACGAATCAAGTTGTAATCTGAACCTGTTGGAGAGTAGTGGAGAGAATGTATTATGAATATAGGTGCTGGTGAAAGAAACCGAGTATTTGGTGTGCATAGTCGAGGAAGTCAGTGTCATCTTGACATAGTCTGCAGGGACGAAGAAGCATAGAGAATGGGAGAGACTGGCGACATACACGAGGATGAGAAAACGTATACAAGTAGTTGTGGATGCCAGTAGATTTGTACTTTTATTGCTTTGAGGTACCTCTTTTCGTAAGTCTGTCTGTTGTTTCATTTCCTGCTAGATTGATATGTCCATGGAACTATTGCATGATCACGCTGATGAAACATGGAGAGATGAAACTCTGCACAGCTCTTGCTATAGAAAGGATATCCTGATTTTCATAAGAGGTCTGTTTAAGGGACTACAACAAAGACATGAAGTCTGTAAAAATGACTATTTCAGATGGTTTTTGTTTCATGAGATCAAACTGTTGGTGCACTAAATCAATGGATGTCTTGATGGCTTCAGCCTCCGCTTCATAATTTGAGAAATTTTCACAACTCGCAGAACTTGTAGTTTCATCACAGTAATGGAGATAGATGCCATATCCCGTAAAACAAATGATTTTGAAAGTCAAGCCATCAGTGTAAGCAGTGATTGTTGACGATGAGTTGCTGTTTATGGTCTCTTGGACACTTTAATATTGTGGATGTGTTCCCTTGTTGGTTGTTTTATCTATCATTTTTGCTTGGTACCTCAAATATGGAAAGCTTATTTCTGTCTCTCTCAGCAGACCCAATTACTTTACCTTGTCAATGAATTTTTCTTGGCACTGTTCTCTAATATCACATCTCACAGCATCTAGAGCTATTCTTAATTGCTTATTTATTGTCCAAGATTCACTTCCAAATGTGAGTTAATGATTCTTAGATTTGCATGATTTAATTTCTCTTGATTTCCATTTATTACTAGTACAATACTACTTCATATTGTCTTCTACAATGAAATATCACCTGGATGTTTTCTTCTTCTGTATTCATTCTCAAACTCCTGCTGGTTAGCAGGATGTAGTCCAGAGATCGGGATGTATTATATCCTGGATTTACAACTTTGCTGTGATATCTGGGCCTTTAAGCTGACACATCCAACTTTAGTGTGGTTTTTGGGTCACATTGACCAATGAGATAGAACATTCGACTTCTTCAGTTGCCTCTTATGATGTGAATGGCAGGTAACTGTTGCTACTCTTTCTTCCATTTCGGGCTCCTAGCACTACAAGTTCAACTTAGATATTTCCACATATACACAATCGGTAATGTACAAGTAGACACCATTACATTTTTAACAAAACAAAACTGAACGCAAAGAAGCTTTCTAGCTTCGGTACTAAGGGACATAACACCAAATAATACAATCACAAAAAGAAGAACGTTTTTTTATTGGGAAAGTAATCTTACAGAACAACGTGAATAGCGTCAAATGTGGTTTCTGTTAGCCTTGATCTCCATGTAAATTCTGCAAGATAGTTTTCAAGATGGTGTAAAGATGTACCACAGTGTTTCATGTTTCTCCAATTCATCCTACCCCAAAGTCGTTCAATGTTCAGAGCGCCATTGATTTTATGTGCTTCCATAAAGTGTAGATAAAAAAACATCAATCATTCATAATGTGTGCAATGCACTGGGAGCCTCCCCCCCCCCCACCCTCCCTACTTGAGAGGTATAGTATATTGCTGGTAATGATCTAGACCACAGAATTTATCAACAGGTAGTATTTCTCTGCTTTTTAGAAACACAATTGCTTCCTACTTGTTTATGGGGAGACTCACAGTGTTAACGGTCATGTTTGTGTTACCAGCCACATTTGTTATTGTAGCAACAAATTGTCAGTGAACTGTCAAGCACAGTGACTATCTAAAAATTGTAATAAAAAAACTGAACTATGTATTAGCATTTAGTTGTACAGAACCTCTACATTTAAATACTTGCCATTTCTGTTTTAGAACTTCTTTCTGGTGATCTGTTAAGAGCCTCTTCTTTTTAGTTGCAGGTGAATCAATGACAACAAAGACCTTAAAATTTTGATAATAAACATTATAAGAATAACATCTTAATTAAATTGTAGATGTTTCATGACTGGACACAGACATATCACACATGGACCGGACACATCACACATGGAACGGACACATCACACATGGACCAGACACATCACACATGGAACGGACACATCACACATGGACCGGACACATCACATCGTTGAGCTGATTGTACAGACTCTCATTGAGCTGATTGTACAGACTCTCGTTCATAAATGTGTTCCAATTCTTGGACATATGACGACAACAACAAATGAACAGTAACAAAACAGAAAAATTACATTTTTGAAGTCTTAGCTCCTGACAAGTATATTAGCAAGTACAGTTAAATAATAGGAAATTGTATTTTAGTATATAGTCAACAATGTTGCTGGGACTTGGGAGGTGGGGGTGAGGGGAATGTGGGAAGAATAGCACCACTCACCAAGACCTTTCATGTCAAAAGGCAACTAAGGAGATTTTGGGGGATGGTGCTAGCTGTCCCATTCCAAAAGTGGTCAAAGTGACCCAGCAGCTATGCTCAAATTGGATGTGTCAGGACCAAAAGGTGCAGATATCTAAACTAAAGCCAAGCTGAGCGATCATGAGCTGTAGTCTCTTAAAGGATGGGATCAAGGCTACAGTGTTTGAGGGAGTTTTTTATTGTTTTATTGTCTACACACAATGATACACTATTCACTCTCCTGGCTACTTCCTGCCAATCTTTAGGAGTTTGAGAACAAACACTCTAGAAGTATATACAGTACAGTTAAATGCACACGCATATTAGCATATGAATTCAAATTAAATGGGAATGTATATTTTAGTATACAAAGTACAGTTAAATGAGAATGTGTATTTTAGTATATAAAGTGCAGTTAAATGCATACACATATTATTTGCCTACAAAGTACAATTAATTGTATAAACACACACACACAAAACACATGAGAAACATGCCTCTTTTGGAAGCAAGTCCAGCTCAATCCTTTTCCGTGTTCCCGAGAGTAAACTATGTGCTTCTTTTGGGCTAACAATTTTAGCAGGGGAAAATTTAGGTTTTGGAGATAGTTTCCCGGCTGGGGACAAATCCCGATTAAGAAGGCTTCCCTTCTGACGCTTAGGTGAGGCCAACTGAGGAAGAATTGGAGCAGGAACTTCTGAGTCTCCCTGATGAAGAAATTAATTTGAAAAACAATATACAAACATTTTTCCATAATATTTGTAGTATCAGTTCACACACTGGAACTTTCACGAGAAATGTAACATTTTGACATTATGCAATTGAAGGACAAAGACAAATTAGTTATTGATTACAACTGGGTGTCACTGCAATCTGAAAAACCCACAGATGCTCAGTTTCTCTTAGGCGATGAAGTGTAAACATACTGATGTCTTGCTAGTTAAATATATTTTTTACTCTGTCTCTCCTGAGGTTCAGATCTACTACAGTCAGTCAGTTCCTCTTTTGCCAAGTTTGGCACATAGGGCGGATGTCATATTTCTCAATGCCTGTCGGTCAGTTGCCAGGGATTTCAGGTCTTGTGCATTTAAGCCTGTTAATTTTAATTCATTCATAAATGTTCTTCTGAGCGTTGTTTTTGGTCTTCCCTGTTTTCTTTTCTCATCTGGTGTCCACAAGAAGGCTTGTCGTAGAATTCTTCATTCTAACTGTTGCCAATGTATGTCCAGCGGCGTTTTCTGATGATGTTCATCACATATTCTTGTTTTGTCTCCTCTCTTAGTATGTCATTTGATTTGAAGTCTTTCCAATAAGTATTTGTGATTTTTCTGAGGCATCTATTCTCGAAGGCTAGTAATTTCTATCCATTATTGCGATAGATTTCCAACTTTCACATCCATATGTCAATGATGGAATCACACTTGCATTGAATAGTCGCAGTTTGATGTGTTTACTTGCGATCTTCAATCTCCAAATGTGTGAGAGTTTGTTAAAGGCGTTGGAGGCGAGAGCGATTCGAGTCTTGATTTCTGAGTTGGTTTTCCCTGTCTGCTGTTATCCTGCTCCCTAAATGTATGAAATTTGAAACGTTGTCTAGTATATTATCCTCAAGTTTAATTGATTCTGTCAGGCCAGTAAAGTTCATGATTTTTGTTTTACGTGTGTTTAGATCTACTATACCCAATACTAAATTCTTCTAAGCACAGCCTATATGTGTCATCTATTGCAATGTTCACATCCTGCACACACTTGTTAAGTATCCTCAGAGTCCTCTTGTCTGTCTTTATAATCCATTAACAATAGCTGAATTTTACATATTCCTGTTTGCTCTCTCATTGCCACAAACACTGGTATGATACATGCAGCAAAATTCTGTGATACATGGGAGGTTGAAAGAGAACAATAGGTGTCATCAACGCAAAAATTGAGAAATAATTGAAATTCATTCACACATTCCAAATAAAACCAGAGAATGCTGATCTCATTCTACAATCTTTTGTCAGCTCCATGGTAGAGTGGGCAGTCTTGAAAATACAAGTCTGTCTTAACTTTTTTGTGGTTCGAAAGTTGATCGTCACATTGTACCATAGATGCAACTTGATATATTAGTGGTGCCTAAAATTTCATCAATAGTTGAGTGCAATATCCTATACGGAATAAGCTTCCTTACTTACTTTCATATTAAACATTCTTTGCATATGTTACAGAGACATATTTACCAAAGCATCTCAATCTATTAGTTTATTTAAGGCTTACCATACTCATTTCGCTGAATGGTGTTTCTGCAATTACAGAAGATTGTTCCCTTGAAATTAACCCTGGTAGAATAATAGCATTTTTTTCCTTCATCTTCAGAAGAGTTTGCCTGGTAACAAGAATATTTAAAAATTGTAACCTAGTCATGATTATAATAACTAGCTGTCAATGCCTTCTAAGCTGGATGTTGGAATATTTGATAGCACACAATATGTTTCTATTGCCACAGAGCAGTCAAATTATACACAATTAATTATAGCCTCTTGCCCCTCCATGATTTTCTTGTACAAAAGGGGAGCAATGAATAGCAACACTCCAATCTGCTATGTTTCAATCTGTAGGAGACAACTACAGTGGTCGGATGTGAGATTCACTACCCACCAAATGATCACCATCACATCAAGTCACATCACAGTCCCCTCTTGACCAGAAGTCTGTCAATCTTGTGTCCTTGCACCAGCCACATTGAGTAAAACAGTATCTTGCACTTGCAAAAACTCTAGAAAACCTCCCATCAAAAAGAATGCCAGAGAGAAATACTAATCTGGAGCTGAAAGTAAAACACCACCTGACAAACTCACTCTGTTGGGGGTTCCATCATCATCACGTAATTTGTTCAATTTGATGATGTTCTTCCTGCGCAAGCAAACACGAGTATGGGTATGAAAAATAATAAACATATGAGATGAAAATGATGGGAAAAAAAATACATTGGTGGTTGTCTACTTCAGTTTAGGTTTGTAAGTTCGAGATGACCCACGAGTTCGATTCGTGCCAAGAAAGAACTATTGCAGTGCATGCATGAGTGTATAGTCCCTAGTGAGAGTGTTTTCAGATCTTTTCTTCCATTTCCATTTCTTTTAAACTGCCAGCAGTGTTCTTTCTTTTTCAAATTTTGTGATGCCAGCAGTGATCTGAGTGTGCCAAGCTGAGCGATTAAAAGCTGTAGTCTCCTAAAGGCTGGGATCAAGGCTACAGTGTTTGAGGGAGTTTTTATAGTTTTATTGTCTACAAAAACACAAATTACACACATATTTTGCAGTATGCAATTTCATATTTGCATGTGCAAAAATTATTTTAAATCTCTAAAAACAAAATATTGCGTTTTTCCAAACAACCAACAAAAATAACACATTTTCAAAAAATAATCAGGTGTCTGGGAAAATTGTATTTTAATCTGTCTTCAATCAATAAATCAAGTGCCATGCCGACTGGCGTAGGAGATCATGTTCCTCCACGACTCTCTGTCTCTTGTGTTGTCAATAAGCTCGGTTGGTGAGCTTGCCACGATAGAAGCCCATCTAGTAACTTTTCTCTTTGTCGACCTCTATCTCTTCTCCCTTTGATCTTTCCAGTGGTTATTAAGTGTTCAAGCTGTGTTCTTCTCAGCACATGCCCTAGAAACATTGACTGTCTGCCTCTAATGTTTGATATGATTAATCTGTCTTGCTAAAGGTTAAAGATACAGCTATATGTTATAATGATAATTCATCATCATATCAAGTTTGAATGAACAAAGATTGGCTGTAGAAGTTATCACATCATGTTTCTCTACTGTACCCTGCAATGTTGCTCTTTATTTTTAGGTCAGCACATGTTTCCCCCTGATATCTATCCATGAATGACTATTCAAACAAAATATTTTTCAGACAAACCAGTTTTTCTGTCTTTCCATGACATTTTGCCTTCAAACTTTTCTGTAGTGGGTCCTTTCTTCATTCTCTGGGTTACATCCTACTAGAAATCTTGTGGGACCATTGTCTTGCTTCTAGAGATCTATTGAGAGTTTGAGAATGAACACTTGGAAAAACAGAACAACATTTATGCAAAAAGACAATAAATATATCATACTTCAAGCTGCTGGAATACTGCAGAGCAGATGTGCGACCAAATGTGGCATTCCACAGGGTTAAGGTTTGGTTCCTGATGGTCCGACGTGTGTGTAGAAGAGTCACTTCCAACAGCTGAGACAAATGTCCTAAGAATTCTGAATCATACTGACCATTATAATGGTTAATAATGCACTGAGCAATTATCTGCCACAGCTTTTCCAGCTAAATAGAAAACAAAAAGATAAATAAATATTTTTATTACTAGCAAAATAGTTTGAGAAAATTTTTCATCATACCACTCATATATTGTAGACCAATAATATTCAAAGTTGATATTGACACCCAAACACAGAGTTGTAATTTGTTGCACGGTATCTGAATTCAAGTATCATCTTTATATATTAATTTCAATGCCTTTATGTGTACTATTTCTTCATCATTCTCACACTCCTGCAGGTTAGCAGGACTCAGTCCAGAGAATGAATGCATTGTTTCAAGGTTTGCAGCTTTACTGCATTCTGTGCCTAGCAGTCTATTCTGTGCCTGATCCTCATGAAAGCATAGGCCACAGATAAACTTCAGTCTACCCTATCTTTATATTTCCACTCCAGAACTTTCCATATGATACCAATATTTATGACTATCACCATCTCTCTTATTGAAGATGTTCTCTTATTCTTCACTGTCAATGCCTTCTTCTGTGTTCGCTCTCTGATATCACCGCAAATAAATAGTGTGATTTCCACACTAGAAGTACGGTGTACTGCTAATTCCACAGTAGAAATGTGTTATTTGCACTTCGGTTGGCTAAAACTGTGGCCCAGAACATCCGTTTTTGTCATGCCTTAAATTCGGGTAGTGGGCTATTCTAGCCTGTGACAGCGTGCCTATCTTTGACAGGCAGCGGGTGTGTAATGATTCTTTGCTGAGACGGTTGTCATTCACATTTATTTCGCACGAGGCATTCCACAGCCAGTGAACTTGCCTTGTGTAATTAAATGTTTTGTGTCTGTGCCCATTGGGTACTGAACCTTTTCTCATCCACAAGCTTGGTTCCTGTTTAGGAAGAACTCAACAAAAGATTTAGACTTGTGCTCTTTTGCCTTCTTAGCCGACGTGTTGTTCACCAACATAATGAACCTCTACTCTCATCCAAGTCTGAGTCACACCACGCATTTGGGAACAAAGTATGTTCTCGAGCTGAACGACTTTGTCCCGTTTGTGTCTATCGGGTACGGAACCCTTTCTCTCCACGAGCATGTTTCCGGTATAGGAAAGCTTGACAGTTGAGTTGTGCCAGGGTTGCTTTCTTTGCCGGACGCCCATGATTTGGTCTCTGCCCGTAAGGAGCACCGGTAACTAGAAGCTTGTCTCAAGCTGACAGAACTTGTAGTTCTGAATTAATTGAAACATTTTACCTTTCTAATTGTACATGGCACTATGCTGCCCTCTCATTGTACTCAGTATATTATCTTTTCGTCTCGCCATGCACATACTTTTTCGTGTCAATTTCATTGTTCGGACCAGACTGACTAGCATCACTGTGTGTCGACAGTGACAGTACACGTGTTGGTGGAGATAATGACTGTCTCTTTTGCAGTCAATTTTTTATATCTGCCGCCTCCATATTCACAGACACGATCCCCAAAATGTTTAGCCAGAATCAGCACAAGCAGCTGTATTTCTGTTTCCAGGGTGCACCTCGAGGAGGTACTTTTGGGATCTTGGTCACCTGTTAACCCTGGGTCCGCACAGAGCAGTGCGGCACCCTTTGCACCCCTGTCAATGCCTATCTTGTACTAGTTTTCTCCCAATCGAGGCCAACTCCTTGACGTGGAGATGGGGCTTAGTCCAGCCAACAGAGGCTGGAAACTAAGATTGGTCAGGCCAACCCAATATCGAGCAGGGTCACAATCCTGCCCAAGCAAGCACAGGTGCTGAAGTCAGAGATGCCAGGCCGAGAGGCACACCAGCAACCATGGTATCATGCAAACCGAATAGTTGACATGTCTGCACGACAAAATTATAAAAATCGTCATGGTGCTCGCCCTGTGAAGTTCCCCAGGCAGGAGCAGTGCCGGATTCTGAACCTCGACAGAATCCATCCCCAGCTACTGGAGGTCCCTCTAGTCTACCTCGTGGAGCCAGGAGGCAGAAGAGGAAAGCGACTGGCCAACCAGACAGGACAAAAACCTCTCTGAATATTATGCACTGGAATGCAGAGGGAGTTAGAAAAACTGAACTCGAAAACACCTTGCACCAGAAAGAAATTAGTATTTGCTGCATACAGGAAACCCACCTCATCGAAAAAATAACACTTTACATACGAGGATACCAATGCTTTAGAGTAGACAGGAAAGATCGGAGGAAAGGCGGCATACTGACGTTGGTCAAAGCAGCTAAGGAGACAATACCAAGAGGAGCAAGGAAGAATTATGTACCATATTGGACCAATACACTCCAAAAACTACAGGAAGAACTGACTGAAGCACGTAATATGGCAGAGAAGCAACTATCACAACAGAACCACATCGCTCTACAAAAAACCAAAGTAAAGTTTACTAAAGAAAAGATAGAAACACAGAGAAGAAGCTGGAGGGAAAAAATACAAAAACTAAACTTTGAAAAGGAAGGGAGAAAGCTGTGAAAACTAACCAAGCAAATTAATGATGATAGCAATACCCAGCGACAAAAAAATTACATTGGAGGATTCAGGCAAACTCCACTGTGGCAAACAAGCAGCAGACAAGCATGCGGAATCTTACAGAAAAGAAAGCACAATTACCATCAATACATGTAGACAACGAAGCATTCATCAAGAAATGAACAATGATAAGAACACAAACTGCCCAGACGTCATGTCCAATCTATTCACAATAGAAGAATTAAAGGCATCTATAGGGAAATTAAAGGATAGAAAATCACCAGGACCGGACGGCGTCATCAATGAAATGTTTAGGAACCTAGGACAGGCAGCAATGTACAAATTATTACAGATATACAACTATAGTTGAGAAATAGGCAATGTACCACAGTCGTGGAGAGAAGCGTTTATGTGTCCCATTATTAAAAAAGGCAAGGACAAACAGAAGCCCGACAGTTAAAGACCAATAAATCTAACAAGTTGTGTCTGTAAGACAATAAAGAATGGATGGTAAACAGAAGACTAAAGTGGTACCTAGAGTCAGAGAAGCTAGTGGTGCCAGAACAAGCTGGGTTTAGAGAGTTAGAGAGTGTAACAGCACAGGAGACCAAATAACATTCCTGTCCCAGATAATATAAGATGCATTTCAAGAAAAGAAAACAGTTTTCACCCTATGGATAGATCTTCAAAAAGCTTTCGACAAGGTCTGGAAAGATGGACTGATAATAAAGCTGCAAAGAAACAGAATTGTGGGCAACATGAGCAAGTGGATCAGTTCCTTCCTACACAATAGGAAAGCAAGAGTTACCATGGAAGGATACAACAGCAAAAAAGTTCTTCTAAAACATGGAGTTCCTCAAGGCTCAGTATTGTCTCCAACTCTGTTTCTTGTCTTCATAAATGATAAAATTTGTGAATTGCCACAAGGTGTAAGAGCTGCAATGTACACTGATGACTTGGTGGTGTGGTGTGTAGAAGAACATCTAAAGATCGCCCAAAACAAAAATACAAAAGGCAGCAGACAACATAGCAGCATGGGCAGATAAATGGATGGTAAAGATAAATGCTGAAAAGTCTTCAATAACACTCTTCACACTCTCAAATAAGGACAAAGCAAGAGAGATAAAACTCTGAAATGTACATATCCAAACAGAAGACGAGCCGGTGTACTTGGGCACACTAGATAAGAGACTGACATGGAGGCCTCACATTGAGAAAATAGAAGCAAAGGCAAGAAAGAAACTTGCCTTCCTGAGGAAATTGGCAGGAACAAATTGGGGGGCCAATGATGCAACCTTAAAGAAGGTATATACTGGTGCAATTAGAACAGTACTAGAATATGGATCAACAGCCTGGACTTCAGCAGCCAACTCCCATCTACAAGCCCTGAACAAAGTACAAAATAAAGCACTTCGCCTTATCACAGGTGCCATGAAGACCTCTCCCATAAATGAAATGGAAAAAATTACAGGCATCACCCCTTTATCATACAGGCGAGACACTAAGACCATGGTACATGCAGAAAAGTACAAGAGCATGCCAGCACATCCAATGAGGGCCAGAAACAATGACCTAGCCAGTGGAAGATTGAAGAGGAGCAGTTTTATACACCGGTCCAAAAAACTAAACAGAAAATATAAGGAAGAACTACCAGACATAACAAAAGAGATATCACCAACACTTTTTCCAGTTCCATGGCAGCAATACCCAAATCTCACTATCAGAACCACCATAAACAACTACCACACTATGATAGAACTGAATAATCTCCAAAAGAAAACAATAGTATGCAACATGATTGAAGATATGTACCCCAGATAAGCATGGATACAAGTATATACCGACGGATCAGCAACCAGAGCAGTGAAGAATGGAGGTGCTGGCGTGTACATAAATATCCAGAAAAAGATAATCAATCCACATGTTCACCAACTGGAATATTCTGCTCCAACTATGCAGAAGTTTAGGCTGCATTGTTTAAACATGTCTGCAGAAATAATTAAAAACACAACAAGCCAATGCCAGCAGGTGGTATTTCTTACTGATGCTATGTCTGTCCTACAAGCCCTTGACAGCAATAAGCTGCCAGACCTGAAGAAAGCCATGCGAGAAGTGAGCATCCAAAGAAGGGTAGTACTACAGTAGATACCATCCCACTGTGGCATACCAGGAAATGAAGAGACAGACAGACTGGCAAAGGATGGAGCAACACAGGAACAAAAAGACCAAGAAATCACCTACCAAGAAAAGAAGACCTTCATCAAAGCCATCAGGAAAGTCGACCACCCGAAGGACAATTACCACTATCTCGACAGAGCAGAGCAGGTTATTATCTTCCACCTCAGAACAGGTCACAACAGATTAAACAGTCACTTAAATAGGCCAAGATTGGTCCCATCACCACTGTGTCCTTGTGGGCAGGCAGACCACTGAATATATCCTGCAAGCATGCAGTACTCTAAACCAGTTAAGGGAAGAACACTGGCCCAGAGAGATGGATATCCACAGAAAGATGTATGGGAGCACTGAGGAGCTTTCAAATACAGCAGCATTTATTAGGAAAGTAGGATTTGTTGTGTAGACATGTCAAACTCCGAACGAGAAGAAGAATTAGAAGACTAGTTTTCTGTATTCTCCAAAATGTGTCTAAGCAAGACAGAAAATTGTATTGCAAGACAGGCATTAACAGATATAACAACAAAGTTGTAAACCATGAAAAATATGTATTCCATTCTCTGAATTTCATCCTACTAAATGGCAGCGGATTGAAAATACAAGAGAAGGAGAAACATGATGAGGAAGCATATTTCAAATAGGTCATCATTTTTAAATATTAAAATTAGTTTCTATGAGAGGGGTTTTTTTAAATTATGAAAGTTAAGCTAATTATACCTTATTAGAAAATAGTACCAATAACTTTGCGGTGCTAGATTTTGTGTTGAACTGGTAAAACGTAGCCAGTGGACTTGCAAGAAGTACTAAGCAATTGGATATAACACTGGAAGATGTTATATGTGCAAACAGTTTGGTATAAACTTCAAAAAGTGTGTGGGCACCTGAGATTACAGACACTGTGGAGTCTTGTTTCTGTGAAAACAAATAAAATACAGATATGACATATCAGTGACAAGTTTTCCTACAAGTATTCTTTTAGTTCAATCTTTCTTCTTGCATTTTCTAGTAATGTCTACAGCATTGTCTCTTGTATAAATTGGCAGTTTATTCCTATTTCTTGTTGATACCATAGTTAAGCATTCATAGGTGTATTAGGTCAATATATGAACGTTAGCCTTTACAGCGAGGTCTGCGCATATAAAAACCCACTTCCGTTGTACACCGCTGAATGTTGTGGTAGCAGAATTGCGACCATCACTAAGCAATTTTGTAACTATGATAAAAAGTTGAAATTTGCCTTTTTTTCTTTCCAGGAAGAGTGGTAGTAATTATTTAGCCTCATTTTCAGTCTTTCCAGTCTAGGTCAAAGGCAGGAAAAACAAAACACAAAGACTATTTCAAAGTTCGAGTTTAGCCTTTTAGTCACAATCAAAGCTGATCGAGTTGAAATAGATGCCATTTTTTTGTTCTTTATTTAAAATATTCATACGTGAGACTGTTAATCAAAGGTAGATATGTTGTCTCCAACAAATACACTTTTTTATGCTCTCTAAAGCAAATTTGTAAGATAATAATAAAGATAGGCATACAGTGTTACTACCAAAAACATGAAGAGAATTACAACTATTATTTTTATACTATTATAGAACTATACTACTATACTATTATAGAACTATACTACTATACTATTATAGAAGAGAATTAATCATCATCAAGTTTCATGATGGTTGGCATAGGTGATCATGTAATTTCAAATCTCTGTGTCGCTAGTGCTGATGTCAGTTTCACTGCTGAACTACTTCCTTGTCATTTCACTAAATGTCTAGAAACTTTTCTCTATATCTCCCACTGACAACGTTTGTGACAACTGGTGTCTAGACTTTTAGTACGGGGTGCAAAGAATAGTGCTACTATTCTCTTTCCAGCCATGTCATATGAGGCGACTAAGGAAAGTTGGAGAGATGACAGGTGACAACCTGTACCTGTGAAAAATCTTTGTCATGTCTTGTCTCAATTTCCTACTTTTGTTTTCTATCAAATAATCCTCATGAATAATAAAGAGATGCAGGCTAGCTGACATTGCACCTTTGTCCTTTTCTGGCAAACTCATAGGTGGTAGGTAATGCCAAATGTGATATTACTGTGGATGGGACAACAAATCTGACAAAAGAATGTTGGCCCAGAAGAGTGTGCTGTGCAGAAGGCAAGACATGATAATCCTGGCACACTGGAATGTCTGCATTCAGGGACAAACCATGTTTTCATAAACCACGAGTCATAGGTTGCTGACCCCTGCTATAACACAATGACAAACCACAATAGAAAAAAAACTATGGAAACAGTAGCTTACAAATGCTATCACTAGACAGTATGGGTGATCAAAAGTTGTTCACCTGAACAGAATACAACCACAACACACTCCAGGGTGCCGGTTGTGCACTCATCCCTATAAAACTGTTGACCACCACCTTTTTTGAATGACCAGCAATGGATGGTGTCAGGAAAATGTTTCTCCCTCCAGGACCAGATAAATGGAACACATTATATGGAATAAAACAACAGCTCACAAACACATACATATATCACACAATTGCATTGGGTCAAAGGGCATGAGCCCATGGACCGCTGGATCAGCAACCAACCAACCAACCAACCATCAAAAGTTGTCATGACATTGCATAGACAGAAAATTTCAAAAGATCTGAAGTTTTTCTCAATATACCAATTAATCTAAAAAATTACTTCAAAAAATTGTTACCTTTATAATCCCAGAATCATCAAATTTTGATATAATCAAATTGAACTCAGTTTGCAAAGTTGCCAGCAGGTGCACAAATGAATGTAAGTTCCCCATTGGACGTTGTCTTCTTCGCACCCATTTGCTCGGACTCAGTGTCAAACCACCTCCTGGATTCTGGTTAACAGCAACAGCAGAGAAGTCCACACATTCAAGCATCTTATCGCATAAACTTGACATCAATTCTAGACTCATTGGATCCTGTTAAGATGGGGAAAAAATATTGGATATGCATTACATGTTTTGACACATCACTTCTGCAACAGGTCATGTCACTGTCATGGATGTTATCATCAGCCATCTGAGAATTCACAAACAAACATCAAACCAAACTTGATTCTTCTTAGTGTCATGTTCATCTTTGCTTGAAAAGTAGGAACATCATCATCATCATTTATTATATTGCTGAAGAAGACCCAACTGAGATCGGACAGAAATGTTCCATGTGTGCCTGACCAACACATCTAGAAACAGTCAATGCATGGAGAGCTCCATAAGGGAAAATGACTGGCCGGTGGACAAAAGAAATGCTTCAATGTCACAGTAATAAAATATATATCTTATTATAGTGACAAAATATCTATGTTCTTACAGTAACAATACATCTACGTTATTGCGGTGACTAAATATCTATGCTCTTACAATGACAAAACAACTAATATTCTTAGTGACAAACCATCGATATTTTTAAAATAATAAAACATCCTTATTCTTAGTGACAAAAAATTGAATGTACCTAGTTAAAAACATCTAATGTTCTTACAGTGACAAATTTATTTTTCTTACAGTAGCAAAATATCTATGTTCTTACAGTGGCAAAACATATGTTTTAACAGTTACAAAATATATAATATTCTTACAGTGACAAAACATCTATGTTCTTACAGTGACAAAACATCTATGTTCTTACAGTGACAAAACATCTATGTTCTTACAGTGACAAAACATCTATGTTCTTACAGTGACAAAACATCTATGTTCTTACAGTGACAAAACATATGTTTTAACAGTTACAAAATATATAATATTCTTACAGTGACAAAACATCTATGTTCTTACAGATCTATGTTATAACAGTAATAAAATATCTAAAGTTCTCAGAGTGACAAAACATCTATGTTCTTACAGATCTATGTTATAACAGTAATAAAATATCTAAAGTTCTCAGAGTGACAAAACATCAATGTTCTATAGTAATGAAACATTTATGTTCTGGTGGTGACAAATCATTCTTTTTTTTTTTTTACTGACAACAAAATTGAACATTCCTAGTGACAAACCATCTATGTTCTTACAGTGATAAATCTATTTTCCTACAGTAGCAAGCAGGATATCTATGCTCTTAGTGACAAAAAATATGTTTTCACAGTGACAAATTATTAACTGTTCTTACAGTGACAAAACATCCATATTATAACAGTGATAAAGCATCTAATGTTCTAATAGCAAAAAAAATGTTTAATGTTCTAGCAGTGAGATAGTTAGGTATGAGATCGGACAGAAATGTTCCATGTATGCCTGACCAACACATCTAGAAACAGTCAATGCATGGAGAGCTCCATAAGGGAAAATGACTGGCCGGTGGACAAAAGAAATGCAGTTCTATCATCTATGTTCTAGCAGTTACAAAATATATAATGTAAAAACAATAGCATTAAGTGTTACTAATAGAACAATAGCATGAAGTGTAAGTAACAGAACAATAGCATGAAGTGTAACTAATATAACAATATCATGAAATGTAACTAATAGAACAATAGCACAAAGTGGAACTAACAGAACAATAGCATGAGGTGTAACTAACAGAACAACAGCATGAAGCGTAACTAACATAATAATAGCATGAGGTGTAACTAACATGATAAAAGCATGAGGTGTAACTAACATGACAATAGCATTAAATGTAACTAACAAAACAAAGTGTAACTAACAAAACAATATCACAAAGTGTAACTAACAAAACAATATCACAAAGTGTAACTAACAAAACAATATCACAAAGTGTAGCTAACAAAACAATAGCACAAAGTGTAGCTAACAAAACAATATCACAAAGTGTAACTAACAAAACAATATCACAAAGTGTAACTAACAAAACAATAGCACAAAGTGTAGCTAACAAAACAATAGCATGAAGTGTAACTAACAGAACAATAGCATGAAGTGTAATTAAGAACAGATATTTCATTACAAGAAAAAAAATGTTTTAATTTTTTTTGGGTTCGTTCTCAAACTTCCACATCTGCCTTTTGGTAGAACAATGTTTCTTATAGATATTCAGCAGGATGTAAACGACCACTCCTCCAGTCGACTCAGCTGTAAATGAGTACCTGACGCATGAGTTAGGGAAGGTAAAAAAAAACAGCAAGGAAGGGAACTGGCCACCCCACCTAATAGTTGCTGCGGCCTAGTAAATGAAGAGTTATCTCTCATCTCCGACGGCAGATGCCATGGGACCTACCTTAAACCAGAGAACTAAATGTGCTGTATCACCATTTTATTTGTGCCAGAATTTAACATCCAACTTCTGCATAAAGATACATAACTTCAGACAATTTCAGTCTGATGTATTTTCTTATACATTTTCATTACATATTGGTTCATTATGGAAACCAGTTGCAATTTGTTTTATAATAAATAAAACACAATAACAAATGTAAACAAAATAAATACAAAACACACAAGAATGTTGGAATTGCAGTGAACCAAACTTACAATATTGAAACAATGTAGTACAACATATAGCTCTACTCTTCATTCAATAGGCAACTTACCTGAAGCTTGGGATTCCAATTCTCTAATATTTTGGCACTCATCTCTTCTAAACAAGAATTAGCCTCTGCGGTGGCAACAAGGGCAGATAAGCGAGCAAAACTGTGGTATAACTCTTTCCATGTTTTCAGGAGATTTTTTGACATCGCCTATATTAAGGATTAAGAATATTCTTAACCAAAAGCAACTGTATTTACACATCTTCACAGATGCCGACTCATGTTTTTCTCCACAACTTACAACACAATAATCTGTCATTTTCGTTCCTTTCACACATCAATAAAAGTGCCACTTAAACTTTACTATGCTAAATACAAATTACGCAACTTCCCCCCTACAAGCCAGATTGTTTTTTGACTAATGCATAATGAAGATGAAAAAATTACAATTCATAACCTTTTATTTTTAATGATTGGCTCACATGCTTTTTGCCTGACCGATTCCATGAAGAACCTATACCTGTCATATTTCTTATGCTATTTCATAATCACAGTAATGTGCTGATAATATTGTCTGAAAATAAATACAACACATGGATATCAGTTACCTTTCAATCCAATCTTCAATAGAACAAATTTTGTCCAAACACATGTTTATTTTCAATGCACGAGGCCTGGATCTAATTTCATTCGTGTCATTTCATAATGAAACTAGCATCATCCTAATATTTTTTTGAAAATACATGTAATTCCCAACAATTTCAGGATTACACAAACAATTCATAAGAATTTTACTGAAATGGCTTCCATTCCAACTGGATGATTGAAGATTGTAGATTGATGGTTCCATGACAAATGACATTTTTAAAACTCCATCTGTCTCCTGGTTTTTATTTAACATGACATTGACATGAAAGTAAGCTAGATTAATATTATAGTGTTGCCACTCTTTTCCCAGATGAAAAACTAAATATAAACTTTTTATTGTAGTTACAAAATTACTTAGCGATGGCTGCAATTCAGCTACCACAGCATTCAGTGGAGTACAACCAGAAGTGAGTTTCTATACGTGCCGACAGTGTTGTAAAGGTTAATATTGACCATGTTTGCAAAAAGTATCCAACATGATTTTTTATAAGCACCCTTGAAGTCATATAAAACTTGTTCCCTATGCTAATCTGTAGATAGTTAGTTAGTCGTCGGATCATCATCACTGCAAACTGGACACATCCATAGTTGCTCCGATCTCTCCTGGAGTGTATCCGCCATCACACTTCTGCTACCGTACCGGTCCTATGCTGGTTGACCATCATTCTTCTGCGCCCTCCAAAATGTTCACCTCTAGCAACACCGCATTTCAATCACTGATCTTTAATCCTAACCATTGAAAAGGAATCATCATCCACATTAGTCTCACTCTCGTGTGTTATATCTCTTAAGGAGTTCAAAACGTCAGCGTGATCCATTGCCCCATCGCCCTGTGCCACAATCGTCCAGTTGATCCGCTCTTTCATTGCCTCGAACACCCACATGTCCCGGCACGAAAATAAATGTAACCACTTTCAAGCTCACCTTTCTCAAGGCTTCAATCCACTGTTCGCGAACGAGACCCACTTGTACCTTCTTAATCATACTCATAGAGTCACTCAAGATGCAGACCTGCGTTACCTTCTGTGTGCGTAGCCACTCAAATGCCTTGGTCACCGCCATAGTCTCCATGGTCATACTACTCGTAGTGACCGCAAAGGCACCATTTTCCTCCTTGATCGTTTTACCTGCGCACTGAGCTGTAAAGGCCCAAGCACTGCGAACATGCCTAATTACAGATCCATCAGTGTATATAATCACATCCCCCTCTTTGGTATTCTCACTGATTAAAGCCTGCACTTCTTTCTCCACAGCTGTGGGACACCATTCTCTGCATTCCCTGCTAAGTGATATTACTACTCTCAAACAAGTTTCGAAATCTGTGGGTAGACCTATCCATTCCGCACCTGCTGCCACATCCTGTAATCTGCACACGTTTTGTATGACATCCTCAGCACGTCCCATCCATGACCTTCCTCTCTTGAGTCTGCTGCCTTTAACTTTCTGTATTTCGGAATGAAACAAGTGTTCCTTATCTGCATGTATTTGAAGGTACGCCCGTGCACGGCAATACTGTAATCTATGCTCAGCTGTTGGGCAGTCAAGAAGGTATCGCATAGCTCTTGTCAATGTGTCTCTTGTGCATCCCAGAATGATACGCATTGCTGCATTCTGGATTATATCCAGTCTTTCGATCTGAGTTTGGCTAAGAGTCAGAATTGCCAGTGCATATTCCACCACAGCCACAACCAAACCCTGGTACAAAAGAAATAACAATCTCTGCTCACACTGCGCAGCAGCCATAACCTTCATTGCTGCTAAGCCTTTGCCTGCCCTTATGATAATGTGGTCAACATGTTTCCTGAAACTCAGGCTTCTGTCAAAAGACACACCCAGATATCTCATTGTGTTAGTTCTTTCTAAACTTTTTCCGGACAACGAAACTTGTGGCATGGGTGTCTTTACCATGTGATTGTTCAAGGAAAACCATGTCACGAATGCCTTAGACGGATTAACCACTGCTCCCGTATCTCGACACCAATTTGTCAGTCTGTCCAGCACCTTCTGTAGTTCCACGACGCACTCTTCTCGATTTCTGCCCTGTCTATACACCAGGATATCATCGGCATATGACATCGTTCTGCCAACACTTGAAATTTGATTGCCAGCGATATGTACTGTGTATACATTGAAAAGTACAGGAGATAGAGGCGATCCCTGTGGCAGACCAGGGCTAATAACCATTGGTGCAGATATCCAGTTGCCACACTTAAGAACTACAACCCTGTGCATCAGGGCGGCGCCAACCCAACGCACGACAAAAGGATTAGCTGCAAGATTTAACAGCTGACATTTTTTGTTAAAAATCTTAATCTGTAGAGTTTTACTTCAACTCCAGGTGAGTTCTCTGGCCCTTTTTTTAGGGGAGGGGGGTGTTTTCTATAGTTTTTGCAAGTCCCAGATGACTGTTTGACTCAATATGGCTGTATGGTGCAATGCTAAGTATTCTACTTTGGAGGACACATTGTCATGAATGTCTTGAGGCATACTGAATATAAGAGGGTATATACCTCCAAGCAGTCAAGATATTTGTCTGTAACTGACTTCATCACAGCAAAGATCATGGGGTTCGGAGGTAAACCCCATATCCAACCCTCCTTAGTTGCCTCTTGCAATATGCATAACAGTTCTTTGCTCCTCTTTTGGCAAGTACCATATATATATATATATATATGGATTTGTCCGGAGACAGTGATGATGATCTGACAATTAACTAACTTTATATATATATATATATATGTAAGCCAACCTGTCAACCATGAGCACTTCTGCATTTCAGCAGACTACTTTTATCTTCAATACTCATGTGTTCGAGTGCACGTGCATAAATGAGTGTGTTAGTTAGTTAATCGTCAGATCATCATCACTGTCTCCGGACAAATCCATAGGTGCTCCAATCTCTCCCCGAGTGTATCAGCCATGTTTATCAGCCACTGCTGACAGTTTCAGTTCTATGTTGATTGACCATCATTCTTCTGTATACATATGCAATGCTTATAGTGAACATGATGGTCATTCTTTAATCTCATCATCACCATCAAGTGCCGTCTCCACAATGAAGTTTGGCTACAACACACCTCTAATATCCTGCCTCTTGTAGAGTTCGCCACCAAAGTCAATGTACTTTCTAAATGAAATAATATATACCACATACCTGTGGCATCTTGCTTGACAGTTGATGTTTGACTGGCAGCAACAACACGGTATACATGCAGGAAAAATTATATTCTAGAGCATCTCCTTGGTTAACCTCATTTGTCTGGAAGTCAATCAATGAATTCTAAGATTAGTTTCATGTAAATTAGTTCCAACTGAAATAGTTTACAGTAAACCTTCACAATTAGAATATATTTTATGTTCTTCTTCTTCTTCGTTCTTTCTCAAACTCCTGCAAATTAGCAAGATGTAGTCCGGAAAACGGAATGCGTTGTGTCATGGTTTACAGCATTGCTGCGATATCTGCGCCTTTCAGCCTGACACATCCGACTTCAGCATGGCTTGGGTCACTGACCCTATATGGGATGGGACAGCCAACTCCATCGCATAACCTCCTAAGTCGCATTTTACAACATGCGTGGAAGGTAAACGTTGCTATTCTTAGCTCCCCTTTCGAGCTCCAGAACAGGCGGTTTTATGCTCTAATTGTTAAGTTTTATTATAATACTGAATTACCAGAACCACGACTTCCACTATTTTGTGTATGGTTAAAAATTCTACTATACGCCAATTAGACTAACATCTGCAGATGAAAGACTTTTACAGAGCCATCCGAATAACCAAATCCACCCCAAAACATCCTTCACTATAAGAGGTATTTTTTTTTACTTGACCTATTAAATCAAAAAAGTTCAGCATCTGGGACAGTGAACCCTACCTAAAAGTGATGGTTCTGTATACTTGCTGAATCAATGCTCAATCTGGCTAAACATATTAGGACCTCAGAGGAAAAGTACATTCAGACATAGAATATGGCACTTATATCTGTTTTGTTGGGAGTAAAAAGGGCACATACTGCAGCCTTGTTGTAAACTTTAAAATTACAGCAAACTTTTTAGCAAATAAAATGTCGTAGAATGTCATCATTATTTAGTGCAGGCTTCAAAAGCAGTCAACGAAACTAAACTCTCAAGAAGACTGTCTTAAATATAAATTTGCAATGTAAATATAAAATATTTATTCTGTCAAACCGATTCTTCTTCTGCATTCATTCTCCAACTCCTGCAGATCAGCAGGATGTAGTCCAGAGTACTACGGAATGTATTGTCATGGTATACAGCTTGGTTGTGATATTTGTGTCTTTCAGCCTGATACATCTGACTTCAGCATGGCTTCTGAACCAATTTGACCCTCTATGGGATGGAATATCACACACCCCTCCCCCAACCTCCATTGTCACCTCTTATAACATATCTCAAAACGTGTGTGGCCATTCTAATTTACTAACTCACTGTATTGATTGTGTCATGAAGTGTGTGTGCCAGTGTACTCCACATTTTCCAAAGCAGCTCAGGAGATGTGATTGACAGTGCTTGTAGATCCAGCATTTCTGTAACAGTCTGCAAGAACAGCAGTGCCCCCTGCACGTTGCTTGCTCCAGCATTTACCAATGAAGAGAACAACTTGATAAAACTGTTGAAATAAATGCAGAAAAATTATAAAAAGAATGAAAACAGCCTATTTACAGTGTTCTACTTGTAATTATCATGGGGGACGGGGGTTTGCACACTTTTAATAGCATGAAGGATGATTTCTAATTTTTGTTCAGCTGTTTCTTTGCAATGGTTCTCCAACACCTACAAGTTAGCAAGTTTTGCTCCAGAGAGCAGGAAAGATTGTGTTGTGGTTTACATCTTGGCACATGATGGCATAATCAAGACATTTGACTTTCTCCAAGATAGGATAGCCAAATCTTCTTAGCCACCTCTTACAAAATGCATGACAAGTGATGCTACTGTTTTTTTTCTCCACCTTTTAAGGCCTTTTCAAGACTCAGGAGTATTAACTGCAATGTTGTCATAGAAATTTTATACCTGTCAAGATTTTTAGGAAAAAATCTTAATTAAATAATTGTAAAAAAAATATATCAATTTATACATAAAATAACACCGCTGAAAATGTATGTGCTCATTAAAAAACACAGCTATACAACGCATATCAAATCTCTGGACTACATCCTGTTGAAATCCTAGATGCACGATTGTCCTGCTACAATAGAGCTCTCTCTTTCCCATCCATTTGTGTAATCGTGAGTATTTTTGGGATTATATTCGTGTTCAATCATTTCATGCACTAGAGATTTTAGTTGAGGTGTTGTCAAGTAATCTCTGTTAATAATCCCATGGCCTTCTTTAAAGGAGATGTTTTTGGATTGTAAATTGGCTCATCAAAACCAAAAAGCATTTCCATTTTTTTTAGGGTCATTGAAGAGGATATCTTCCTGTTGACTGTGAAAATGTTTTAATATGTATCAGGGACTGGTTTTCTTCAATCTGTTTTGGAGTAACTTGCTTTTGGGGAGCATTGGATTGTCTGCCATGCGAAGCAGCTTCTGTCTGTGTAAGAGTACTCTTTATTCTGTCTGTTTTCAAGAGGCCAAATGTTTACATGTTTTTCCATTGATTGAATGGGGTGGTCTTCATATCCCCAGTGGTTAGTCTGAGGCCTGCATTCTGAACTTTCTGTAAGTGTTTTGGATGTTGTTACCCATACTGCAATCCCATATTCTATCAGAAGACAGACTGTTTAGTAGCAATATCTGCTCCTTTCAGCCTGACACATCCAACTTCAGCATGATTTCTGAGTCATTTGCTTTGATCCTTTATAGGATGGAACAGCCAAATCCACCCCCAAAACCTCCTTAGTCGCATTTTACACCATACATGGCAGGTTAGTGCTGCTATTCTATGCTCCCTTTTAGAGGCTCTGGCATCATAAACCTAATGATGGCAATCACAATACTAATTAAACTTACTTCTCATGAGCAATTGCTGCTTCCATTACATATGTTGTCAGTAAAACTTCATTAAGAAGCTGTGCTGGACATCCCTGTTCAGACAAAAATAACTCAGTTAGTGCAATTATTTATCTAATTTTGTAGAGAATGGCAAAATTATTCCAAAGACAATTTGCATGATACAGAAATTATATATTGTAGTCTACTTTAAAATGAATTAAAACTAATCTGTTGCCTGGCCCGAAAAGAGAGTAAAGAATAGCAATACTGTTAGCTACCACACGTCATAATGAGGTTTTTGGAATGGAGATGGATGTCCCATCTCAAAGAGTAAAAGTCACCCAGAAACCATGTTGAAGTCGGATGTGTCAGGCCGAAAATCATAGATATCACAACTAAGCTGTAAACCGCGGCATAAAGTATTCCATTCTCTGGACTGCATCCTGCAAATCTATAGGAGTTTCAGATTAAATGCAGTGATACTATTATTTTCTCTCTTAAGCTACAACAACGCATGTACAGGTGGCTCATTAACTTTGTGTTTGATTTGTGTTTAAAAAGGTTTTGAGTTTTATCCTGGGTCATGACATGTTTACAAGTCTATTTTTTTGAAGATTCCTGAGAATTATCGCTTGAAGCTATGGAATTACATGATATGAATAATATTCTTTGCATGTGATGCTCCGCTTCGTTGAGAGGGATGGGGGTACATATGGGGAAACCTGAATATAATAAAGTTATCAATCTTCTACACATTTTTAGCTCTTTTTTTAAATGTTAACAATATCATACCAAGAGTACTATTTGTCACTGAAAAATACCAGCTTAAAATAATATTTCTATATATCTTAATACTGTGAAAAATACCAGCTTAATATTAGATTTCTATCAGCCTAAATACTGTGGAAAAGGAACTTAATTGCTTCATATGTCCACCACAAACTGATGAGCATCATTCAGGTCAGCCGCTCCTACTAATGAAACATAGCAAATGAAACTTGAAAAAATATAATGAGGTATATAAAATCTCAAAAATGTAAAGTCCAGAAGGATTGTATCTTATTAATCATGAAGTATGGTCTTTTTGGTCTTCTAGATGGCTATTTAGTATGTTTGCATTCGTAGAGGCATTTTGTGTGGTTGTAGAATTTGTTGTAGGGTAAATCATATGTTGCAGAATGAATCAATCATTGCAGCTTTGCAGTGATCTTTGCTTTATAAGTGTGTCTGTGTTTCAGCTTGTCCTTCAGGAATAGTCTCTACACCTTATATAATAGCTTTCATGCACCTGTCTTCAACCATTTTCCCACCTTTAAGTAGCAATTTAAGTCTTTCATTCATGTCTTTCATACAACTTTGTACCTCTCTAACTCTTTTCCATAATAAATCTGCCAAACAATATTTGCTGTCTGCTGTGTGAAATAATTGTTGTTCATTCTTTGCAACTGATCCAGTCACAACTAGTCTACAGCTGAGTATTCCTATTATTAATGGTAACTTTGCCCAATGCAGCACCTACTTTGTATGTAATTTTATCTTGCCACCGATGCTCATGATGTTGCAAAGACAGTGAAAGATATTGAGTCTTCTCTCACGTCTGGAGTATAATGTTCATGTTTCTGAAACAAATTTTTTTTAAAGTGCCAAGTACACAATCCTGATAGATCCAAATCTTTGTTAATTTTGTTTTTTTACGCTCTCTTGGCAAGATGCCAAAAGTTGTAGCTGCACTTTCTATTTGTACAATATTTAATGCTGCTTAATACTCACCCTAACAGTTTGTCCACCGGTGATATTGTATGCAGTAGATGCCAATACTTTCTGAGGGAAACTACAGCAAATCTGAATCATTTTCTGCAGACAAAAAGTAGACAAATGTTGCTCAAAAAGTAATCGTTTTCTCAGAGCATATTTGCAAAAATGTGTCAGATGTTAAATAAATCTATGCTCATGTACGACTGTGATGAATATTCTAATTTTTCCCAGTGACTTTTTTGTATCTCATGCATCTTAGCCAGTCCTGGTTTACTTTAGTTTGATAGTTCACATTCATTAATAGTTTTAAACTTCACTGCTGTAGCTGGACTATATCAAGCCATGCAGCCAAGATAGGGTATACTGCACTCATTTCCCACCACCTGTTGCTTACTGTTTATGCTTAACTTCACGATGGCCTCAGGTTCATGGCAAATGACTGCTTTTATAATACGACAATCAATATAAGGTAATACTGCAATTAAATGGAACACACAACAATAGTACTTACATAGAAAACAAGTTTTTGATGTTTCACTTGAACACAATAGACGGACTATCACTAAGACTAAGTATAAACACGAAAACATACAAATTACAATACACAAGACATTTTCAACGTTTTGAACTGTTAGGTCTTTCTTAAGAATATATAAAAGAAACTGAAAAACTGACGTTAATCACACCTTGGTCCAGTCACCTTAGGTCTTATGTTCCTGCTCAATTTGGCACTATTTGTTGCAAATGTGGTTGTTGCTACACGTCCTTATGTAGTTCAGATCCACTCTGTTTCATTTCCTAAGGTCACTTTCACTATCGATGAGTCTTTATATGTGAATCCAGTAATGATGTCATTTATCTTATCATACATAAACATTGTGACAAGAAGTATATAGGTGAAATGGGCCTACGATTGAGTGACCATTTCTGTAGGTATCTTCATGCCATAAAACACAGAGAACCTACCCCTGTCGCCATTCATTTCAATGGTGATGGTCATCATGGTGCCCTCAATATCAAGGTCACTGCCCTGAGATCCTGCACCATGGATGACAGATTTAGGTACACTCTTGAAAATCAATTTATTTTTTAGTTTGGTACTCAAGCATTTTGGACTGAACATTCATTTGTTTAAATTTGTGTTGGTGTGGTCCTTATTGTATTGTTATCCATGTTGTATTGGGTAATAATTTGTTATATCTGTTATCATATGCAGTCCAATTTTCAACAAAATCCACTTCTATAACTACATGTTTCCACATACATCATTGTCACCTTGAACTTCATATTTTTTACATGTCTATAGTATATCTAGTGCCTCTGTGGTGGTAACATTGCTTCTACTGTTTTCAATGTTTTTATATATTCTTGAGAAATACTTAACGGTTCGAAATGCTGCAAATGTCTTGTGTATTGTAATTTTTATGTTTTCGTATTTACACCTCGTAACCCCTTAATCTTAGTGATAGTATGTTTTGTTCAAGTGAAACATCAAAAACCTGTGTTCTACGTAAGTACTATTGCATTTATAATGGGCCTCAGCCATAGGAAATCAGTGTAGTTAGTCTCCTCCTCCCCAGTGCTGCACGGTACATCTCTGGCTCCCTCCAAACCACAGTGGGTACATCCATATACACAAATGAAAAATCTTAAAAACGCATTAAAAAATGAAAAAAATATAATTTTATAGATGAGATTCTATGAAGAAGGAAGTCTCAATATATAGACACATCTACCAAGGCCTTATGTTGCATGACTTGTTTGTCAGATGTGCCACTGGTGAGATCTAGACATATATATGGATCAAGACCCTTGGTCCAATAGGATGTTTACACCTCAAGTGCATAAATCGTGGACATGGATTTTCCATTTGTCTTTATCTTTGGAAAGATGTTCTTAGCCTCATTCCTTGTGATTCCCATCTCTGTCAAGTCCTTCATGATCTCTCTTATTCATGTGTTCCTAGGTCTTCCCCGTTTTCTTATTCCTTGCGTGTTTCATGTCACTGAATATAACGAGCCAGTGCATTGCAAAACGTGAACTTGATGTCAATAAACAATGAAAAAATATAGTTCACCATACAAACTTCAAATGTAAAGATACAGTGTATTGTAGAATGTTCACTTAATGTGTCTATAAACCAAAATTTTAAAATGGACACATTAATAAATACCAAGATAGTCTGTGCTGGTAGAATTTGTTTTTGCGCCACAGAGTGCAGGATAGTCAGGTAGGAACTAAATATATCTCTACATTCAGTCTTCAATGAGCTCTCCATAGCAGCTTTGAGGTGGTTCCCAAGACTAATCCAAATGTGAACCACCAGGTTTTCTGTAGACAAAAAAGAATCTGTTAAGTATATTCATTATTTCTTTGCATATTTTTTTTTTTTTTTATAACTTCAATTTATTTTTTTAAATAAGTGGTTAGACTCAGGGTGTTAGCATGTAAAAAGATGAAAATTATAATACTATAAACCATATTATTTTGCTGCAGTAACCTTTAGCACACTGTCAAAATATCTCAACAAAGTTGTAGAGTTTATACAATTCGCTGCTATGCCCCCTCCTATTCAGCAAAGTGAAAATCACACGATCATTAATGTCATGTGACTAGAATCAGCGAATCATAGTTAGTAGTAGCATTCTACTTCCGATGCCGGTAATGGTGTATGAAATATAGGAGACTGTCTGACAAATAATTGTAAATATCGAGACATCCAGTTCGGAATCCATCAGCTGGTTACAATGGTAGTATTTATGTATAATTGACGTAATATCATTATGGATTATGATTCTAATAGTAAGGAATTCTTGGGAATTATGTTTGTTTTTAAAGTAGATATATTAACACACTGGTTTTGTTAAGATATGACATTACACAGTATGGATCTAGTGGGTTACTTTTACATATTTTACTTATTTCCCCAGTGATATTATAATAGTTTGGCTATGAAACTACATATATACAATAGACTTAGTTGTTTAAAATTATTTTATCAGGGTGTCCACATTGGAAATAAATAAAGGTGTCCAATTTTTTTAATGTTTCGATTTGATTTTGATGTTTTCCGTGATTCATTGATTAGATGGTCTTTTCCCACCTTTACAACCTTCTCACACCTCTTGTATCACATATACACAAATACAACTTAGACCAATATATGCAGTATTAAATTATTTATTTACATCTACGAAAATTATTTTAAAATCTCTAAGAACAAAAAAGTTATTGCATTTTCTAAACACCCACCAAAAATAACACACATTTTCAAAAAAGAATCTGGTGGCACAGGAAAGATTGTGCTTCTTAATCGGGCTTGCTAAAGGTTAGAGCAACACAAAGAACCTTCAAATTTACAATGAATGAACTGCCGAAATTTGATGTGTCCCACTATTAGCTCTTATAAAACGGAGACACCGTATATTCGTCCTCTAGAATACATCTTGCTGGAAATTTAGAAGAACCAATGTCCTGCTGCAAGTGAGATCCAGCAGTTTGAGAAGAAATGCAAACAATAATTAATTTTTTTTAAAACAATGAATAGTTTGGTGTTGAAGGAAGGTAAATTTGGCAAAAAATATATAAAAAGGTTCATTAGGAGTTGAACACAGGATCGACGTTTCAACCAAAAGGTCTTTATCAAGATAGAGACAAACAAACACATAATGGAACCACAAAATCAATTTTGCAATCTTGCAATTTAGTATAAATCTGACATGTCTGAAACAACACACAAAAAAGATAGAGACAAGAACCACGGAAATGTGATTATCCATAAAAGTCTTAGGTTGATGTAATTGGTAACAGCAAGATAAAATGCAGGAAGTATGTTGTTACAAGAACATCATGTTCCCAAGATGGATTCAACCGTTATAAAAACTAGGCGGAAAAGACTGACAGAACAAGAGAGGTGTTATATGTGTGACGGGCTGAGTGTATCAAAATAATTTATGTCACACATTAATTTCAGAGGGTTCCCCATGGTATCTATGAGGTAATTCTCAATCACAAGCCCAATGTACAAAACTGAATGGGTGATCTTGAGATTTCATGACCACTACTGTGATTAGTGCAGTTGAAATGGGACACCACCTGTATCATGTTGTCATGACTAATGTAATATAGGTGGCAGTAAAAGCTATCACAGAGTCTAAGGCCAACTTCTAAAATGTAAGACAAATGCAAACATTTGAAAATGAATGCATAAATCACATTTTTAGATGCACCTATGAAATTCTCACAGATGGTGAAGTAGCCTTATGGAAGTGACCATATTAGTTTGAACCCTGAACTTGCAGGTGTTAACCATTTGCCGCAAACTCTTTGCATCTTTGGTTGATCGTGTCCACCTCAAGTCTACTCTGTACCAAGAGGTCCCAAAAATTATGGTCACATATGAAAGCCAATAGGAATGACTCAGACCTCTCAAGTTTCTGGATCCACCAACATAAAATATAAATTGTAAATATTGGAACAAGACATGTCTGAAGAGGAAGGACATAACCAGCTTGACACGGTCAGATGGAGCTGCGAGTGGTGAGAGATACAGATTGAGTTTTACTCTGAACTCGCATGAGAACTGTGGAAAGAATGTGACCTCAGGATAAAAGCGCTGCCAAAAAATAAAGTCAAGCATCTCATGTGCTTGAATCATGAATTTGACATTGTCCTGACAGTCTGTCCCTGCCAGTAATACCTGCGAGTTTGTGGTTCAAACTAATAAGCCTTAACCACTACGATAGGGAGATCCCTTACACACACACACACAGAGACAAAAGCTCTGTGAGTAGGAAGTTTCTTCACACCAACAATACTAATGGGGGTTAAAGTCTTCTGAGTTTAATGAAAGTTCTGGAGAAATAAATAACCCCCCCCCCCCCCCCAATGCACTTATGAAAGAAGAACTTCATAACGCTTAATTCCTGGGAATCAAAACAAAAAACTGCTACAATGTAAATACATACCTTGAATTTCACTTCCAACACTAAGCAGTACTGTATGCAATGTTGTCATTATAACTGGGGCATGTTTGACAAATATTGCAGAACTTCCTAAAACTTCACACACAGCATCTAGAAAATGTCAATATAAATCTCAACCCATATATATATATATATATCATACAAATAAGGAATTTAGTTTATCAAAGAATCTATCAAACAAAGAGAAACAAGTATTTACTAGAAATTATTCAATTTCTTGGGCACCATGGTCGTGTGCAGCTGTTTATATGTGTCCTTTATAAACTGAGGATCTAGCAACATGCCAAGATGTAACAAAGGCTAATGATGCAAGGATATGGTGCACCATTGTCTCAGTGTTCTTACAGTCTATGAAGTGACATTGATTATCATGTCTGTCCACAGCATACTGTCTAGTATACCGTCAATCATTTAAGATACTGATGTTCCCCATACCTCAATGCTAAGCTGTCTAGCATCATCTCTCTTGGTCTTCCCCTATCTTTCTTGATCTTCAAATTGCCTATTGTCACTACATGCTCCATTTTTCTTCTGTTTGGAGAACAGAATGTAAAAATAGAAAAAGAAGGCCAAAGTGACTTAACAAACAATGTGTCAAATATGCAAATATTGCAGGTAAGCTGTAAAACAGAAAGTAACAAATTCCATTCTGAGTTCCGTCCTGCAAATTGGAAGTTTTAGAATAAACACAAATTAAATCAATATTAATTATTATAATAGACGCAAATTATATATATATATATATATATTAATCATTATTAATCATTATTACATTTTTTTTAAATTGTGTACATATCAACTTTAAATGTTTTTAGGGTTTTGACACATAAATTAATGTATTGGAAATTTTAAGATTTCCAATTAAGAAACTGCAGATGTAAAGCATAAAGGAACACTCATTTGGTAAGAATCTAAGAAACGTACCTAAAGTCCATGTAATATTCCCAGCATCTTCTGACTTGCCTATTTTTGAAACAAGACGAGCAATCACCTCACAACTCAACTTTTGAACAGCAGGAAATACAGGAAGTTTATTTTTCACATTTGTTGATGTCTGAGAACTGGATGTGTTGATAGGTGAGGTTTTCAAGGCTAAAAGACAAAAATGTAGAACAGTAAACAAAAACTATACAAAGGCAACAGAAAAATTAAAGCTGATGATAAATTTGTCGCTGTTCATAATCACTATATCATTAGACAGCCCATCATCATCAGGTATCATATCCTCGACAAGATGTAGCAGGCATCACAGCCTTTTGAAACTCCTGTCAATTTGGAGCCAGTCTTCCTGCTTCTGTTACTGTCATGTTCAGGTGGTCTTTGATATCTTGCATCCATCCTCTTTTTTTGGTCTGCCTTTTGTTCGCCTCCCTGGTATTATCCATCCATTATGGTCTTCTCTAGGCTGTCATGGCATTTGATACGGCCAAAATATTGTAGTTTTTTGGAGAGAACTATGCAGTTTAGCAAGTTTTATTTCACAATCATTTCTCTCAGGATGGCTATATTGGTGATATTTTTGGTATTATGGGGATTTTTTCTGTAACATTTTGTTTCAAATGCTATTTTATTTTCCACTTTATTGGTGATTGTCCAGGATTCACACCCATATATTGCAACTGGGAATATTCAAGCTCTTAGCAATGTTAGTTTTGTTTTGAAGCAGCTCAGCCATATGTTTTTCATTTGTATCAATCAGCTTCCTTGATGTGATAGCCAACCTCCTTCTGACTTCTTCATAGCAAACACCGTTACTGTTAATAAGAGAATCAAGGTATTCAAAACTGTTGACTCTTTCTAATTGGCTATCATGCTTAATTCTTAGGCCATGCTTCTTGATTAGAAAGCAAAACTATGGCACACAGGACATTCCCATAAGTGCTCCGCTCCCCTTTCCAGCAGCCATCCAAAAGTGTGCAGGTTCAAAATCCTAGTTAGATGTTGATTATGTGATCTAATTTTTCTATAGAGGACATTATCTCCCCTCACCCCTATTTCTGTTATTCTTTGTACGTACATGTTATCACCTCTACTATTCTTCACTCCATAGTAAATCAATGACTGCCCTTATTATGTCAGCCCTATCTCTTTTTAATACTGTGCTATCAACCACAATATTTCCTGTCTTATGCAGCACACCTTGAGAGTTGAGAGAATCACCATACAAGTTGACTTCTATTTCCATTTTTATGCTTGATGTTGTAGTGGAGTAGACAATTTCTCATGCACCTTCCTGTCATTCTTGTAGGCAACATAACACCCATCCGCACTTCAAGGACATGCTTTTTAAGATATAATATGGCTGGTGTTGATATGAGTGGTTGTTTTGTGTAACTACTTCCAACCTCCTTGGGATCAAACATGAGGGATGGTCAAAAAGTTTTACACTTTACCAAGAAATCGTAAAGACAGGTTGGATTGCTGTGTATCATTTTAAAGACACATTATTGGTTGACAATTCCCATGCGTGCATGGCTCGTGCGGTATGGTATGTGAAAGAAACATTGGCAGGCAACTAGTTCAGTTGTGTATGAAGCCATGTCATGGATAAAACAGTCTCGTTTTGCAATCAAATTCCTGCACTTGCAGGGTAAGTATGCAAAACAAATTCATGAGATGTTTGTTGTTTATAAGGGTGTCTGCCATTCATATGACACTGGGAAGCATTGGAAAAATCAATCTCAAAAGGGACATGCCAGCATTCAAGATGAGCCAAGGAGAGGCAGGCCATCCATTGCAGATGATGCAAGCAACAAGTGGAGGCTCGGTCCTCTCAGACAGGTGAATTACCGTCAAGGAAATTATGGGTGAGTTGTGATTAAGTCATGGGAACACGTTGAAGATTTTGCATAACCAGCTTCACGTCAAAGATGTCCATTAGGCGCTTCCCCGTCTTTTCATGCTATTCGCGGCTTATGCAGCTCATAACTCCAGTGTTTTTGCCCAGCAGTGTGGGTATGAAATCATGCCCCATCTACCTTACTCACATGACTTAGCACCAAGTGACTTCTTCCTGTTTTGAAACAAAAAGAAAAGGCTTTGTGGGCATTTTTTTCTGACACCAAGGACTTGATTACTGAAGTGGAGACGTGGTTTCAGACCCAGGAGAAGGTGTTCTACAATCAAGGCATTAGGAAGGTGAAGAAGAGATGGGGGAAGAGCACCATCTTGAGTGGTGAAAACATAGAGAATGATTAAAGTTCACACCAATTTTGAGTTAAGTGTCTTGATTCCTTCAAACTGAAGTGCAAAACTTTTCTATCACCCCTCGTAGATCTGCTGCTTTGGACATGCTGACATTTACAGCAATGTAAGAGCAAACAGTGCAAGCAGTTTTACAACCCATGGGGGTGCAAAGGGAACGCATTGCTCTCGGCGGACCCAGGGTTAGCAGATAACCAAGATCCCAAATGTACCTCCTCACGGTGCACCCTGGAAACAGAAATACAGCAGCTCGAGCTGATTCTGGCCAAATCATTTGGGGATTGTGTCCGAGAATGTGGAGGTAGCAGACGGAAAGAGATTTGACTGCACAAAAGACAGACAATATCTCCGACACCACCAGCAACACCACATACAACGACACTGTCGACATACAGTGAAGCTAGTTAGTCCAGTCCGAACATTGGAGGGGCGGCCAATGAAAAAAGCATGAAAAGGTGGATGCATCGCGAAAGACAGATAGATTTCATAAAGAGTACTATGAAAAAATGAAAGGGCAGAACAGTGCTAGAGGGCAGCGCCAACTGCAAATAGAAAGTGAAAACGATTACAGAAATGGGAACTACAAGCTCTGTTAGCTCGTGACGAGCTTCTAGTTACTTGATTTCCTTATAGGCAGAGACCCATACCCAATAATGGGAATGTAGCAAAGCAAAAAGACCTGGCCTAACTCTAATGTCGAGTCTTCCTATACCGGAAAAATGCTCGCAAAGAGAAAGGGTGCCGTAACCGATAGGCTCAGGCAAAAAAAAGGGACAAAGATGGCAGTCCTGGCCCAACTCTACTGTCAAGCTTTCCTATACCGGAAATACACTTGCAGAGAGAGAGGGTTCCGTACCAGATGGGCTCAGGCACAAAAGAGACAACAATTTTAGCCTTGGCCCAACTCTACTGTCAGGTTCTCCTATACAGGAAATACACTTGCAGAGAGAAAGGGTTCAGTACCTGATGGGCTCAGGCGCTATTGGGACACGGTCACTCAGATCGAGAACGCCTTGCTCTCAAACGCGTGGTGTGAGACTCGAACTTGGAGGAAGGGTTCACAATGTCGGTGAATGACACCTTGGCTAAGAGGGTGAAAGAGCCAGGGTACAACTCTTCTGTTGAGTTCTTCCTCTTAAGGAACCAGGCTCACGGATGAGAAATGGTTCAGTACCCAATGGGCACAGGCACAGTACGTCCAATTACATGAGGCAAGTTCATAGACAGTGGAACACCTCGTGATAGACAGACGTGAGCAAAAAATCGTCTGGGCGAAGAGTCACCACACACGCGCGTGCCTGGCGACAGATAGGGCGACTGTCACAGGCTAGGGTAGCCCACCTGAATTGTCAAGGCATGCCGAAATCAGATGTGCTAGGCCTACAAGGCGCATAACGGTAGCACAACGTAAACATGCTCCCGGCGGAAATCACACGGATATCCATGCTGATTACAATGGAGTGAACGCAAAACAAACAAACAACAGCCCATGCATATATAATTTGTGAGTTGCTAATAACTAAGAAAGAATGTGCTGAAGTTGCTTGGCAAGTATCTACTGGTGTCAACACTACACTAGATGAACATTGGATGTGATTAAAAGACTTCAGTGTTGCACAAGTAGGACTGGGTCGCATGTGGACCTATGCAGGGTGTTTAACTAGTGAGTCTAAGAATCATCAGCATGATTACCTTTTGACATATATTGGGGAGGACTGAGAACCTATTGGTTTGACCAAAGTGTAATGATGTTTTATAATCAAAAACCAACCTAGTTGTAATTGGGTTTTGTGACTAAGAAAAGCAAATTTAACAAGAAAGTTCAGCAGCCATATGATTTCTAATGCTCTAAAACTTCTTGCATTATAAAAGTATTCTATCAAATAGGCTTTCTACTTAGTTACTTCTTCAGCGTTCATTCTCAAACTCCCGCTGGATTTCTCTTGTAACAGGACAATGGTCCTACAAGAATTCCAGTTGAATATAGTCCAGAGAATGGAAATGCGTTGTGTTGCCGTTTTATTTGTGCCAATGGCCCAACACATCCATCTTCGGCGGCCTACTTAGTTACATACTCAATAATATTGGCAACACTAATAGAGCATTCATATATGTAAGTACTAGCATTACTAACCTAATCTTGAAGATTGTACTATGTCTGAGGTAATTTGCAGTTTTCCATTGCCAGCACAGAACCACAATAATGGATGCACAATCTGAGGATTACATGAGAATAACAAACATTTGTTCAAAGACTATTCATTTCGTTAAATATTTTAAGTTCTTAAAAGTTATATAGAACCAATTCTGTTGTATGGAAGTAAATCTCTGGCAACACAGCAAAAAATTATATTAAGGCATCAGAGATGTGGTTTTATAGAAGAATGTAACACCATGGACAGATAAAAAGCATAATGAAGATATCTTGAAAGAAGTTACCATACAGATTCATGTATAAGCCCATCCGATTATAGGTCAATGGAGTACTTTCAGGACCCTTAAAGTTTCCGTCTAAGGTCAGTTTATAGACCAACATCCCAGAAACTAACATTGCCGGTAATACTAGCTAAACTTATTTTGCATTACCTGTTACTGACTTTACAGGCAATAATATACATGATTAAACAATCATTTAGTAGCTTGAGAGGAGTAACAATTTGACTTCACTCAACCATGGATAACATACATATTTGTGTTTATTGAACGTTCATTGTTTAACTGCAACGAGGCTGAATTTATGCAGAAGGTGGTTGACATATCTGGAGGGGATGGTTTAGTTTCTTTTCTGAGATTTATGTATTTTCTGTATGAGGGGGTTTGTACCAACTCATACCAAGGCTCATGCTTTTTATTAAATGACGGTTTTGTGTTATTCCTGCAAATATCAAATACATATCAACAAATCATATTAAGGGTTGTAATTATATGATTCTTCTAGTTGTCAATGACATTACTTATTATCCAACCAAGTCTCATGGTCATGACTGACCCTGCTAAAAATCCTGCTAATGCCCATGTTTACCATAACAATTTATTTTTATATTAATATGAATGTAAAAAATAACACATTTACCATTTCAAAAGTCATTGCCAGTTTTGTTCCAATACAACAGCATAAATGCCACCAAGTAAGTAACTTCTCTATTGCCACATGTTCAACTTTTGCATTATCTATCTTGAGCACCATCAACAACAGCTTGATTCGTTTTGAGTCCAAAAGTAAAGCTGAAATAATCCAAGTAAAAATAAGCACATTAAATCACACAGGTTCCCAGTTATAAAGCAAAGATATAAAAAAACGTAGTGGACTGACCTCACTGTACTCGGGTTTTCCCATATGTTTCCCATAATCCCTCTAACTCAGGGATTAGCAACATACAGACTCAGAACGCATGTCCAAATTATATGATCCACCAGTCATCAAACAAAAATCATGACTATTGATCCATATTTCTACTAAAAAATATAATCCATGTTCTTATTTCAAGCCTAGTCTAGAAGAACAATTGATATAACTTTTACAAAATTGTATCAATTTGTCTGACCTAAATATACAAATGTAAATGCCAGTTTGTGCACTTACTAAGTTCAATATTACCTTCATATAAATATAACATAACACGTCATTAAGCTTTCAAGTTAGCTTCTGTTTTGTCCAGCCAGCAATCAGCTGTGTATTTCTGCATCCAGCCCTCAGACTAACAAGGTTGCCAACCCCTACTATAAATGATGCAGCACTCCATCTGCCGAGAGTATTGCTCATAACTCCTTAGCTTAAATGGTAATCATCAGGCATTTCTGAAAAAAGTCACTTTGTAAACACATTTGGAGGGAGATCTCCAAATATTCCATGCTATACAATTTATCACCCTGATTTCACTTTGTTTTCTGTTCATTAGTTCATTACAGAATGGATAACGGTTAAATTTTCTTGAACTTATCCTTTACTTAATTTTATTTGCCATGACGTGTAAGATTTATTATGACATTCATTTCACACAAACCTTAAAAAAGTATGCATGCAATGAATGCACTACTAAACAGTTAGATATTGTATAATTTTGTGAAGTATTGTTATTTTATTGTGTTTCAATGCCCATGTTTACTGGGTACGAAAGGAAAAGAGTAACACTGTACTTACCATATATGTTATAAGAAGCAACTAAGAAAGATGGAAATGTAGTTGACTATCCCACTCCATGATTTTTACTGTGAACAAACTTGCTAAAGATCCATTCCTAGATTACTGGTAGGAAGAAATCAACTTTCATCTGCAGAATGCCCCAAGAAGATTGTACAGCTCATGACAATGCACCCCATAGCCATATTGATTAAAAAAATTGATCAAAAATTCAGAACTTGCAAAAAAGCTCTCGAATGCTTCCCCATCAAAACAAATGCCAGATGCCAGTGTGTTTCCAGTCAGCTCTGTGGTAGAGTGGATAGTAAGCTCGTCTCGTAAATGTAACGTTGAATTAGCTCATGTTTCAAAAATGTCATCCACAATGTAATGGCAATATTATTGAATGTATTATTGGCGCCATAAAAATACAACAATTGTTGAAAAGCAAAGTAGTACAGTAATGTGTACTCGATACACTTATTTTTAAATTTAGTCTGTGTGTTTATAAAGACTCAAGGGAAGGGGGATACGGAATAACTACACTGTGACCTGCCACTCATGTTGTAAAATGCTATTAAGGAAGTTTGGGGATGTGGTTGGGTGTCTCATTCCATAGGTGAACTTAAAAATGATTTTGTGTTGTAAACAAATGATTGCTGTATTCATTACAATACAACCAAATAACAAATAATATGCACCTCTATCCAATGCAAAATTATCAATAAGACTCCTCCATGCTATAAAAGCTTTGTGCCTTGCAACAGGAGAACCCTTGAAACCAATTTCTATTATCTCCAACAATGAATTTACAGTTGATCCTTTATGCAGCTCCTGTAGAAGAAATAATTTTAAAGCAATAGAAAAATGTAAGAATAATGTGTAATCATTAACAGTACAAAGCTTTCATAATGAACATATGATTAGTTTCATATTCAATTAAACACATGAGGCAACTCATTCTAACAAACTAAAAAACACCTCCAACAATAATTAATATTAGAAACAGCACATGTCCAAAAATAATTGTCTTATTATAGTAACTTAAAAAATCAAAAGTTGCTGGGTTATGTTTGCATGAAATCAGCAAGGTTTTGATATGTCTTGTAACATTTTTTAAACAAAAATCTTACCTGTCCAGTAACCATCACAATGAGAGGCCAAGCACTCATCACAAATGACTCATGTGTAGACATCAAGGATTTCAATTTATTAGCAAGACCCTTCATGAAGAGAAGTTAGATAATTACAGCAATTGCAATTTAGTTTGAAAAGGCTAAATTACTGCGCATATATAAACGTCTTCTGACCACAAAACCACAAGTATGTTTACTTTCAAAATAGATGATGCTGATAGAACTCATAGGAAGTAGCACAGGTATAGGCTCATTTTTAAAGTCTGCAACAGTGACTACCACTCTTCATTCAAGCTTCTAGATTATGAAGATTATCAAAGAACTCTGAGGGAGTACAAGCTTGTCACTCTTGTTTCTCATGTCAGGAGATGGAGTGTTATCTTAAGCTCTAAATTGGTTTCTTTTATGGCATTCTTTTTTGATGAGGGAAGCTTTACATACCGTTAAATTCTGAATATAAACCCATCCGATTGTAGGCCGATAACCTAATTATCCCTTCCCAAAAGTGGAGAAAGTCGAAAGTCCGACTATAGACCGACATCCCCAACTTAACAAAGCCGGCAATAATGAACTTCATCATCATAAGAAAGAACCGACATGCTAAATGGAAATTAACACAAACTTTTGCAACTCTAAGAAAATAGCATTCCTTTCATTTGCTTCACTCACGTAACTTGAATGAATCAAGGAATGAAACCCCGGTGGCTACTGTATTCTGGATCAATATATCCGAAAATAATGAATACCCGGTAGGCTGACTTCCCTATCCATGACTATAGACGGTTTATGAGGTGGCAAGACTTTGGGGAACAAAGTTTTTCCTGAATGAATTGTCTGTGTTGGGTGTCTGGACGTTGCAATTTTACTACAAAATGCCTATGATGTGTTGTGATTTGGAACCCCATTTCAAATCTTCTATAAAGAAAGATTACATTTTAGTCACTTATCTGAATGGCATCACATAATGTGAGGGAAACGTGGATTGGTTGAGCCGATTGAAATGGGTAGGGCCAGTAGTCCATCTTCAGCCTCAGTGGGCTGGACTAATTAACAGAATATACAGAGTACCAGTATGTAACGAGTTCTCACAAAAATATTGCAGACAGTCATTCCCGGGCTTTGTTTTTAAAAGATACAGAATCAACAGTTTGAACTTAACGAGTTTGAACTTTGTGTGACCTGTATGTTTACCTTATACAGTAATATAAACATGAGGCACAGCTCAGACGGGTTTCACTATTTATTTCTCTCCCCATCCCCCCCCCCCCCCAACACTGCCTAAGTAGCAAAGTTTTGGATGTCAGTTACATGTTTGTGCAAGACCCTGTTTGTGCAAGACTGTTGAATGTAGAAAAATACCTCTGTACAGAATTAATTAGGACTTCATTCTTTATGTTTCTGATTATTGTCTTGGTCCCTATTTATATACTTGGAGTCGCAAGTTAAAAATTGGCAAGGCCGACCAGCACATGCACGGAAATACTCAAAATCTGCCTTTGATGTGTTTTTACATTTTCTGTACACAGGTCTTATAGCCTAGTAGACGGTCAGTAACTGTGGTAACATTTGCTTTACCCAAAATGAAAGTGTGTGACAGTGTTTAGACAACTGGTAGTCGGTGTTTCCCTACACAAACAAGACTGGGCCTTGATGATAAACATGTGTTACTGGTAGATCAGCTTAGGCTACCATATTTCGTTTTTTCACAGACCATTACCGTATTTTGGTCAATATATACAAAACGGTAATACCCATTGCTAAAAATAGCATTTCCGGGGAAATTAAGCTCAGTAAAAATGGCGGGCATGGCATGTCGGAAATAACGATATAGACCTAGTAAGTGAGTTTTATCAAGAAATATCGGAGGTTTCGAAGGAAATATTGTATGATATATATAAATTAATGTAATTAGAGGCTTAGCAGTATGGTAGTACGCTCTAGATTGTTGGAGAGCCCTAGTCATTTTATCCTGGCTTAATATATCGGGACATGTGAGTTGTCACTGGCATTTTTTTTAAAGTGTTTTTCTCCTTTTTTACTGTGATTTGGACATAATTTTTTTTTTAAATTTGATGTTACTCGATTATAAGACGAAGAGTATGAAGTCATCTCTGTTTATTGTCCAAACATTCTCGGGTTATACACGGAATTTAACGGTAACCTTTCTAAGTCTCAGGTAACTGTATGACTCAATGTGGCTGTGCAGCATCATAAGAAGGGAAATATTATTATTCTAATGTCAAGACTTTTTATTTTACATTATTGAGGCATGCTGCATATAAAAGGGTTGTTTCTCTTAGCATTCAGATATGAGTTTCCAGTAGGCTTCGTCACAGCGGAGACCGCCTATGTGTAGCCAGGGCTTAAAAGGTCAGCAAAGAATAGCAACAATGTTTACCTTCCATGCATGTTATACGAGGCGTCTAAGAAGGTTTTGGGATACAGTTGACTATCCCATCCCATATAGTCAAAGTGACCCATAAGCCATGCTGAAGTTGGATGTGTCAAGCCAAAAGGCAAAGATAAGGCAGCTAAACTGTAATCTATGCAGTGCATTCCGTTCTCCTGACAATATCCTGCTAATCTTCATGAGTTCAGAACGAACGCAAAGGAAGCGGAGACCATACCTTGCCTCTTACAGCATGAATAATAGGTAACAGTACTGTCCTTATTTGCTTTCCCTTTTGGTCCAGTAACACACAAGAGCAAAACAGAATTAAATAGTATGGCAAGGATGCTAACAATAAACTGATCACATAAAAAAACAAGTGAAACGTTTAATATCCTAAAAGTTGTAAAGATTCACAGAAATATTCTTGAAGTAAAAAAAAAATAAGTTATCCTAATTGTACTGAGTTTATCCTATGCAGGTTCTGCATAATATAAATATCTGTGGCATGTTTAAAGCCATTCTAATCAAAATTGATAGATATCATGTTTAAAAGTTCAAACATCTGCATAAACAGTTTCCAGGAAACTTGAGTTGTTTTGGAGGCTTGTTTCAAGTGACATAATAAAAAATTTTGACTTTAAATTTGCCTCTTTTCTCAGTCACATATCCATATACAGATCAAGACGATCCAATAACTTTATTAGTAATCCTTAGGTCGCTAGTCTCTCCTTCCCAAACTTGTCTTCAGTAGTCTCCGGTTCTAAGTTACTACATCTTAATGTGATGTAATGTGATCCAGTTTGCAATATTGTCTAGTTTGCATGTAAAACTGGACAGAATGCACATTAATCACATGCAATGATGGATTATAAAAACAATATACCTATGTCCTTTAAGATAAATCCATTTCTAAAAATTGTGCTGTTAGAAATAGAATGCTCTTGTAGTTTAATTTTCTTGAAAGGAGAAAATTTTCTTAATGGATATATAGTATCTGAATTCAAGTGCTTAAATTCCAAACTAGACAAGATGTTGAAATTTTGAAATCCAATGTTAGGTATACTGATGTGACCAACCAAGAAGAATGATTTGTGTAGAATTTGAATTGTAATTTTGGGGTTTTATTTGCAATTCTGTGAGCTATTCTTCAACAAGGAAGACCAAAGCCTGTATTGTCAGTCCCGTTAACAGACAATGTTATAGATTGGAATTTGTTAAAGTTAACAATAGTCAATAAGTTTTGAACTGCACATACATAAAAATCATTGTTTAATGATAATTCCCCAAAAGCTAAGAGTTAAAACTTTACAAAATACATCTAGTTGTATCAAACACAAAGCAAAACATAATGTGGACATCACTCAGTTTGTAGAAAGCATCACTATTAGCACTCAGAACACATGGAACCACAGCTAGAGCTAACGAGTTAGTACCCCACAGATGACAGAGGTTTCATAAACCATTAGCTCAGATTTCCATTACACTCAGAAATAGTCACATTCTGGAGGATCATTCAAGGGAAGAATCAGGTAACATTATTGGATTGCATGTTCTACAATGTACTTTTTCAATTCATAGATAATGACATTTCAACATTGATGCTAGTGTTGTTAAAACAAACAATGTATTTCTTTAAGACTTACAGAAGTAAGAGCCTTAATGATGAGTTTACTCAAATCTCGTGCCCCACACAAGTCCTCTCTAAACTTCTGCAGCAGAGACAATGACATATCTCTTATATCTTGGGATGGATTAACAAGTCCAGGAAACACAAGTCTTGCCCAGCGAGGTGCTAATGGTTTAAGACTCTTTCCAATTTGTTCATCAAGTCTGCACAATATCAGAAATTCAATGAAGGGGTATTAAAAATAAATAATGCACGAGACAGGTTATTAAGCACTGTAGTCAATTAGCGACATTCAAATGCAAAAATTGTATGCATGTTTCTTATGAACTCGGAGGAAAAACAAATTACATGGAGGAAAAATAAATTCCACAATGGAAAGATAAATTCCAAAGATAAAATATATTCCAGAGGAAACAATATACAAATTTCACAGGAAATAAACTTCCACTTCTTCTGCGCTAATTCTCAAACTCCTGAAGATTATCAGGATGTAGTCCAAAGAATGGAATGCATTGTGTCATGGTTTACAGTAATACTGTGATATCTGCGCCTTTCAACCTGACACATCCGACCAGCATGGTTTTGGGTCACTTTGACACTAATGGGATGGGACAGTCAACTCCACCCCATAATCTTCTCAGCCGCCTCTTACAACATGCATGGAAGGTAAATAGCGTTGCTGTTCTATGCTCCCCTCTCGGGCCTCTGAAATTCATGGACGAAGGAGAAATAAATGCCAGAGGGAAAAATATACAAATTCCAAAGGAAAAGTAAACAAATTAGTTAGTTTGTCCCTTTGGTGCTAAGGGCGGCATATTGGGCAGAAGTCATGTTTCTCCATGCTGTGCAGTTCGCTGCAAGTTGTTGTAGATTTGGGTGGCGTTAATACCCATTGTCATTGACTCTTTCTTAATTGTTCCTTGTAGTGTTCTGGGTCATCCACGTTTTTGTTTTCCTGTCGTAGACCATGACAGAGCTTAGCTGGTGTCTATTCTCGCCTGATCTAAGCAAATGGGCTAAATACTGCATACATCTTCTTGTTTGGATATGTCTCTTATTGATACATTTGTGGCAAATTTTTTAAAATCCAAGTTCAGCATTTTCGTAGACATTTATTCTCAAAATTATCTAGTCTGTTTTCTATGGCTTGAGTGAATTTCCAGCTTTCGCATCAATATGTTAGTACAGGGATCACACAGGAGTTGGAAAGTTTGATCTTAATGTTTCTTTAAGGGTTTTGTTTTCCAGATGTTGATTAATTTATTGAAGGTACTTGCTGCAAGCGCTATGTCATTATTTCTTTTGTTGCATCTCCATCAAGTGACATTTTACTGCCTACAAATTACAGAGGAAAAATAAACAAATTACAGAGGAAAAATTACACAGAAAAAACTAAAATTACATGGAGGGAAAATAAATAAATGGCACAGAAGAAAAACCTACAAAGTGCAAAGAAAAAGTTTTACAAATAATAACAAAAACGTTGACATTGATTTAAAAAAACCTTTACCAAGAATAATTTGATTTGAACATTTTTAGTAAGTAACCAGTTTGATTGCTAATTGAATGACAGAAAAATGATAGCATGTTGTGCAGTCGGCACTGTTATACAGGTTGCACCAATCAGGCATATAATCACATATAAGCATATATTTGCATCTTGAGCATGTGTTTATTCAGTCCTTTGTGTCTGGGAAAAGAAGGATGAACGATAAACCTGTGATCATCACCATCAAATCCATAACCCTTTAGGGTTGAAGGGGTGTCACTCTGGAAACACCAGCACAGATATTCCTCTATGCCCACCTGTTCTCAGTTCCTTGTTTAACAAGGGATGCAGACATTGAAGTCTAGAAAGTCTCGTGAACTAGATACAATTTATAATGAAATGTTAACACACATGGGTCCATCTAGGGAAAGTTGCCTTTAAACTAATAAATATGACTTTGAGAAATGGAAAACTCCTTTTAATTTGGAGAAATGTCCATATCTTTTCTATAGTGACAAATAACAAATCTCTACATAGCCCAAAAGCTACTGATCCATCTTATTAACATCATAACAGGGTAAAAGTTTGGTCAGAAATAAAATGGTTAATGCGCTACTTTACTGGTTCCTCAAGAACTCAAACATCCTCTACTATGAACAGACAGGCCTCAGGAAAATCAGGTGCACAAAAAAAAAACTATTTAGATGAACAAAAAATATCCATTATGGATTCCAGAAGAAAAAATACACTGTAGTCATCTTCTTTTACTTACAGACAGTTTATGATACAGTATGGAGGATACGCACTGAGAGCAGCCCCACCCCTAGGATCATACGGGTGGGGGCTCTCATTGCGTAGCTCACAGATCTATGCATCCAGAAGCAGACTTAGCAGCCTTTTAATCTGAGTTCAGTGACATCACAAAAGCTGAATGAAACTGCATAATATTAAAAATATGAAATGTAGGCACTTCTTGTATTTAACCATAAAATGCCTTCATGTGATTTAGTACCTGACAAATATGTTCACATGTTTTTCCACAACAAAGACAGACTGTGCCTTGATTATAATGTTCAATTCCTCCACAAAACCTAATATCACTGAGATCTGAAAAACAATCATAAAGTTTGTGTAACGATAACAAGCAAATATTGTATGGCTATAAAACCTAATTATGGGTCTGAGAAATAATTTCACTACCATGTTTACTCAAAAAAACCTATAACATGTTGATTACAATATATCCATCATGTTGAGACCTGCACCCCATTTGACCAGTTCTTTGTTGTGGAGATACGGCTGAAGTATGTGACATATGTTGAAGGGTCCCAAAAGAGGAGCAAAGAATAGAAACACTGTTTACCTTCCATGCACGTCCTAAGAAGTGACAAGAGGTTATGGGGTGGACTTGGCTGTTCCATTTCCCTCAAAGTGACCCAGAAGCCATAATGAAGTCAGATGTATCAGGCCAAAAGTTGCAAATTATATCATAGCAAAGCTGTAAACCATGACACATCACATTCCGTTCTCCAGACTATGTTCTGGTAATCTGCAGGAGTTTGAGAACAAATGCAGAAGAAGACTGAAGTATAGCCACAATTGTCAAAAACTCAGATTGATTAATGTTTGAGAATGAAATGCATTCTGGCACGGTTTAACCACCCAACCCCCCCCTCCCCCCCCAACCCCCAAGCTTCAGTCTTCCTTATACTAGAACATGCATGGGATGTGTTCTATTCTTTGTTCTTCTTTTGGACTCCGGCAACTACACTGGTTGTAATTATAATTAGCTGTTATAATATGAATTTTCCCATGGCTCTAGTGTGTCATTTCTCACGTTTCCTATACATCTTTTGAACTCTTCTTCTGTCATTTGTACTCACTCTTTTAAGTGTTAACATATTTAGTAGAATAATAAACAAGATCTTTTATTTCTGCATTTATATTCTTCTCAAAGTAGCTATCCAAGAGTTTGTCTTATGCAGCATAGAGCTTCATTCCACAAGTAACATTCAACACTTTAATGTAAATATGAAAGCACAATACACTTACCTCATTTACTAAAACATCTTGATTAAACCTCTGAATAGCTAAACAGTCAAAAATTAATTTGATCACATCCACAGATGATGTTTTCTGGCCACAGTGTATTAGTGATTTGAGGGCCAACTCAGAATCTGACTTCTGAAAGCTAAAATTTAATGAATGGGAAACTGTTGATAAAACTGTTGCACAGTTTGGTAAAAAAAAATATAACAAACAAACCAAACCAGCTCACACACACACACAGAGAGAGAGACATAATTATATATTGCTGCTCTGCCTCATAGACCACTGTAACCAATGATCAGAATCTTGATCTCAATCAACTTAAACATTCTACAAAATTTGACCTGGAGACAAATGCAAAATTCATAGATTAAAATTAAACACACATTTTTAAAAATGCTCAAATGTCTGTGTTTCCATGTTTTTCAAATAGAATATGTGATTTCTTTTCAGAATGTGATAGATTAGAACATGAATTAACCATTCGCAGACCGTGAAACAACATACTGAATAGTTAGCAAACTAGCAATGTAGAACTAAAAAACTCATAGGAAATATGAAGAGTTCTCAGAAGACAACTATCCTACAATATTTAAAACATAGATTAGCTAATTAATCTACCAAAAGTCATTTACCAAAATTCTTATCTGATAGCATTTTTTTTCCTGCATTTTGAACCTAAATGTTTATTTGTCATAACATCGATTTAAACACATTTTTCTAGCCCACCAGACATTTAAAATTACTATCTGCACAGGATATAAATGCAAAAGTACATAAACCAATTTAGAATAGATTGTTTTAAAATAAAAGTTGAAAATATATACACAAATATATAAGTCATATATACATTAAGTAATAAACTTTACCTTGAAACATGTTCAATACCAAGATAAATATGAAGCACATTAAGTGCATTTAGAATAATCTTTTCATCTGTGTCTAGTAAATCTCGATAAAGTAATTTCAAAAGCTGAGTTCCCAGAGTTTTCAGTTCCTCACTCCATGTAGTATCATTCTTTAGATTACTGTAGAGAAAATAACAATGGTTAGAAAAATATTTGATAACAGTATTAAGATATAAGATAACCATCTTAAGATACAAATTACATAAAACCCAAGCATATCAGCAATGTAGGAATCTTCTTCCTCTTTCTCCAGTCGCAGTCAGGTGCTGATGTGAATTTATTCACTAAACTATAAAGTGGTCACCAGCCTCGAGATAGAGTCATAGGGCTTGCCCATGAGAGATGTTTTAGATGGACATAGTTTTCTTCTAGTGGAGTGGGCAGTTCTGGAAAATATGTTCAGTGTTTTCTGGAGATTGTTCGCAGGGGCACATATTGGTATCACCAACTTCACTTCCCGTAAACATGTTGTTTGAACCTGTTGTGGTCTGTTCTCATTTTAAAAAAGAGTGTTCCTTTTTTGGTCTTTTCAAGTCTTTTTGGGTACATGAGCGAGTTGAATTCTGTTATCTACAAGTTTGGAAGAAAGGAACAAACAACCCTTTTTAAATTTAAATCAGGCCACTACGGATTATTGTGTTGTTTAACACATGTATGGAGAGATTGGAGTTTGTGACATCGATTTCTGCTCATGTGGACAATCTCCAGAAAATACAAAACATATTTTACAGAACTGCCTACTGTACAACACCACAGGAAACTATCACCATCTTGCAGACAAATTCTATGGCCATCTCAGGGCTGGTGGCCACAGTATAGTTAATTGATGAATTCCACATCATGACTTCAATTGGAGAACCAGGAAGAATTATCATTTCTTCCCTATGTGAAGATCCCAGCAGCAAGAGTTGCTTCTATGATTGCTTCACAATCTGCTTTGAAATTTGAAATGCAATGGATGGATGTGAGGATGGTGTTATCGTTGAAGATGGTGCCAACGACAACAATGCACCCAAGACTGATGATATCTACCCTGATGTTTCCATGACAGATGATGAAATTTGTTTACCGTTAAATTCCGTGTATAACCCGAGAATTTTTTGACAAAAAACAGAGATGACTTCATACTCCTCGGCTTATTTTCGAGAGTAAGATCAAATTTTTTTTTAAATTACGTCCAAATCACAGTAAAAAAGGAGAAAAACACTTTTAAAAAAATTACAGTCACATGTCCCGATATATTAAGCCAGGATAAAATGACTAGGGCTCACCAGCAATCTAGAGCGTACTTACCATAATGCTAGGCCTCTAATTACATTAATTTCTATATATCATACAATATTTTCTTCGAAATCTCAGATATTTCTTGATAAAAACTCACTTACTAGGTCTATATCGTTATTTCAGACACGCCACCATTTTTTTAGCATAATTTCCTTAAACGCTATTTATAGCAATGGGTATTACCGTTTTTTTACCGTTACGGCACATATATTTCTATCATAATGGTTTCAACTGATCATCGAAATTGGTCAGAAAAGTATAACAGTATCTGATGTTATTTATTAACTACAGTAAAGTGTAGGTACCGGTAGTTACCGGGTGCATATAATGTCTGTGATAACAAATGACATCTATATAACGGTAACTGGCGTTTATAGTCTAGCCTTACTGGGTAGTGTTTTGATAGTAACAAACTAAATTATAGGAGGTTTGGCTTGCGTACAGCAAAATGTTTAAACACAATTATCTGTAGTGTAGACACAAAAACAGAACACAGAATAACATCAAATATCGATAAAATTTAGGAAAAACTTACCGGTGCCAGTCGAAACAGTCATTGAAATCCTTCAAAGTCCGAATCACTGTCTGAAGTCTGAAATAACTCATGAATGTCATGGAAACATCAGGGTGGATATCGTCAGTCTCTGGTACATTGTCGTCGTCGGCATCGTCCTCAAAGATAGCGTCGTCTTCACTTCCATCCATTGCGTTACTTATTGAACACTTTTTGAAAGATCTGATGATCATTTCGGATGAAATATCAGACCACGATTCTTTGACCCACGTAACGATTGTGGTGATGTCAACTTTTTTAATGTTACCACCCTTTGTCACTGCTAAATCAGATGATGCCATCCAGTCCATCCATTTTGCTCGGAGTCTGTCCTTGAATGGTTTGTTCAGGCAGACATCTAGTGGCTGTAAGAGGGATGTAAGTCCCCCAGGAATGACGGAAACAGACAACCCCATCTCACGGCATCGTTGTTCCACTTTCTCTGTGAGATGCGCCCTAAATGAATGCCAGACTAGCATGGATGGTTTTTTTAAAGCGGCCCCCTTACTCTGCCCCCACACTTTATCCAGCCATTCCAGAGACCACTTTCGTCCATCCAACCTTTCGTGTGAGCACGCACAAATACGCCACTTGGGAATTTAATACCCTTAGGCAGAGTCTTGCGTTTAAATATAATCACGGGGGGCAAACGTGACCCATCTGCCATGCAAGCTAACACAACAGTGAATCGAGTTTTTTCATTCCCAGTTGTCTTTACAAAAACTGTCTTCGCACCTTTGCATTCAACGGTGCGATTAGAAGGCATATCAAAGCAGACAGGTGTCTCGTCCATGTTTCCTATTTGAGATAGATCGTAGTTAAATCTCTTCCTCGGGTTGATAGTGAAACGTTGAAACAAATCAATTTTTGTTTCTAGCTCCTTCTGCAACTTTTGCGCCAGCTTAGTGCGTGTTCGTAGACACAAGTGATGTCTGTTCATAAAGCGATTGCACCATCCCATTGACGCAACGAAGTCCTCAGATTTGTTTTTCTGGAATTCAGGATCTTTCAATATCGAGAGCGCCCTGATTCAAATATTGGTGCGGGTTATAATTAATCCGTTCTGTCTAGACTCCATTATCCATTCTGATAATTTCTTCTCCAGCGCAGGGAATGAAGCTGTACGGCCACGTGATGCTCTCTTTGATCTTGGCATCAAAGATAATTCTTCCTTTTTTTTCCTCCATTCTCGCACTTGCTTTTAATTCACAATGAAGTGGCGGGAAGCCATGGAATTGTTGGACTTCTCCGCAAAAGCGATAACATCCAACTTAAAACCAGCAGTATACGATGTTCGTTTCTGTCCAGGCATCCTTCTTATAAAACACGAATAAAATCACAATGACAATAAAAATGTATGAACTGGAAGCTAAACTACTTGTGCTGTATTCTTGGCTAGCTAAGTCAGCCTTATATTCTGTTAATTAGTCTAGCCCACTGAGGCCACAGATGGACTACTGGCCCTACACATTTCAATCGGCTCAACCAATCCAAGTTTCCCTCACATTATGTGATGCCATTCAGATAAGTGACTAAATGCAATCTTTCTTTATAGAAGATTTGAAACGAGGTTCCAAATCACAACACATAGGCATTTTGTAGTAAAATTGCGCCGTAATTGATTCCCTCCCCCAACCACTGTACATTTAGTGGAAGACGAGATCAATTTCACAATCCTCTGTTATGTTTATTTTATACCGTATTCTCCCCACACGGTAAACATAACCAGGAACAAAGTTCAAACTCTTCTGTATCTTATAAAAACAAACGTGATCTCGCTGTCTTGCCTTTCATCGTTTCCCACTTAAACTTCACTGTCAGAAGCCGGTGACATAATAGTTACGTAGTAATTACTATTCACTAGCGCTGTTCCGCGTCATAACGACCAGACACCCAACACAGACAATTCATTCAGGAAAAACGTTGTTCCCCAAAGTCTCGCCACCTCATAAACCATCTATTGTCATGGATAGGGAAGTCAGCCTACCGGGTATTCATTATTTTCGGATATATTGATCCAGAATACAGTAGCCACCGGGGTTTCATTCCTTGATTCATTCAAGTTACGTGAGTGAAGCAAATGAAAGGAATGCCATTTTCTTAGAGTTGCAAAAGTTTGTTAATTTCCATTTAGCATGTCGGTTCTTTCTTATGATGATGAAGTTCATTATTGCCGGCTTTGTTAAGTTGGGGATGTTGGTCTATAGTCGGACCTTCGACTTTCTCCACTTTTGGGAAGGGATAATTAGGTTCTTGGCCTACAATCGGATGGGTTTATATTCAGAATTTAACGGTATTTCAGAATTCAGACAGTGATTCTGACTTCAAAAATTTTAATGACTGTTTGGACTGGTACCGGTAAGCGATGTTATTCTGTGTCATTGTTTTTTATGTTTCTACCACTAATTGTTTTTCAATTTTGTTGTACACGTATATAAGCTGAACCCTCTAAATCAGTAGCGGAAAAGAATACAAAAACTCTTGGCGTATACACGGAAATATAAGGTATGTTTCCACCACCATTTCTAATGCCCCTTGTGAGCTATTTGTATATACTCTGGTCCAAGGGAGTTTTAGGTAGTCGTTTAGGAACATCATCAATACTATTTGTTTTAGGACAATTAGATTTTGATCAGATTTTGTCTTTACATTCTGTATAGAGTTTTATATTCTGGGTAATGATTATTTGGTGAGAGAAATGTGCAGGTCTTCTGGAGTTGACTTAGCGATAAATACAGCACATCAGTAATTGTTAACGGTGTTTGTAAAATTGTTTACATACCTTATAAGATTTGCATATGCTGCCTCCTTGTCTTCACGTCTGCAATTTCTGCTTTTTAAAATTTCTATTGCTTCCTTTACAACCATTTTTAACCTTGAACTGGTGAATGGCAAGTTGAAAAAAAATTATGTTTACATTATAATTATGTATACATTGGAGGCAGCGGAAATGTGGTTTATGCGAAGAATGTTATGCATTCCTTGGACAGCAAAGATTACTAATAAAAAATGTCTTAGAAGGATGGATGTGAAAAGATGCATTATTGATAATATAAGAAAAAGACAGTCAACATTTATTGGGCACATAATGAGAAGAGGAGACATTGAGAATATAGTGACAACAGGAAAGATAGAAGGGAAAAGACCAAGGGGATAACCCAGAGAAAAGATATTGGACAGTTTGGCTAAATGGCTTCGATTGAATAACACCAACGGAGATTATGACATATATGAGAGATCAATGTACATGGAGAAATATGATCACCAATGCCATTAGACGATGATACATTATAAACACACAATAAATCTGCATATTGCATTTTCCACAAGGAAATAATGTTTCTTCTTCATTCATCTAATAGTGTTTCTCAACAGGGATTTTTATATTATGCCAACCGATAGTGTCTTTTGAAATGAGAGGGTGTCTTTTATTTGGAAGGCACTTTTATACTATTTAGGAAAAGATGGAATGTGATCCTATCAAAAATCATAATTTATAATTGTGTGCTTTATTATATTTGTAAGATGTCAATAAAGGAATCTGCATTAAAAAGAATTATCAAGAAATTGACAACAATTAAAAACAACCTTGATTTCTGTGAAAGTTCTCAATTTTCTTATTTGCAAAATGCCGAAAGATGAACTTTTGGAAATCTATCATTTGTAAGCTATTAAAAATGATAAGATGATTATATGTAAAGATTTGTGGAAGAGAAAATACCATAATTAGTGGTTGATCTGTCTGAAAATGACGTGGATTTCATTAGTCAACATATGAAACAAGAGTTGATTATGCTACAAAATGACAGACAAAAGTATGACTCATTACAAAACATTTTAGATCCAGAATAGATTGTTCTTATCCTTTTTCCTGGCAAGAACTATGCTTATTACTGCAATTCAAATACCATATTTTGTCGATAAAGGCTTTATATTCAATAGTAATGCTGCTGAGAACATAAAGAATTAAACTCAAATATGCATCCAGGTTACTTGTGACTTCTTTTATAACAAAATCTATTACATTAACTGAGTCACTGGAAGTGCCAGGATAAGTGATTTTAAATTAGATACCTTGTCTTGTGCTTTACCACTGTCATTCTGTATTTATGATCAAGCATACTTATTGTTCGGTGTGCAACAGTAGCTTGTGCATACATTAATTAGAAGGCTGAAATTTATATTAGAACGACTATCTGCTGGTGGGTCACAAAAGGAAAATAGCAATACTGTGACCTGACTTGCATTTAATAAGAGCTAACTAAGAAGGTTCTCAGGGTGAAATTGACTGTCCTAAATTATTATTCTTAGTTGTAGGTAATGTGTATCTGAGGAGTACAATGGAGGGTGGTGATGGGGTGATAATACAGAATTTTATTTTTAACGGGAATGCTCTCTCAAGAGTTCAGAAACACTGATCTCATAAAATCACTTTAGATTTCTCTGAGTATGCCCAGAGTATGCCCATAAACAAATTTTGAGTGCACTTTTCAGCCCAGTACATCAAGTTTTAATCAGCACATCTAAATCAATCCCCACTAGAAACATACATAGATGGCACAAAAACTAATCAATAAAAAGCATTCAAGTATCTAGGCAGCATGTTCTCGGAAGATGGGATAGAGAAATAGAGACAAGATGTCGAAAGCAAACAGTTTTATATAAATTAGCACCACTATTGAAACACCAGAACATTGACATGATCTCCAAAAGAACATTAATAAGCACAGTGTTCATGCCAATACTGTACTAACAATGCCAGACCTGGACCCTGACAGAGAAACTATAACAAAAACTCGCTGTATGCAAAATGAAGTGCCCAAGAACAGCACTGAGGGTAACAAAAAGAGGCAGAATAAATAATGACACTATAAGAAATCTGGTAAATACAATAGAATACATAGACACACAAAAGATCACATGGTTCAGCCACCTAATCAGAATGGAACCAGATCGCATGCCATCGATAGCTTTGAATAAAATATCATCTGAAAAAAAGAAACGGGTAGATAAATGGCATCAGAGAAATACTAGAACACCAAGGCTGCACTATAGCAGCAGCATCACAGTTAGCAAAAAGAAAGAAAACTTCGGCTCCCCATGATGCCTAGCAGCACAGATGAATAGGATAGGACAAGAAAGAAAAGTCAGAAAGTTTTGGCTTTTATTTTCTGAGATAAGCACAGTGGGCCTTCTGCCTTCTCCAGTTTGCTGCTACAGATCATGACTGTACCTTTCCTCCTCCTTTTTCCACAACACTTTCGGTATAATACTTTGCTTTATCTTTATGTTCGTCCACCATTCTTTCTCTCCCCTTTTGTTCTATTGCAGTCTTAGTGTTGTCATGGTTGATTGGTTATCGCGCTTTCCACACTCTTTGGCTCGATCCAATCCCCATTTGGGCACTTTGACTACTATCCTCTCCCATTAAGGCAACCCTTTAGTATCAATTGGGCCTTTGTGTGTATTGTTTTTTATTGTTGCCACCCTCTCTGTTAGTCACTATTTCCGCATTTAAACTCCCCTTGGCTATTTTTGGTATAGGATTCCAGTATACAAGTGAAGGTACAATCACCTAAGCAGCTGTTTTATACTTTTTCATCATCAATTTCCTTTAGCATTGAAGTTAGTTCAGAGCTCAGATCTCTCCAATTATGCCTATTCAAAGATATTCTGTGTAATGTAGTTCTTGAGTAATATAAATATTGTTTGTTTTACTTTCTCTAAGTATTGCTCTTCTGAGTGTTTCTTTTGTTCTACCCCTGGCTCTTTTGCCTGTAAGACAGGTATCCATTCAAGAGATTGGTGGTGTATGTAGAACAAAACCTTCAATTAAACATGCAGAAATTAAATGTCATGATAACAGATAAAACAGAAGTAACAGTAACACCAAGAAATAAAATATTTTTTTTTCAATAAACCTGTAACCCTTCAGGTCATACTCATAGGGGTACCACATTGGATGCTTCAACAACGAATTCTATCCACAGCGATGCGAATGAGTATAAAATAGATAACAATACATGGAACTGGTAAATGTCAACAAGTTTGATTATCTGGGTGCTAATATTAAACACTAAACTCATAGTTAATTTAGTAGTTATACCGTAACCATACACAATGGTCCTTACATTTACATCATTCATACTCAGTAACTCACTTCTCATCATCGGGTGGACAAACGCATGCAGCATCTTCATCTAGTCATAGTAGACTTATGTTTTTATATTTGCGCCCAGATAATCAAACTTTTCGACGTTGTCGTTTTCCAGTTCCATGCCATCTATTTTAATTCTTGGTACTTTAGTGCCTTTTACTTTTGTTTTACAATTTATCTGTTCATGATATTGGATTTCTGTATGTTTAATTGAAGGTTTTATTCTTCGCTGTACAGTGTACACACACTACGCTAACACTATCATCAATAAGACTAGTAGTAATCACTAATTTAATTGATAAATTAGCTTAGTTAGGCCTAAAAAAGTGTAGACTACACTGTAGTTAGAAAGAAGAAGCTCAAGAAGACGAAGGATAAACTTCACAAGTAAATTGATTTACTTAACTACTACTACTAATTCAATAAAATATGTTATGAGAACACACAGGAAAACATCACACACGACTTACTTTACATCACACAAATATACTTTTAAAAATTACAATTTTCAAACTAAATTTATAAAATTGTAAACAGAGTACTATAAGTTAACTATAACGGTAAAATAACATGAGTAATTTATAAAAGCGCTAACGGACAGTGATGCCACAGACGTTTAAGAAATAATCTCAGATCGCCCTAATAAATCCCTGACTATATAATTCAATATAAAAAGGCCAGGTACCTAGCGAATATATCAAAAAATAAAAAGGCAATCGTCAATTTTCCTGCATAATTCCATCAATAACACTATCAATGCAGACCCGAATTTGAGTGCTGCGATGTTATATCTAATCAATATTTTGATGGATGTGAAGCATGAACTGTAAATAACACAAATTCAAAACGAAAGCAAGCTACACAGATGTGGTTTCTGAGAAAAATGTTGAAAATTCCATGGACAGATAAGACAACTAATGTAGATGTTCTCATTGATGCTGGCATAAACAAATCAAACATTAGGGTCAGACAATAAAGATTTCTAGGGCATGAACTGAGAAGAACACAGCTTGAACACTTAGGCATAATAACAACTGGGGAGAATCAAGGGGAGAAGACATGGAACGGCAAAGAGAGAAGTTCCTAGATGGACTAGTATTATGGCACGGCAGAAGTTCACCAACCGAAATTATTGACAATACAAGAGACAGAGAGAAATTTAATCGCCTACGCTATTCCCCATGGCAATTGACTGATTGATTGATTGGTTGGTTGATTTATTGATTGATTGAATTCCATCATATCAGTGAGACTTTTTTTTAATTCTTTAAAGGTGGAGAGAATGTATCCATCTTTTTATTAAACTCGTATGATTCACTGTAAATAAAACCCAGATTAATGCAAATATAGCCAAATTATCCACAATAACTCTTACGACTACTAAAAATCCCAGATATAATAAAATAAATATAATTGTGGAAACGCTGAATAGGAACTGTATTCCGCGGGTAAAGCCATATTGGAATGATAAATATCATAGAAAGCTATTTTTAGTAACACTATCGCAACGGTCAAAATAAACAAGACAAAGAACAACGGCTACGGTTTATTTAAATATGCATTCTGCACAACTGATATTTAGTGATATTAAAGTGAGGAAGACCTACAAGATTTAATTAATGTAGTAGTCACAGGAAGTAAAGAGAAAGGCCTCTTTCTAAATATCAAGAAAACAGAAGTAATGGTTATTTCAAAGAAACAAAATACCACACCTTGCAAGATCAAAGTGAATGATATAGTATTAAACAGGTCCACCAATTCAAATATTTAGATACAATAATTACAGCAGATGGAAGAAGTTCAACAGAAATTAGAAGCAGAATAGGACAGGCAAAAACAACATTCAGAAAAATGAAAAATATATTGTGTAATATGGTATTGTCATTATAGGTGAGAAAGAGAGTTCTGCAGTGCTATATAACCCCTATACTAACATGGGTGCGAGTCTTGGACAATAAACAAACTGGAAAGTGGGAAATTAGAGGGAGCAGAGATTTGGTTCTACAGAAGATTGCTGAGAATACCATGGACTGCCAGAAAATCTAATGTAGAGGTGTTGAAAGAGTCAAATGCGAAACGGACCTTAATCAACAATATAAGAAAAAGGCAATCTTCTTATTTTGGCCACTTCATGAGACAGGCAGGTTTAGAGAACACAGTCACACCAGGCAAAATTGAAGGCAATAGAGGCAGAGGGCGACAACGTGAGAAATAATTAGACAGTTAGACAACCTGGCACGGCAAGGAAACAACAACGACCTTGATACATAATACTGTGGATAGAGAGCTGTGGATAGCCATGACCGACTACGCCAGCCGCGTGGCACATCATGATGATGATGATTCTGCACAACCTATTTATAACTAACACATTCTTCAAGCACAGAGAATCCGAAGTTCACACCTGGTACAAGTGGAACGATTTAACCTGCAAAAGCCAGATAGACCTTATATTAACAAAAAGAAACAACAGAAGGAAAATAGACGCAAGAGCGATGCCAAACATGTGTTTAGACAACGACTATAAAAAAATTAACAGTAGCTGTAAAAACAAACAGAAAGAAGAAAGAAAACAAAGACCCCAAAAAAACACAAATTAAAATACACAAACTTAAGGACGACATGGTACGGAAGCATTACACACACACAAAATCACAGAGACATTCGAAAAGCTACCAGTACAACAACAGGGTACCACAACAACAGAAGATGAATGGAAATTATTCCAATACGCTGTCACACAAGCAGCATGCGAATCATACGCATGCAAGAAAACAACAGTGTAAATAAACCAAAAATAACAGCATGATGGAATGAAGAAGTCACAAGAGAAAAGAAACAGAAATATAAGAAATGGTTCAAAAGTTAAAAAAGGAGATTACATAGAATACAAAACAGTAAAAGCAAATGTCCAGAAAATCATTAAAACTGCCAAAATCAACTCATGGAAAGAATATGAAACATGCTCAACGGATTATAAACATACTCGCAGATTATAAAAATGCACAAAAGAGGTTCTACAAGAAAATTTATAACATGAGGAGCAAAAAAAGATATAGGCCTACAGTATATATGAACCAACAGAAATAATAAATGACGAAAACGGTAATGCACTAAAAGAACCGAAACAAATAATGGCAAGATGGCAACAATATTTCAAAGAACTGCTGAACCTAAAGGAAGGAGACAACAATAGACAATACAACAGCAACCCCAGATCCATATATACTACTATCGGAAATAGAAAATGCAATAAACAAAGTAGAAGGCAATGATAACATACAAACAGAACTTACAAAAGCAGCAGCAAATAGTGGGGAGAAAATGGCTACACAGCCTTTACAATGTAATATGGAAGAAACAAGAAACACCAAAGACTGGAGAAACACGACAATTATACCCATATGGAAGAAAAGGGCAGTAATAGAGATTGCACAAAATACAAAGGTATATCCTTACTAAGCCACACAGAGAATATTTTTAACAAAATATTAGAACAATGATTACGATCATACATTGAACCACAACTTTAAAACACCCAAATGGGCTTCCGTAAGAACAAAAGCTGTATGGAAGCTATCTTTACACTTTGACAACTAACAGAAAGAGTCACAGAAAACAACAAAGAATTATACATCACATTCGACTACCAAGAAAATGCCTTCGACAGCGTAGACAGACAGCAACTATGGAAAACACTATCAATATACGCAGTACCAGAACATTTAATCAATATATGCAAGAGCATTTATACTAATAACCAATGTGAAGTAAGAGCAAATGCAGGAGTACCCAATAAGTTCATAATGCAATCAAAAGTTCGCCAGTGGTGTGTCATATTCCCTCTACTTTTTATAACATATATCGACCACATCAGTAAAATAAAAACTACCGACGAAGAAGATATAAAAAACATATTGAACGAACTACTCTTTGCAGACGACCAAATATTCCGTTTCTTTTTACTCTCTTATGTGTCCCATTGATTATCATTTTGCGACTGTATGCAACACGCGCCATATCTAACAATTCGCTCATCTTTCTGAATAACTATACAACATACCTGTTAGGTTTTTTCCGCTACAATATAACTTCATTTTTGTGTCTTCATCTGTGCTCATTCTCAAATTCCTATAGATCACTATTAGGGACACTAACTAGGAGGTCATGGTTACACATGTACATGAGCTGTGAGCTCCATTATTTGTGATGGTCAACAAGCTCTGATATAACCAAACCAGACTCATGTCTACAGTTGAAAAAAATATACCTCACAATGAGCAAGTGTTGCCGGGGCTTGACAGAGGAACATAGAATAGCAACAATGTTTATCTTCCATGCATGTCGTAAGGGACGACTGAGGATGATATGAGATGACGTTATCTGTCCTATTCCATATAGGGTCAAAGTGTACCAGAAGTCATGTTGAAGTCAGATGACAGATCGAAAGGCGCAGATATTGCAGCTAAGATGTAAACCATGACACAAAGCATTTCGTTCTCCGAACTACATCCTGTTGATCTACATGGTTTCAGAAGAAGTAGAAAAAGTATATCAACACAAGAGACTCGAATTAAAAGACCATCTAAAAGATGTTCTATACACCCAAAAGAGAATGTTAGATCACACAATTTTCACTTATTTTTTACACATCTAAATATGTGAAGATTACGTTGCAAATAACTTGCACAAAGTGATTACAATTATATATTCTTACAAACAGCCGAGATATACTTTCACATAACTGAAATATGGTTGCAAACAACAATACAATCATGTAGTGTTTTCCTGCCAGTTTAAAGTAATAAAAAAGCCTTTATTGTTTGTATACATCGCCAGAAAACTCATTGAAACTACTGCCTTCGACATGAATCTTTCCATGCGATAATAGGTAGGTAGTTGCTTTACCAAAATAAAACATAAAACAGTCTAACAACGAGATACAGACAGACGACGTTTCCATAGAAAAGCCTTCATCAGGACAAACGAAAGACAACAGTACAACGAATCTCACATGGAGACAAACGTGGTTGTGATAGGGAGGAAAGAAAAGGAGAGATAGCTAATACATAGCGGAGGAAACAAAGATGAAGCAGCATATCAGGGAGGAAGAGGGTATGAGGAGAAGAAGTGATGAGGAGAAAGTGCACAGAAGTAGGTTAGGAGTGAAAATAAATACTGTGTGGTAGCAAGTAAAATAAGATAAATAATGATAAATTAAGATACATACCTCAAAAGGTGCCACAGGCAATGAATATTAGCATACAATCGTAATGGGAGAGCAAAAGAGGATGGTACGAGAGATCAGATGAGAGAGAGAGAGAGATGGAGAGAAAGACGCCAATATGGCAAGAACAGTACTGTTGTCTTTCGTTTGGCCTGATGAAGACTTTTTAGTCAAAACGTCGTCTATTTCTGTATTTTGTTGTTATATTTTTTGTTAACACATCTACCTATTTTTGTTTATCTTGATATTTCCCCCGTGTTACTCCAACAACCTACTTTCTGTTTAGGGTTGTTACCTACACTAGAACAGTTATCCCTCGCTATTAGGTAGACAGCGCAGGTATCGTTGCCAGTGTATCTGCAACTAGAGCGATGAAAATATGTGGGGGGGGGGTTAATTAAGTCCAAGTGAAAATGGCTGAACACCCCTTTTTATAACACGGTAAGACTCAAGACTAAAGAGAAAGGCCTCTTCCTAAATATCAAGACAACAGAAGTAATGGCTATTTCAAAAAAACAAAATAACACACCTTGCAAGATCAAAGTGAATGAAATAGTATTAAAACAGGTCGGCCAATTCAAATATTTAGGAACAACGATTACAGAAGATCAACAGAAGTTCAACAGAAATAAAAAGCAGAATAGGGCAGGCAAAAACTACATTCTGAAAAATGAAAAATATATTGTGTAATATGACATTGTCATTAGAGGTGAGAAAGAGTTCTGCAGTGCTATATAACTATATACTAACATATGGATGCGAGTCTTGGAAAATAAACAAACTGGAAAGTGGGAAATGAGAAGCAACAGAGATGTAGTTCAATAGAAGAATGTTGAGAATACCATGGACTGCCAGGAAAACTAATGTGGAAATGTAAAGTGAAATGTGAAACGGACTTTAATCAATAATATAAGAAAAAAAACAATCTTCATTTTTTGACGACTTCATGAAACAGGCAGGTTTAGAGAATATAGTCACAACAGGCAAGATTGACGGCAACTGAGACAGAGGGCGACAACGTGAGAAAATATTACAGTTTGACAACCTGGCACGGCAGGGAAACAACAACGATCTTGATACAATAATACTGTAGACAGAGAGATGTGGAGAGCCATGATTGCCTACCCCAGCCGGCATGGCACCTAATAATGATGATAAAGACTTAAATAAATATAAACATGGTCAGCCTTGTGTCGAAAAAGTTCCCTTCCCCATTACACAAACGCTGCAGGCGTAGAGGTTGAAAGATTACGACAGGCTAGTGGATAAGAGGATATATAGAGGAGAAAGCTTTGGAAATCAGTATAAAAGTCTGTATTGTCATTTCCGTTTGTTTTTTCCCCGCCTTTAATCTTCTAGCTTTTACTCGTCCGGTATGTATCCATATTTAGCTCTGTCATGTGAACGTGTGCAGTGCCACTCTTATTCAATGTTTGCTATGTTGTAATTGTGTTCTTGATAAAGTTCTTTGGATCAAAACGTCGCTTCTCGCGTGTTATTTGTGTGTATGGAGTGATTATCAAAACTTCATCACCTTGATTTCTGATTTCGTCTGTGTGCAAACAAATGCTTGCTCAGGTCAGGTAAACTAACAGGCAAATAATTATTGCAATAGCAGCAATAATTAATCAATAAAGGTATATCAATAAAACCTTTACAAAGTTTTAATAGCAAATTTTATTTTAAACAACCCAATCAGAGGCAAGCACAAATTTCTTTCGACAATGTGTCTAAAACTAGCCCAATTGTGCCGGATAAACGCGGAACTAGCTACACTGGACATATGGGTGCATGTGGCAGGGTTGGAGAATAGGAATGGCTAAAAGTATCCCATGAGGAAAATATGGGCATCTAAACAAATTACAAAGAAGCTAAAAATGATAATTATAAAACGCTATATCTATTTTACATTAATTTATGGCCAAGAAACATGGACAATAAACAAACAACTAGAATACATACTTGATGCCATTGAGATCTGGGTATATAGAAAAAGAAAATCTTCATGGAAAGAGAAGAAAACAAGCAAAGAGAATCTAACAACACTTCGTATGAAGAATAATTTTTAAAGGTAATTAAATTCAAATAAATACAATATTTTGGACATACTAAAATACATAATACATTGTTGAAAACCTTACTTGAGGGTAAGTGCGGGGAGGCGAGCAAGAGGTAGGCAGAAATACAAGTGGGAGAGTAATATCACGAGATGGACAGGTTACAGTTTAGCAGAGTGTACCACCAAGACAACAGACACGGGATGTTGGAGGTCTTCGTCTTCTTCTGCGTTCGTTCTCAAACTCTTTACAGATTAGCATGATTTTGATAACGGAATGCGTTGTGTCGTGGTTTACAGCATTGCTGCGATATCTGCGCTTTTCTGTCTGACACATCCGACTTCAACATGGCTTTGGGTCACTGACCCTATATGGGATGGGATAGCCAGCTCCATCCCATAACCGCCTCGTACGACATGCATGGAAGGTAAACAGTGTTGCTATTCTTTTCTCCCCTTTCAGGCCCGACAAAACACGGGCGTTTGAAGGTCTGTTTCAGCCAACTCTCGTTGCGGAGATCGCATTTAATGATGATGATTATGGTAGTGTTGCCAGAAATTGACAATTTCATGATCAAATTTCACAAATTTTGCCATTTTAAAATGTCACTGGTCATGAAATGTATGTTGTGGTCATTTTTTTTAATGTTAGGTCACTGATTTTTAATTTCTAATTTAGAAACGTGACCATGTTTGGCCTTATTTATACATTTAATTCGACAATGATCAATTGCAACTATCTGGCAACTTCGGTATGTAGAAGATATTACCTGACAGCAACTTCTGGAACATAGAGCGAATATTAACATTTTTATTTTTATCTCTTCTTCTTCTTCTTCTTCTGCGTTCATTCTGAAACTCCTGCAGATTAACAAGATGTAGTCCGGAGAACGGAATGCGTTGTGTTATGGTTTACAGCATTGCTGCGATATCTGCGCATTTCGGCCTGACACATCCGACTTCAGCATGGCTTTGGGTCACTGACCCTATATGGGATGGGACAGCCAACTCCATCCCATAACCTCCTTAGTCGCCTCTTACGCCATGCGTGGAAGGTAAACAGTGTTGCTATTCTTTGCTCCCCTTTCGGGCCCCGGCAACACACGGGCGTTTATTTTTTATTAACTACTATATTTGTTGCTTCAACGTGTAGACATAATTAATTGGAAAACACAAACTTTAGATAAGAACAGAGAAAGGAAAGGCAAAAACATGATCCACTTTTATAGAATATAAATTGGTGTTCCATTTTACATAAAAAGTGAGAATACTATAGTATCGGAGGTCCTGGTAGAAACCACGACCTACATCATTTTGTGTGGTCTACTGTCTTTCCTTAGGTAAATGATGATGATTGGTCGCATCAACTTACCGCTAGGCCATACCAAGACCTGATGTGTCGCCGTTGCTGCGTTGAGTCCATATTTGTTCAAGGTTTTCTTGGTCTACATATGACTTTATATCCATATATTCGTTTGTTGTATGCTCTTATTGATATTTGGATTGGGGCCACATTCTCATAAGGTGAGCGAACCATCTTACTTGCTGTCTGTCAATATAAATGATCTTATACCTACTCTTTTCCTAATTTCTTCATTAAAAATATTATAATTATTATTATCATCATCAGGTGACATCTTCTTTCCAGAACGTAGACACCCCTAAGAATTTCAAGAATCCACGGCCTTGAGCAAGCTGTCCTGCCTCTTTTAATGATAATAAAACCCATAAACTGTCAGGATCGTAGGCGTGTCAAAGACATGTGATGCAGAAAGATCTCCACAAACCTCTACCCTCTACCGTTCTGATGAGTTTGGAAATTCACACTCTGCCCAGTCCATGATATTATCCAGACATGTATACTTCTTGCCATCTCGTCTTCTTCTACCTCCCACCTTACCTTGAGGAACATCTCGTATTCGAGGAATGTCTCATCATGTGCTCGTACCAATGGAGATTATGACGTTTCACTATTGTTAACAGTGGTTCTTGTTGACCTATTACTACATTAATTATATCATGAATAAACACATTGGTCTTATGTTCTCGGTAACAGATACCCAACACACGTCTATAGAGTGTCTGCAGATTGGAGGATGTACTACCTGGTGCCGAATGGAGTCTGGCACCCTCGGATTACCCAACAGCCTTCGAAGGAGTAATAACACTCAATAGAGAGTGCAGGGAATGGTGTCCGGCAGTGGTCGAGTCGGAGGTGCTCGCTCTGATCAGTGAGAATTCCAGGGAAGGTGATATAGTTATATATACAGATGGGTCGGTTGAGACACACATCAGGAGTTCCTGGGCTTTCACGGCTCAAAGGTGGGGGGAGACTATCAGAGAGGAAAGTGGTGCATTCGTTCAGACGACAAGCAGCTTGACAATGGAGATTCTGGCGGTGACCAAAACTTTGCAATGGGTCTGCTCACATGCCTGTATCCTCAGTGACTCCATGAACATGATTGTGAAAGTTCAGACGGGGTACGTTCGAGAACAGTGGATGGATGCAGTGAATAATTCCTGTGTGCGTACAGTGACTTTTATTTTTGTGCCGGGACACGCGGGAGTCCGGGGTAGTGAAAGAGCAGATAGGTTGGCCGCCCACGCTGCTACTACGGCTGTTGGTGGAGCGATGGATCTGGCAGACATTTTGAATGCCCTACGTGAAAACGCACGAACAAATGACTGTACAAGTGACGATGACGTTCCATGACTTATAGTATGGACTTAGAGTACGTGTCCTATCTTAAAGAAAGGCAAGGACAAACAAAATTAAGGCCTCACAGCTACAGATCAATGAGCCTAACTAGTTATGTTTGCAAGGCAATGGAAAGGATGGTCAACAAAAGATTGAAATGGCACTTATAAACAAAGAAGTTATTGGTGCCAGAACATGCCAGATTTAGAGAGTACGAGAAAACAGAAGACCAAATAACATTCCTGTCCCAGATCATTGAAGACGCGTTTCTGGAAAATAAGAATGTTTTTCACCCCTAGATCTCCTAAAAGCTTTTGACAAGGTATGGAAATAGATGGCAAAGATAAATGCTAAAAATTCACAACACCCTTCTATTGTCTATTGTCTATCCCCAGGTGAATGATTGTTGATCGCATTCACACTTGCCGTTAAGCGTAGGGGTGGTATCTTAAGCTGTCGTTTCAAGACCAGATGTGTCGCCGAGGTTGCATTTAGTCCATGTTTGTTCAAGGTTATCTTAATGTTTTCTATCCACCGTTTTCTTGGTCTACCTTTGGCTTTACGCCCGGATATTCTTGTATTATATGCTCTTATTGGTATTTGGTGTGGCTTCATTCTCATAAAGTGACCGAACCATTTTACTTGCTGTCTCTCAATATGTTCGATACATGATATTATACCAACTCTTTTCCTAATTTCTTCATTTCTTATTTTATCTAGTTTGGTAACCATTGCAGCTTTCCTCAGACATTTCATTTCACATGTGACGATTTTTATTTGCTGCGAAGCTGTTAAAGACCATGTTTGACCATGTTAAAGACAACACTCTTCACACTCTCAAATAAGGACAAAGCAGAAGAGATAAAACTTGGAAATACAAGTATCCAAATAGAAGAAGTGCTGGTGTACCTCATTCAAGTATGCAACATGATTGAAGATATTTACCCCCAGAAGTATGGATACAGGTATATACCGATGGATCGGTAACCAAAGCAGTGAAGAATGGAGGTGCTGGAATGTACATAAAATATCAAGAAAAGAAATAAAAATTAATCCACATGTTCAGCAATTGGAATCGTCTGCTCCAACTAATCTGAGGAACTACCGGCCCTAAGCATTGCTGCAGAAATATTTAAAAGCACGTCAATGTCAACAGGCGGTGTTTGTTACTGATGCAATGTCTGTCCTACAAGCTATTGACAGTGATAAACTGCCAGATCTGAAGGAAGCCATGCGAGAAGTGGTCATCCAAAGAAGGGTAGTACTAAAGTGAATACCATTTCTGTAGCATACCCGGAAATGAAAAGGTAGACATGCTAGCAAAATATATAGCAGCACATGAACATAAGACCAAGAAATAATATACCAAGAAAAGAGTATCCTCATCAAAGCTATTAGGAAAATCGACCACCCAAAAGACAACTGTCGCTAGCATGACAGAGCTGAGCGAGTTATTATTTTCCCTACCATGACAGGACACAACGAACTAAACAGCCACTTAAATAAACTAAGACTGTCTCCATCATCTCTTTGTCCATGTGGACAGGCAGAACAAACCGCCAAACATATCCTACAAGGCTGCATTCACTAAACCGGATGAGGGAGGATCAATGGTCTACAGAGACAGAAATGCACGGAAATAATAGAACTCCTGTTGTAACGCAGTGGCTTGTTTTGATTCTGTTTGTTGTTCTTCTATTGTCGAGGGTGACGGCTGTAGATATCACTTTGCCGCGAATTTGCTGTTGGGGGAGGTGTTATAAAGAAAAAAAATATTGCTTAGGTTTCGGTTGACTTTATTTTTGCGATAAAAATATCTCAGAGATATAGGGCCTATATAATAGTATGTGTCGCAAACGATTTGAGCGGTTGAAATTCACATATCTACGGCTCTGGTCAATGGCTAGAGCTGTTGAACTTCACATATCTGCTGCCCTGGGCAATGGTTTGAGCAGTTGAAATTCCCATATCTGCTGCCCTGGGCATGGTCTAAGCGGTTGAACTTCACATATCTAATGCCCTGGGCAATGGTTTGAGCGGTTGAACTTCACATATCGACGGCCCTGGGCAATACCGCTGAATGTTTAAGTATTATAAGAACATTCGACAATAGTTGGAAAGAAAAAACATGTCAATATAGAATATTCTTCAATTAGTATATTATTTTTTATTTTTCTGGTGTTAAAGAGAAGCGGGCTACTTTATGGAAGAGGTGGAAATATGTATTCTAGACTTGTGAATCCCACACGAGAATGTAGGTACAATAGTATTGGGACGCTCTAGAACATTCTTTATTGTTTTAAAATTACACACAATATCCACAGTATCGATCGACACCATAGATCCTCATACTGGTTTCGTTTATCATGAGACCCACGTGAAGTGATCTCTGTAAGTTGTGCTATGTCTCTCAAAGCCGGTCTCTTTGTTTCGTAGCTTCGATGGCAACCTGGACAGAAGTGAATGTACGTCCGTAGAAGACACTGATTGCCTTTTTGGAGTGAAATCGGGCGAGGGTGAAGTCGGCGTCCAAGGTGACAAATTCGAAACTGGAGATGATGGTGTCGATCGGACATGCCTATGGTTTTGCTGACTGCCTGGTGGAGAACTGAACGACTCCTGAAAGATACAATTCGAATAGTTCATTAGTTATTAAATATTTGGGAATATATATATATATATATATATATATATATATATATATATATATATATATATATATATATATATATATATATATATATATATATATATATATATATATATATATATAAACACACACATATTTACACACTGAGACAATAACTCACACAATATAATCAAATCTTAAATAATTTTGAAACATTAGTAATAAGATGTTGAACAAATTAGATTTGCACGAATGTATTGAAAGTGACTTATATCGGACATGTACTTAATAATGAATAAAAACAGATTGCCACTACAAGCATTAAAATGGGCCTAAGTCACAGTCTTTAAAATAGTGAAATGTTGCATAAATAAGATAACACCGGCTAGCTGAGAGGTGATCTGTTTAGGGGGATGTCTATAAATAAGGTAACACATGCTAGTTGAGAGGTGATCCGGTTAGGGGATGTCAATAAAAAAAAAGATAACATCGGCTGGCTGATATGTGATCTTGTTAGATGTGATCTGATTAGATGTCCGTAAATAAGGTAACACTAGTTAGCTGAGAGGTGGTCTGTTTAGGGGGTGTCCATAAATAAGATAACACCAACTAGCTGAGAGGTGACCTGATTAGGGAATGTCAATAACAAAGATAACACCGATTAGCTGAGAGGTGATCGGAGTACAGGATGTCCATAAATAAGGTAACACCGGCTAGCTCATTTACTAAGTAAACAACCGCGCAAAAGAAGTGGTTATCCAGTGGATTCCAGACCATTCACAAATCAGGGGAAATGAGATAGCAGACCAACAAGAAAAATACTGAAAGTAACTGCCAATAACAGATAGCAAAATTAGTATTGATTTCTAGAAATGAAGTCCATCATCAACAGCTCTATTAACATACACTGGAACTCACCCATGAACTCCCCAAAAACACGATGCAATCTAAAGATTTGAAAGACAGGAACAATCATTTTTAGATTGAGAACTACGAGTATCAACAAGTCTCAAACAACACATGCATGGGATGCTTGGATGCACCGATATGTGCCACTGTGGGCAGTCTCCAGAAAACTCAGAATGTATTTTACAGAACATCCCATTGTACCACATAACAAGAAGAGGAATATGTCCATCTGAAACAGAATTACAATAACAAGAAGAGAAATACGCCCACCTGAAATATAATTGACGGACAAGCTCTACGGTTCTGTCTCGAGGCAGGGGGCCACAAACCAGTTTATTGATGCAATCCATATCAGCGTCTGACTTCGACGGAAGAACGAGAAAGAAGAAGAATAGTTTTAATTCTGTTTGTTGGCGTTCGTTCTCAGACTCCCACCAGATCTTATATCAGGACAATGACACCACTAGATTTTCAGCAGGATGTAGTCCAGTGAAAGGAAATACGACGTGTCATCGTTTTATTTGCACCAATGGCCGGACACATCCGACTACGGCTTTGTTACCATGAACCAACGAAAAAAACCTATTATTTTACTCCAAGATATTAACATATTGCTGAACCAGAAATACTAAAACATGAAATAGGGGAACATATCAAGAAACAGCTCGGGAAACCATTCATCTGGCGTGGATGTCATAACAACTAAAGCCATTCAGGCATGCAGACATTGGAGTAAGCTGGATGAAAAGAATATTCATAGCAGTACGGTCAGAAAAATAAGTATCAGATGACTAGCAAAAAGCAACAATTGTACCCATATGGAGAATATGGAGAAACATTCAGATGCACATCTCTGCTCAGCTATATAGGAAATATATTTGCAAAAATCACAGAGCAGCGAGTAAAACCACCAATACGAGGGAATGTCAAAAAGTAGTGCCTCCTAATTTATAATTTAATTAAATAGGCACGAAAATAGATTAAAATGTAATCACATTAAAATGTAGTCTTAATCTGTATTTCAAAAGTATGTTTCTCAAAGTAGTCTTCGTTATTTGTTATAATGTGTGTCCATCTTAGCACAAGGGCATGTATCCCCGCACTATACAAATGTGTCTTATTTCCTAAACCAATTGCGTACTGCGCGTTTAAAGTTGTGGATGTCCTATAAGTGATGTACACGTAGATATTTTTTTTAGTGGTCCAAACAGGTGGAAGTCTGAAGGTGCAAGATTGAGACTGTAAGGTGATGTAGCATTACTGTCCGATCTAATTCTCCAATCGCATCAATGGTGCGTTTAGTGGTGTGGCATTATTGTGCAACAGTAAAAAGTGCAAAGTTCTCTGATCTTTTAATGAGTAAAGTCGTCAAAGACAACCTCTAAGTTTCTTTAAAGTTTCAATATAACGGTCTGCATTTACTGTTTTCCTTTGTTCCAAGAAGTCAACAAGAATCACACCTTGCTTCTTCCAAAACACGGAAGCTATAACTTTCCCTGCAGATGATGTCATTTCATTGATTTCTAATTGGATTTTTTTTAAAATTAACCCAACTCTCATCGCCTGTCACAATATTCAATTAAAAACTCGTCTCCTTCAGTTTCGTAACGGTGCAGAAGGTAACCCAGCATTCACAAACCTTTGAATAACGATGTTCTGGACACTACCTTTACTAATGGACAACATGGCATGCAGTTCATCAAGTGTTACCCGACGATCACCAAGAATGACATAAATGTTATGTGGTGTCACTGCGGTAGACGAACGAACAGTCTGCCTCGCGTCATCCATTGAGGGTTGACCTATTTCAGCTTTGTCACAACGATACACCACTCAAGGTCAGACATCAACTGTTGAACCTCCATAAACATATTTCAAACGTTCGTGGATCTCAATGTGGAACTAGCCTTCAGCACTGACATATCGTTATTTTAACTGTAATTCTTTGGTAACCATTTTTAAACTGTTACTATGTTGACACATGTGTCACATGAATGGCAATCATCATCTTCTTCTTCTGCGTTCGTTCTCATGCAGATTAATAGGATGCAGTCCGGAGAACTGAATTCGTTGTGTCATGGTTTACATCATTACTGCGATATGTGCGCCTTTAGACTTGACATCCAACTTCAGCATGACATTAGGTCACTTTGACCCTATATGGGATTGGACATCCAACTCCATCCCATAACCTCCTTGTCGCCTCTTACGACATGCATTGAAGATAAACAGTACTGCTATTCTTTTACCCCCTCTCGGCCTCGGCAAAACACAGGCTTAGGATAATCAAAATATGCTGTTCGTCCATCAGAAGTGATGATTTGTTACATCCACTTTTGAAAATTCATTTACCAGTTATGTCCTTGATTATGAGTTCGTAGATGGCTAATGAGTGATATTCGAGCTGTAAATGGAATGACCACTGTAGATTGATCTTGGTCTATACGTGACTTTCTCCGCTGTTGAGCTGCTGCATTTCTCCTCTTCTCACAAGATGATGCACTCTTTTTGATTGTAGAACGCCATGTCGATCTATGTTGTGCAAGTTCTTCCCATGTATCGTGGTCTATTTCAAAGGCTTTCAGTGAATTTTTTTTAAGAGTTCTTGTAGCGCTTCTTTTTGCCATCTTGAGATCGTGTACCCTTGTCCAGCTACCCATGGAATAGTATCTTTGGCAGACGTTGGTCTGGCATACGCACTAAATGACCTGCCTAACGAATCTGTGTTTGCGTCAGGATCGTGTCAATGCTGGGGATACCAGCTCTATTAATGACAGTGGTATCTGTAATCTTGTCTTACCATCTGATGTTCATAACTTTTCTGAGAACAAGTTGTATAAAAATGATTGAGTTTTTTCACATGACGTCTATACACAGTCCATCAATTGTAGTATTTCAGTGGGCAAAAGGTTTAGCTAGTGGTGCCCATCTCCTCTCCAGCTGTCCTTATGATGTGGTTACATGGATGTGTTTTCTCTCTCCATCTCCATTGCACTTTGCTGATGTTGACACTACATCACATTTGAACTTCGCGCTGGGCGCATCGCTACCGTTTCACTAGGTCACAACCTTACTTCGTATGCATCCACATAAAGACTTCTAAACTTGATAATACCTTCACTATGTTTTTATTTTTTAATCCATTAACGAAGTAATCTTCAAGATATTATCCCGAACATTGACATATTTTCCACTGCACACTAATTCACTGAATATAATACATAACATAGATCCCTGCTTCATTGAAGAGTTCTTCAAAACAAATGTGGGAGTTCGACAGGGATGCATAATGTCCCCAGTACTTTTTAACATATACTTAGAGTACATCATGCAAGAGACATTACATGATTACAACACGTCTATATCGATCGGAGGTCGCCCTATTTGCAACTTGCGTTTCGCTGATGATATTGATCTTATAACTGGGTCAGAACAATCATTGCAAGAATTAACATCAAAGTTGGAAAAAGTTACCAGCATGTACGGAATGGAAATCAATACAGATAAGAGCAAAATCTTGGTAAACAGCAGAGACACAGAAAACCAGACTAATATCATGATGAATGGACATAAGGTTGAGGAGGTGAATACCTTCAAATACCTCGTATCCAGTATATGCAGCGATGGTAAATGCAAAGCAGAACTAAAAATAAGGCTGGAGATGGCTTTAGCGTCCTTGTCAAGGCTAACTGTGATTTGGAAAAGCAACATCAGTGTTGGAGTAAACTGTATAAGTCGCTGGCGCTTTCTGTTGTGTTGTATGGTTGTGAGAGTTGGACACTCACTGCGGACATGTAAAGAAGATTACAGACTTTCGAGTACAAATGCTACAGAAAAATTCTACGAATTTCCTATAGGGAACATAAGACCAATGTGTACGTAAGAAATAAAGTAGAGATGTGTGCAGGTGTTCAGGAGCCATTGCTTCCAATAGTGAAACGACGAAAACTAACATGGTTCGGACATGTACGAAGGCACGATTCCTTGTCAAAAACAATACTGCAGGGAACTGTCGAGGGTGGAAAATAAAGACATGGACAGACAACATCAAGGAATGGACAGGGCAAGATATTTCCACACTCATCCGCATCGCTGAGGATAGAATTCGCTGGAGGACTCTGTATGCTGAAGCATCCAAAATGGTACCCCTACGACTCTGAAGGGTTATGGGTTTATTAATTGATTGATGATACACAGTCTATGTTTCACTAGCGTATAACAGCACCGGACGTACCGCTGCTCTGTAAACGTTTAGCTGAGTCTGTAGGTTAATGCCATTTCTACGCCAAACATTTGCGTACAATCTGCCGAAAGTGCTGCTTGCCTTGGTGATCCTGATCCTTGTATACACTTCATCATCAACGTTGGCATTGTGTGATAATCAAAATATAGCTTTATATTAAGCATATTCACATAATACAAACATGGCAATTGTTGCTTTCTCTTAAGCAACTGCTACCTACCCTATATGTTGATGTCGGCGTTGATGCTTCTTCTGTTTCGTTAGTTAAAGGTATGATGTAACAGTGCATTGGTGAACGTCGCTGATTTTCTATTCTTAGATTTCCGGATGAATGACGTCTGCGAACTTCTCGACCCTCACGGCCATCAATTTCCAGACTTAATCCACGTCCTTTCTCAGCCCATGAGCTTCGGCTTTCGTTTACAGGGGAATCATCCACTAAGTTGCCACATCTGGCGCAAAATGGACGTGACTGACGTCTAATTTCTGATAAATAGTGATTAATACAAAGATATATATCACATTAAATTTGGTAAAAACTTAAAAGAGTAAAACACTAAACAAATTTTAAATAAACAAACACAAAAGGAGAACACATAATTTTTTTCTCATCTCAAGACCTACTACGTTTCTGCTCACACTGTAACATTTATTTTAGAGACCGAATTGGACTTAAAAGCTATCTGGACTCACAAACCAACAAACCAGACTGGGTCTTTTCAATGCCCAGCTCATCATTACTTGCGAAGTAGAAACACTATCATCCGCATCATCTCATATCAATCGCATAGGCCTATAGTGAAATAGAATATAAGCGCGGTAATTTTCTACACAGTAGTCACTTTTATTTAGTTATCTCCCTTGTGTCTAGATTTATTTTTTCTATTGCGACTGTAAAGAACTGACTACTTTGCTATTTAAATCTTGTATAATTCTAAATCTGGAACAAGGCATGATAATCAATATTTATTTTGATATTAAAAATGCATACCAAAATATAAAAGTGACATCGAATGTCCAAATCTGAAGAGACCATGGGAAATAGCTAAATAAAAGTGCATGATTTGAGGACAATTACCAGAATATAAATATAATTATTAGAATTCTTGTACAATATTAAAACGTTTCTGTAGAGAGCTGCTACACTCAAAATGTGTAGGATCATTTTGTCTTTATTTATGTTCTTGCTGGTATATGTCTCTAGATGGGAATCAGTTTTCTTGCTATGGCATGTTTTGATGCTTGATATGCAGAGTTATTACGTTTGCCTTCCTCTGCCTCTTTGAGTCTACATTCACGCGCTGTATGCTCTTGCTGCTGATCGAGACACATTCTCGTAAAATTGCCGAACCATTTCCAGTCACTATTGTTCGATATAATGAACAACAGAATCTCATCTAACGATTCTTCTCGATTCTTCTAACGATTTGCAACCTCTTGATTTCTCACTTTGTCTCTTGTTGTTATTTTGCTGTTTTCTTAAACATCTATTCTCTCATGTTGTGATTTCTCTCTTTCTTGCTCTTTAATCCGTGTCAGTTTTTGATTGGGGTAACACAATGTTGTTATGAAGATTACTATTCAGTTTTCATTTTAATCATGCATAGTATCTGCTCCAATCTACGATATGCAGATGGCACTGTCCTTTTAGCAGAAAATTAACGGGAATATCTTCTTCTTATGGTACATGCCGTGTGGCGTTAGTTATCATGTCTTTCCACATCCTTCTATTTTTTTGTGCTGCCAATCATTTCTGATACCGGTGTTCTCCCATGCCACAATACTAGGTTGTCAAAAATCTTATCTCTTGGTCTTCCCCTACCTCTCTTACTCTTCAGTTTGCCTTTAGTTAAAATGTGTTTCATCTTTCCTCTTATCATGATGCGTACAAAAACGTAGACTGTATATTTCTGGTGCGGGTAATCAGCTCTGTTTTTGAATTAACTTCTTTCAAAATCAGTTCCAGATTTACACTTGATAGGGTCCTAAGCTATTTGAGATATGGGGTCCTAAGCTATTTGAGATATGGGGCCCTTTAACGATTAAAAATATATAAATAGCGAAACAAAAATAATTTCGGGGCCCTAAGCTATAGCGTGTTTAGCTTATATGTAAATCATGCACTGTTTAAGATATCTTCATGACGTTTTTTATATGTACATGGTGTTCGTTCTCAACATTCTTCTATAAAATCACATCTCTGTTGTCTCAATACAATTTTTCACTGTTCTGCTGTGTGACCAAGATTCGCTCCATACAACATAATTGATTATACATAACTTCTAAGAACTCTCTCATCTAAATGGACAAAGATATATTACATAGAATGGTCTTCATCTTGTGAAATGTTATCTTTGCTTGGGTAATTCCACATTTGACTTTTATAATACATCTTCCATCTGATGCTATTAATGCACCCAAATATTTAAATACGTTGACTTGCTTCAGACTGATCCCATTTACTTTGATGTTGCATTCTGGATGACATTTATTCTTTTATATTACCATTACTTAGGCTTTTCTGCTATTCAGACTAAGCCCTTTGTTGTAACTTTCTTGTGCAATGGTATTCATACCTTCTTGTAACTGTGTTTCACTTTAAAAAAATATCATGAACAGAAACTACAAAGACTATAATATCAATCTTATACATCAAGTAAAATCTATGGACAAGATATAAACAAATTAAAAAAATGATAATCAGCAAAAACGCAGAAGAACAGATGATGAACATAAAAATACACGGAGAAAAATTACAAGTTGATCATTACCAATATCTCGACACATAAATCATAAATCATGGTAGATGTGAAACATGTTAAAAGGAGAATAGGAATGGCTAAAAGTGCGTTCAATGAAATGAAGAAAATATTGACATCTATCCAAACACACGGCAAAATAAAAATGAGAATTTGAAAATGCCACATGTATTCTATATTTATATATGGTTCAGAAACATGGGCATAATTTATGCGTTTGAGATGTGAATATAGAGAGAGAACTTCGCGGAAAGAGAAGAAAACGAACATAGATGTTCTAAAAAATTTTGTATGGAAAAAAAAACCATTAAAAGAAATGAATATTTTAAAAAATTGGGAACATATTAAAAAACATGACACCTTATTGAAGACCTTACTTGAGGGTAGAGTTGAGAGGCGGCATGCAAGAGGTAGGCAGAGATAGCACTGGGAGAGAAACATCACGAGATGGACTGGCTACAGTTTAGCAGAGTGCACCATCAAAGTAAGAGACAGAAGATAGAGGTCCGTTGCAGCCAGCTTTCGTTGCAGAGATCGCACTTGATGATGATTAGTGCTCAAACCTTTATTGTGAACTATTGACAATTTTATATTGAAACTCTAATGCCTTTTCACAATCCAAATTTGTTTCTTTCACTTAAATTTCCTCTAAATGCAGCTTCCACGAAATACTAATATTGTCAAGAATTACATTTTTGCATGTAAAAGATAAGCTTTGATATATTGATGATCTTGTCTAGCTGGAATTTTTAAAGTCTTAAATGGATATCGTAGCTTTGTGCGTGTTCTGTTTCAATATTTAGATATTATTATCAATAAAGCTCTTGTATGCAATGGAGATGTTTCTCTGGAGTTCATTTAATATACATAAGACTAATTTACAGTAGTGTTCAATGCTTTGAAAAGAAGCATCTAAATCAAAAGCCCCAACATATACCTTCTTCCCAAGTCTCATTTAGTTCTGAACATGTGTTCAACACGAATCATCAACGATTTGACTCAATACTTTTCTCTTTATCACCTTGGTGACGTTTTTTACAGTATCGTTGCGATAATTTTTGATTGGATATTATGTGAGCCAGGCCCGTAGATACGGGAGGAGGGAGTGGGAGTTCAAACCCCCCCCCCCCACTTAGGAAATTATGATATAACTTTTAGTATTATGAATTAGCCAAAAAGCCGGGTAACACCATCCCCTCCATCGAACGAATTTCCAAAACATAGGTTGTTAAAAACTCATGAAAATGAAAGAATTAAGTCCAAAAAGCGGCGAGCGGCGAATAACCCTTTCCTTCAAATAAAATGGCGTGCCATATTTGGAACACGGCTGTAATTTTCCCATACATGATTCAACTGGCCAAACTAGAAAACAGGATGAAAACAGTAAAACGAAAAGCGACGTTTCGTCCACAAGAATACATCATTATCAAAGAATACATTAACAACATAACAAACAACGAGTACGAACGGCACTGTTCGCGTTGACATGACTCAGTGGGTCATTGACTTTATTGCGGCTGAGTCTTCATATGTAGCACGCCACTTTCAGTGGAATAAAACGTAAATCCATAGCCATAATCCATATTGATCTACGAAACAAATGTATAAGATGTCATGACACTGTATCGAATCCGCTATCTCCTGAACACAAAGATGAAAGCGAAAAGAAAAAGCTAAGTATTCTCAATAACATGTCACACCAAGAAGACTAGAATATAGACAGAGAACAGATAACGATTATAAGAATAGCGGTGAAATAATACAATAGCAGGGAACAAATATGCATGTCAAAGAATGAAACACATACATTGGCAATAACAGATAAAAAATGGAGAAAAAACAAACATTGTATCATATGAATGCACAAATAAAAGGGCTCAAATGGCTTAGAGGATTGCTGTCCTTGTGTTTTGGTTTTCACATATGTAGTCCGCCTCTTTCAGCAGAGCAAAGCACGTAATTCCATTGCCATATTCTCCACGGATCTCCAAAAAAAGCACAAGATGTCATTGCAATGTATCAAAACTCCTATCCCAGGAACACAAGACAGATGTCTTAACCATAATGTGACTAATATCCTCTTGGTAATTCATTTTAGAATAAACATGGTTTAAAAAAACAAAACAAAAAAAATAAAAAACAAACGTTATTCCCTTTGGATATTATATGGAAATAAAAGGAAATTAATTGAAATACAAAACTAAGAATCTTCATTTCAAATGCTAAATCGATTCTATCAAATGACTCTGTAACAGAGTTCTCTGTAAGAACTCAACGAACAATCAAGATAACTAACTATACGATCGTAATTCTCATGTGGAAAAGTAAATGGCCCAATAGACCAAGGTCTGATTATTCACCCTCCATATCCATGCGGAGCACATGTCTACGACAAACACTTTCTGTCTTAACAGCTTCAAATAGTTATTTACATGAAATTTCTGTTCTTTCTAGATTAGTTTCTAAGCATTTTCTTTATGCCGTTTCTATTTCCATGCCGTCTAAAACAATACCGTATTTGCAAAATTCTCCCTAAATTGTGCCCAAACTGAAATTAAAACCGGTTTTTGCTTTTCTATTTCTTTAGACACTACTGTTAGTAAAAGAATTATTGTTATATTTTCCTTGTTTAGTACACGCAGTCCGCATCCCTCCCTCATAGAAATTGCATCTACGACCATGGTCATATACATTTCCAGAGAGACCTCAACAGCATTCACGCTTCCCCTCCCTCTCTACTGGTGTCTAGTTATTTCGTCCATTTTGTTTATGTATATTCTTCATATTTCAACTATTATAGACAGGAATCTAGGTTTATTCTGATCCATATGAATTACGAGCAATACGTATCTTATATACTTTTGTTAAATTTTGATAGTTGTCAAAAACTTTATTTCAGGCCTAGAAGACTCTCAGCGATGTGTGCAATGAGTTGAGACGAAACATACTACTCACAGGTATTAAATACATCATTGTACAGATGAAGGCGGTTTCCACAAGAGGAAAACCTTAAGGTATGTTCGTGTCATCTAATAGAGATTTACATGATTTGCATGATGTTTGGTCTGTTAGACCATTGGTGAAGCCTTCAGACCTTTCGTATGACTACAAACGTCTAGTTATCTTGGTTGTCCGTTTAGTTGTCTTGCATGTTACTGTCATGTCATTTGAAAGAATCAATTCAGCATTTGAATTACAGACTCTTAGTTTTGTATTTGATATTAACTTTTTATTTTCATGTTATATATATATATATATAATAAACATTAGATGGATAGGTATATAAATATATAGATTAATGTGACAGTTTTTACAGTTTATATTTAGGTAGGAAAAACGAGAGATTGACTGGTAATACTAGTGTAAGAATAAACTTGATTCTTACCTCTACCAATATAATACTCCATCATATTTCAAGAGACTATTAGTTTCTAGTAACTGAAAGAACTGTATCGTTCACCGATTCAATTAGTTATATCTCCCTAGTCACTGTTGTCTTGTTACACGTTACTCACAACTCAGTTATTCTCAGCGACAGATGGCGTTGCAAACTACACATATTGATGATTGCGACCTGTACTTGAACATATTCGTTAGTCGCTATATTTTCTCTCCATTGCTGACTGGCTTAGGTGACCATGAACCTTCTCAACTGCACATCTTTTCTGCTTTTCGTCACTGCTTGTTTTTCAGCTAATGAGTACATGGAGACATTGTTTAGGCAGTTGTAATGCTGCTTTGCCATAGTAGCGGCCGCGACGTGTACATGAATGATATTTAGTAAATTAAATTTTTAGCGTTTCCTATTCAGGACGATGCAGACAATGTAACTTTTTTTTGGTTGCAGTGATTTTCCAGGAAATATTTGCGTTGAGTAAATTGTTATTGCTTTATTCGATTGGTTCGATTGTCAAACTGCATGCGCCTTTTTTGTAACGTTCCTTTTCGATCTCCAGCTTAATCTCTTGTAGCGGGACAATATTTCGACTCGATTTTCAGAAAGATGTAGTCCAGAGAACTTGGTTTTATTTGCGCCAGTGATCATACACACCCGAGTTCGATAAACTGCAACTGACTTGAAAACCGATATATTGAGATTGTGAGAGGTACTCATTAGGCCCTTCCCTTAGGAACTACGTCGGACCTACAGTAAAGATAATAAGAACATCTTACCTACCGTAATAGCATTTCCTCCCAATATGAGTAGCTCTTTGAATGTCATGAAGCGACTCACACATTTCTATGAAGGTATTTATGTTATGATTTGTTGACAGAAGAACGAAGAAATCATCCGTGCGAAAAAGCACAGAGCATCGAGTTGATCAGTAAGAAAAGGTCACACATGAGATCGTAGCAGTCACTGCTTGATCTCACAAGACACTCGTATTCAAATCAATTCTGTGTCAATCCCAGGTGCCGAATGTGATCCAATTTCGCACGTGTTAAGATGGTTAAAACTTGAATTGTGCTTCGCATAATAGTTATCCCGCATGATAAAAAAAATAATATCGATCATGCAGTGTGTATGAGTACTCGCGTTCGCTCGAGTTGCGTGTGTACGCAAAAATAAACGATTCATATCTTGTAAATTAACGCTGTTGGTAAAAACAATATAGCTAAAGTATATATAATGCTAGCTATAAAAATAGCTTTACTCTATGGTGTAAACAAGGGATAGTTTACTGCACCAAGTTATATTAATATGCGGTATATGCAATAATAGGCTATGCAGTTATCTGACTATAGTACGACCAAAAATGGCCATCATTGATAACATCAAATGGTTGCAAGCTTTCATGTGATACCTTCAACATACACTCATGAACAATCCAGTAGATGGGTTTTTTAAAAGAATGACTTTTAAGTAACCTACTGGGGTGCAAATGCTCCCGTACGAACCGCTGTTGACAGATAACCAAGTTCCTAGAATACCTCCTCGTGTTGAGCCCTGGAAACAGAAACACAGCGGCTTGTATTTTGTTTCTGGTTAACACTTTTAGGAATCGTGGATATGGGGGATGTAGATGGAATGAGAGCTGCCTGCATAAAGGTAAAAGTAGGTCCCATGGTAGCAACCTACCGTGGGAATGAAGATGACACTTCATGTTCTAAGCTACAGCAACTATTAGGTTGGGTGGCCAGTTCTCTTCCTTGCTGTCTTTACTCATTTACAGCTGTCAGGTACTCATTTACAGCTGAGTCGACTAGATGAGTAGTCGTGTCTGCGAAAAATCACAACCCGGATCTGAAGAGAGACAAACAATATCTTCCGACATCTCTGCTCCAACACATCCAGCATAACTGTAGACACACAGTGACGTAAGGCATCTGCAATTTGTCTCGATTGGCCGCAATGTAGAAACATTGGAGGGGTGGTCAATGTCGATGTCACGATATGGCAGATTTCCCTAGGATTTGGTAATGCTAAGAGTAGACAATGAATCTGGAAAAGGCAACACTCGCTAGAGGTCAGCGTTGCGTATGTGGAACAATAATAGTGACATCGAAGACACAATTGTTCAACACGAGACCGGTCGGCGGAAATGCTGTTCAAGCTCGAGAACAAATAGAAGCCGACATGCCCTAACACAATTGACCCCATTTAAAGTAGGAGTCATGACTCAGGTATTGGAAATGCCAACTTGAACATGTACTGGGCATGAAGAAAAAAAAACTTTGAATACAGCTCCTCATTGCACAAAGGAAAAGTATTGAACAAATGTCGGGAACATGTGCACACAGGCAGTAAGAACAAGGTGCTCGCAATTCCTGGGGTTATTGACAGACAGACGTAGCCTATTGGGAAGTAAGTAAATAGGGGGTTAAGATACCCCCTCCCCTGAACAGGTTTTCCCAAAAAATTATTAAAACCTCAACTGAAAAGAATATCCAGGTCCGTAGAAAAGGAGGGTGGGGGGAGGTTTCCCCATAGAAAATTTACATGACCTTTATTATTAGGAACGAATCAAAAGCTGGTTACCCCCCCCCCCCTCTTCTTCAGCAATATTTTGCATGGAAGTCTTCAAATTTCCCGTCAAAAAGTTAAATTTACACACAAAATCGGACCAAAAACCTATTTAAATATTTTGTTTTTGGGTAAAACCCCTCCTTAAGGTGATCATATCTACGGCCTTGCGAGTATCTTTTTATTGTCCTTTTAAGGTAATAAACTCCTTCCTTTGGCCTCAGTCGCATCTACGTTCCTGCAGATAAACTATCTCTGGCGGAGTCGCATTTACGTTCCCGCAGATCAACTATCTCCGACGGAGTCGCATCTACGTTCCTGCAGATAAACTATCTCTGGCGGAGTCGCATTTACGTTCCCGCAGATCAACTATCTCGGACGGAGTCGCATTTACGTTCCCGCAGATCAACTATCTCTGACAGAATCGCAACTACGTTCCTGCAGATCAACTATCTCCGACGGAGTCGCATCTACGTTCCTGCAGATAAACTATCTCTGGCGGAGTCGCATTTACGTTCCCGCAGAGCAACTATCTCTGACGGAGTCACATCTACGTTCCTGCAGATCAACTATCTCTTAGTAGAAGGCTTTTTCTCAAAGCATTTCATATGCATACTGCTTAGTTTTAATTGAATGAAAGAAAGTACTTCTATGTTCGTTCTCAAACTACTGCCGGTTATCAGGATGTAGTTAGGAGAATGGAATGCGCTGTGTCATTGTTTACATATTTTATGCGATATATGAATTTTTCGGCCTGACATAACAGACTTCTGCATGTGTCAGGGTCACTTTGATCCTATATGGAATGAGGGCAGCCAACTCTACCTCAATACCTCCTAAGTTGCACCTTACGACACTCATGGAAAGTAAACAGTGTTGCTATTATTTGCTCCCATTATAGGCCCCTGCAACCCACGGGTGGAAATAACCCAATGAAGATGTCACTCAACCCAAAAATGCACATAAGACAGAAGGGCTTCATCCGAATCAGCTACCTGCATCTGTGGAGCAACAACACAGATACCAGAACTCATACTACAAGACTGTCCATTCCTCGGTGTTCATAGAAAGGCAGCTTGGCCCACGAGGGCGTCTATGGAATACACATGGAGACCTAAAACAAACATCTCTATAGATGACCGATATCAGGCTATTTATACTGAAACACATTAAACACGCACCACTATTTAAAATTCTGATACCGAGATGGTAAAGGAGAGGGTAGGGGAGGGGGGGGGGAGGAGGGTAGAATTCATTTTCCACGTGTAGTGAGGTATAGACCGAATGTCTGCAGGGATGGAATATTCTTGATATAGCCCACAGTATTTTGTTGTGTTATATGGTTGTGAGAGTTGGACACTCACTGCGGACATGGAGAGAATATTACAGGCTTTCGAGTACAAATGCTACAGACGAATTCTACGAATTTCCTATAGGGAACATAGGCTAAGACCAATGTGTACGTAAGAAATAAAGTAGAGATGTGTGCAGGTGTTCAGGAGCCATTGCTTTCAATGGTGAAACGACGAAAACGAGCATGGTTCGGACATGTATGCAGGTACGATTCCTTGTCAAAAACAATACTGCAGGGAACTGTCAAGTGTGCAAGAAGCAGAGGAGGGCAAATAAAGACATGGACAGGGCAAGATATTTCCACACTCATCCGCATCGCTGAGGATAGAATTCGCTGGAGGACTCTGTGTGCTGAGGCATCCAATGTGGTACCTCTACGACCCTGAAGGGTTATGGGTTTATTGATTTGTTGTGTAAAGAACACATGAAAGTTGCTCGTGCAGCCATCACTCCTAACAGATACGAGCCTGGAAGTGCTTTAGTGCCATGTCAGTATACTCCGTATAAATAGACCGTTGAGAACATTTCTTCTACATGTTCCTGGAATGCCACGACTATCTGAAACCGACAGCCACTATGACATTGGTTATGGTGGTGGCAGAAGTGAGCGTGCGGGTCATTGCCACATAGATGAATTGCCATACCATGAATTCCATGAACTTTATCGAAGCACTGGCAGTGTTCCGGGATAGACTTTGGAGTGGTCAGCCACAGGTGACTACAGCAGCGCAAGATCGTCCTATTGTGCTGAGTCACGTAAGGAATCGTTTCTTTCTGGCAAGCAAAGAGCATTAGCAACAGTGAGTAGTCATGGGAAAGTTTCTCAAATGATTGACATACGACTACTAAGACTGATAGGTCCTACTGCAAGACGACCTTATATTGGGCCAAACTGAGGCAGAGACATCGCCTGCAATGGGCACAGAAACATGTCAGATGAACTAGATTGTAGTGGAATATTGTCTTATTTGCAGAGAGAGCAGATTCAACATATCCTTTGCTGATGGACGAAGAAGAGGAAGATGACGAGAAGAAGAGAAAAAAGATGAATAGAAAGACGACGTGGAAGAAGAAGAGCAAAAAGATGCATTTCCTCAGGATTGTAGCCATATTGCACTTCAGCACAGAAAGCTCTTTAAGCACTTGATCTTTTGATGAGAAATCATGCATGGGCCATTCATATATGATGGCAATCCTGGATTTTATTTACCCATTTTTCTCCTTATACCATCAACTGTTCATTGCAAAATAATTCTTCAAAGTGAACCTGTCTCATTACATTCCAAACCAAGCAGTTTACAATCATTTTAAAAAAAATACTAGAAAAAAATCAATTAAAGAAAGGAATAACTAATATAAAGAGATTAGAGTGGAAGAGAAAGAGATGGAAAGAACGTGTTTGAGTACACACAGAACAATTAAGACAGACTGGTACATAACATTCAGTTGGGATATCAAGTTCATGATATGATAAATATTCAGAGATATCAGATCATGTCACCAGATGTTTGAATGTTTGAGGTTAATATATTTATTCAAAATATATTTATTCTAACTCACTACTGGGTTATGTTCAATTGTGTTTTATTATTTCCCTACATGTTCTTCCTGAAATAAAATCACTTATATCTCATATAGTTACTTTTAATTGTTAGTAGAATCTTCTCAATTGTTAATTTAATCATCTATAGATTTTTTCATTTCTTCAAATGTTACCTTATTTTATCCATAAATTCAGTGTCTCACCTTCATGTGTTCCCATGTGTTTCCATAATGTCTTCTTCTTCTTCTGCGTTCAGCATCTGTGGTCATGCTATACCGTCAGGCCTGTCGTCAAGACGACGTCCACTGTCTTCTCCAGGTCAGAGCGGCTGCCCCATAGCTTTTGCCTCAAGTCTGTATCCTCTGGCCAGGTCTGCTGTCTCTGCTCTTTGTATGTTGGGCAGTCCTGAAGTATGTGTTCCGGGGTCTGGCTTCCGGATCCACATGGACATTCATCTATGTATGAGATCCTTAATCGGTAAAGGTGACCCAACAGTCTGCAGTGGCCTGTTCTAAGGCGAAATATTGTGGTCTGTTGATATCTTTGGAGGAGATGTATTGCATCATGTTTGTATTCCCCTTCCATTTGTTTCTTCCACATTGCTGCGGATTAATGTTTTTGCTTCTCCGTAAGACAGTGGGTGTCTGTGTTGCTCCATTTCACTTCCTGCCTTTGACAGAGCATCCGCTTTCTCATTTCCTATGATTCCACATTGTGATGGTATCCACTGAAGGGCAATAGCTGCTGATTTTTGGATCTGTCTTAGCTCATGTCTGATGTTGTGCAGAAGGCTTTCATTTCTGTTGCTCTGGATGATTCCAGTAGGGATCTGCAATCTGTAAATATGGCTATCTTCTTTGGTCTTGGCAGTCCTGGTTCGGTGAAGGCTTTCAGTGCTTGATGGAGTGCAACTGCTTCTGCTCTAAAATTAGAGGAGTATTTCCCAGTTGGAAAAGCTTTTGATATTGTCTTCCCATCTTTGAGTCTTATAAAAATTCCACCTCCTCCATTCCTTACTGCTCCTTCTGCCGATCCCTCTGTGTAGACATGTGTCCATTCCTTGGGATTGTATTTTATTTCTATCATCTCCAGTGTCAATGCTTTTAGTTGAGGTGGAGTTTGGTATTCCTTATTAATTATTCCAGGAACCTGTGTTATTATGGAGACATTCTGGAGACTATTGCCTGGCTCTTCAAAGTCCGTTAGTGTTTCAATTTCATTTGGGAGGTTTGTGAGGATTTCTCTATGTTGTTCTTGGAGATCTTTGGAGATGTGACAGAAGCTGGTTCTCTTCAACCTGCTTGTGGTTGATGTAGAAATTTGCGCATAAATCGGATGGTTTGGCATGCGCTTAATTTTTTCCCTTTGAACAAGCACTCTTTCTTCTCTTCTGTCATCCAGTGGGCAGATGTTTACATGTTTTTCCATTGCATGGATTGGATTGGTTTTCATCCCTCCAGAAATAAGTCGAAGTCCTGCATTTTGTACTTTAGATAGGCGATCTGTATTTGTTTTTGATGCTGATGCCCAGGCTGTCATTCCATATTCTACTACAGGTCTGACTGTACCCAAGGAGACTTTTCTGAGAATATTTCCATTTGCTCCCCAGCTTGTGCCTGCAAGTTTCTTCATCAAGGATAGCCTCCAGGTTGCTTTTTGCTCAGTGGTTATTAGGTGTGGTTTCCAGGTGAGTCGCTTGTCTAGTGTGACCCCTAGATATGTAGGGTTCTCCACATGTGCTAGCTCACTTCCATTTATTTTAAGATTTGCTTTTTCTTGGTGGTTTGAAAGTGAGAAGATGGTTGTCACCATTTTGGAGAGGTTGATCTGGACTCCCCAGTCAGATGTCCATTCACTTAGGGTGTCAAGTGCGGTCTGCATTCTGTTTTTTGCAGTGGATAGGTTATCTGCCGCACTCCAGGCAGCAAAGTCATCTGCATGAAGGGCCTTTGAAATATGATGTGACAGTTTCTCTCCCATATCATTGATGAATACTAGGAAGAGGGTAGGAGAGATCTCTCCTCCTTGAGGCACTTCTTGTTGGAGAGTAACAAGTTTGCTTAGTTTACCATCTACTTTTACTCTTGCAGTGCGGTAGCAGAGGAAATCTTTTATCCAGCTAAACATTCTGCCTTCAATTTTGTGTTGGAGAAGCTTGAAGAGGACTCCCTCTTTCCACACCTTATCGAAGGCCTTACTTAAGTCCATAAAAGTAGCCAGCACTTTTTCCTTCTTTTGAAAAGCTTTTTCAATTTCTTGTGCTAGGTATATTAGCTGGTCTTCAGTGCTTCGATTTTTCCTATATGCCGACTCTGTCTTGGTGAGCTTTTGGTTTTCTTCTAGGTATTGTATCAGTCTAGAGTCAGTCTGGACCATTCTCTCCATTGTTTTCCCTATGCAACTCAAGAGGCTGACTGGTCGGTAGCTTGACTTGCTTGTTTTTTCCCAATTGGGATGATGACAGCTTCACGCCACAAGTCTGGAATTTTACCAGCTGTCCATGATTAGTTGAAGATGGTAAGGAGCTTGTTTCTACTGATTGGCCCTAGGTTCCTGATCATATCATTGGTTTTGCCATCTTTTCCTGGGGCCTTTTTGGTTTTTAGTTTTCCTATGGCACCATTTAGTTCTGCGATGGTGAAGGGTGTCTTCATACAGGCTCTGGATTTTGATTCTTCAGTTTTCTTTTAATTTCTTTTTTGACTTCTTTGATACGTGTATGAGAGTGTTGTTGTGCTTTCTTCCTTGTAGAAGTCAGCTAAAATGTTTGCTGCCATTTTCCATGTGTGGAATTTTCCCTTTTCTTCGATGACAGTCTTGTAGTGTGAATTCTTTGTTTCTTCATTTAGAGTTCTTGTAAGGTTCCATAGTTTACTTGTGTCTTTTGTCATGTTTAGGCTGCTGGTCTTTTCATGCCAGCTCTTTTGTATCTCTGTTCTTTTCTGCTCATTGAACCTGTGTTTGATTTCATTGTGTTTCTTTGTGTTTACTGCTGTAGGGTTTTGCTCCATTGTATATCTTGCATCATTCAGCTCGTTATACAATTTTTCTAGAGTCTCACTCCAATAAGACTTGTATTCTCTTCGTCTACCCATTGGGATTGCTTTCTGTGCGGATTGTAGTATCACTTTGTTTATTTGTGAGATGTTATGGTTTATGTTGTTAGTGAGGGTGATATTCTGGCAAAGCTGGGCTGTTTGTTCACTGAAGAGGGTCCAATTTTCGTTTTTGAAGTTCCAGCTTGGGGACATGCTATGATGTCCTGTACTTCCTGACTTGGCGATTTCCAGGATGACTGGTGATTGGTCACTTCCTCCCAGTTGACTTTCTACTGTTCTTGTAATATGTCTATCTATGTCATCTGTTCCATAGTGTCTCACCTCCATGTGTTCCCATAGTGTCTCACCTCCATGTGTTCCCATAGTGTCTCACCTCCATGTGTTCCCATAGTGTCTCACCTCCAAGTATTCCAATAGTGTCTCACCTCCATGTGTTCCTATTGTGTCTTGCCTACATGTGTTCGAATAGTATCTCATCTCTATGTGTTCCCAGGTCTTCCTGGTTTTATTTTTCCCTGTGGGTTCCATGTCTTTGATCAGTTGTTACTTTAACTATCCACATACTCTGTTCATTCTTCATCTGTGCTGCAAGGGCTTTGGTAAGAGAACTTCTTAGGCAGTCTACTCTTTAGTATACTTTATGTACACAATGAAGAGTGTTGGTAAGAGAACTTCTCCTTGGGTAGTCTACTCTCAGAGGTGTCATCTTATTTTTACATAAATTCATATTCTTTACAATTTATAGGCATATTTTAATAATAATGTCTATATTTAGCACCAAACTACCTTTTTTTTTTATTGCACATCAATACATTTAATACGTGCATGTGATATAAAAAAGTCTGAATTAGTAATAATTACTGAAATTTAATGCCACATGACCATTTTTTTCTTTTTTTGGGGGAGCAAGAAGTCAATATCAATATGGAAAATCTGTACTAGTTGACACCTACTAACTCTAGTATACTTTATTTACATAAGGAAAGGTTTTGGTAAGAAAGTTAATCTGGTCTTGTGCTTTGATTGCTCACTTTTCAAGGTAATGACTAATATCAATGGTACATCTGGGAAACAAAAGAAGATGAAGAAATAATACTTCTTACAACACATGCGCGATTAAAAAAATATTGATTGGTTTGTATGGTTGCGTGGATGGGAGACAGGTTTAACTGATATCAATATATGAGATGTTCATATTGACAGCAAAACAGTACAACCAAACATCTGTTGCACTGTTAGAGAGAATATTAAAGTTGTAGTGGCAAGTAAGGATGACTTGCTGTATTTACAGGATGTGAGTGTAGTTATTAGAGGATAAGCTATCCTGAAAATCTTGGGAACATACTTCTTCTGCATTCATTCTAAACTTCTACAGATTAGCAAAATGTATAGAGTACATTTTGCATAATACACTTAATACATTTCACCTAATACATTTTTAAAGAACAGAATGTGTTGTGTCATGGTTTACAGCTTGGCGGTGATATTTACATCTTTTGGCCTTACTCAACTCATCTGACATCAGCATGATGTCTGGGTTACTTTGACCATCTAGATGATAGGACAGCCAACCACAGCCGCAAAAACTGCTATATTTGCATCTTATGACATGCATAGCAATTTAAAATGTAGCTATTATTTGCGCCACTTTATGCACCACTTTATGCTCCTGCAACACTTGAGTGGTGCAAGGAAAAAAAGAGCTAGGGATCCAGACTCCATGATTCTGTTAACAGGACAACATAATACAGCCCTTGAGGCACTGAGTGTTGAAGTTGAATCAAACCATAAAGAAAATTGTTAATAGGTTGATGTGTCACTCTCTCTTCCAAAATGTACAGTGACCTGGATGTTAAGTTGGTAGCATTTTACTTCAAGGGTATGTTCTGTTTTGATTCCCAGGAATTATGAGCAATGAACTCTTACGTACTATGCACAATGGGGTGGTTTCTCCAGTTTTATTTCATACCAAGAAGATTAACTCTCAGTGTGTGCAATGCTTTGAGAAGTCTTCTCAGTTGAGAAGGGTAAATTATTTGGGTTTTGTGGCTTTTCTACCTTTCCACAACATGCAGAGTTGAAGTCATGGGCTTTAGCTGCCTTACCAAGCATCCCTTCCTTTAAGGTGTCCATAGCAACCAGATCTGGACCATGGTCACTGGTATGGGTGCAGCAGCCAGCTATGCAAACCCTGCAATCCAAGGGGGGCCCTCTAATTAAGCAGGGCTATCATGTTTGCCTGACTCTGGGCTCCTCCAGGGAATTGTCATATCCTGCAGTTGCTTTTTACCACACCCTATATGCTCCCGTTCATAGCTGGTGCAACTTTAAGGGTATAAGATGTGTATCAATATAAATAACAAAACAAAATAGACCTCCACAACTCTATACCAATGTTACACATTAACTCATAATAAATGAATGCCTCTTAATTTGACACACTGTTTAATTATCTCAGTCAATGTGTCATGTAACATAATAGTTAAGAGAATTTCTCAATAATAAAACTTATCTGTACATGTATTAGTATGACAATTCAAATCTCAGTTACATATCATAAGACTATGTAATATATTCAGATCTCAGTTTCATATCATAAACATCATTGAATACGTGTCAAAGAAGATAGTAAGAATACAGCTAACAGAAAGAGACAGAACAACCACCATAATTCAAGTTTACGTTCCATGCAATGACACTAACAACATAGAAGAGAGAAACAAAACACCATCTGACATTCTGAATAACATTAATAATTAAATTACTAATATATATACTAATATAGGATATTTCAAATTTCAATGGCAGAATTGGGAGGAAAAAACACATGATTTACAAATGATTTACAGTATATTTCTTCCAACACTGTGTTACTGGTGTCAAACCTGGTCTCTCTTATCTTCACATTACAGAAAGATAGTGACAACGTGTGAAATGAAATGCTTGAGGAAAGATGCTGGGGTCACCAGGCATGATAAATTACCAAATGAAGACATCAGGGAAAGAATAAGATAAATTGGTTTGACCACATTATTAGAATGCATCACGACAAGCTACCCATGAAGGCATATAACCAAATGAGATCAGGGTACAAAGCGAGAGGAAGACCACAGAAAAGATGGATAGAAAACGTCAGGGACATCCTGAACAAACACTGTCACAATACAGTCAAGGCAACACATCTGGCCTTGGAGCACAAGGTCAAGCTTCAATCACCCCCCCCCCCCATTGCTTAACGGCAAGAGTGGATAACAAACCACCGGGGGAAAGACAACAGACTTCATAAGACTATACAATATATTCAAATTATTCATGACCTAAAAGATGAATCTAGTACACTCTTGACTCTCAAGTTGTTGAAGATTGAGTAACCCTTACAGTGATAACCCTTAGGTAGGTTGGTCACCATACATAGTCAATATGTACCTAAGAAATAAATTAAAAATCATAGTTTTACTACATGATTCAAGTTATAATGTGATAAGAGTTCATTCTTGAGAATGGCACAAGAAATTCTCTTTAGAAGGTTCAACAGTGCTACAATAGTAATCAATGTTTCTCCAGCTAGTCAAAAAAGATAGTTCAGGTTCAGCACAGGTTTTCTTCCTCAGCCATGATTTAGAAACTCAGGAATCTTTGTTTCAGGGCTCTGCTAGAAGGGATAATCTTCATGACAGAACTTCAAGAATGAAATCAGGAGTAACAACTCATAACACAAGCAGATCTCTGTTACATTGCTTTCAGCAGGTACTAGAGCAAGGTTGTAAGCTAGAACAATTCAAGACAGGTATTACTCGAAGTCATATGTGTGTAACAGGGTCTGAACTTAAGATGGTATAAACTATTACACATGTAGTTAAGATTTATGTATTCATATAACATTTCATTATGATGCTTAGAAAATCAGTAGATAATAGTTCAAGGTAATAAAATAAGTAATACCACCAAGCAAACCTCTTTGAACACATAAATGTCATAATGATTATTCAGCACAAAGCATCAACATGGAGTAGGATTTATTGTAAAAAAAACCAGAATAAACACCATCATCGGTTGCACGCCGATCAACAGTCAGCTTATCACTATATGCATTGCTGAAAAACCAAAGAAAATATATGTCATTCAAGTATATGCACTTACATCTGGATGCGAGGTAGATGCAATTGATGAATCAGAAGAGACAATTAAAAACATTCCAAAGAATGATCTCATAATGTTAGGAGACTTGAATGCCAAAATCATCATCATCATTAAGTGCCGTCTCCGCAACGAAGGTTGGCTGCAACGTATCTCCAACATCTCCTGTCTCTTGTCTTGCTGGTGCACTCTGCTAGACTGTAACCTGTCCATCTTGTGATGTTACTCTCCCACTAATGCCAAAATAGCCATGTTTTAACTATCAGTCTCATTGTCTTTATATGTGCCGAATGTTAAACATCGTGGGTACATTCTAAATTCGTGTGCTGAAGCATGCACTTTAGCAGAAATATTGCTGAGGAGTCCAACTTAGCATTGTAAATTCCTGATGCAGTATGAACAGGAATGAAGGACAGAGATGAGGGAAAGCAGTCTGACTTTTGTTTTTGCCTCCTACAAATTGCCTGTAGTGTTCTACTCTTTTAAAGTTTTTAATATCCACACTGATCTAGCAATGCCAGATTAGACAGTCAAGATTTCACTGATCTAGCAATGCCAGATTAGACAGTCAAGATTTCACTGATCTAACAATGCCAGATTAGAAAGTCAAGATTTCACTGATCTAGCAATGCCAGACTAGACAGTCAAGATTTCACTGATCTAACAATGCCAGACTAGACAGTCAGGACTTCACTGATCTAACAATGCCAGACTAGAAAGTCAAGACTTCACTGATCTAACAATGCCAGACTAGACAGTCAAGACTTCACTGATCTAACAATGCCAGACTAGACAGTCAAGACTTCACTGATCTAACAATGCCAGACTAGACAGTCAGGACTTCACTGATCTAACAATGCCAGACTAGACAGTCAAGACTTCACTGATCTAACAATGCCAGACTAGACAGTAAAGATTTCACTGATCTAACAATGCCAGACTAGACAGTCAAGATTTCACTGATCTAAAAATGCCAGATTAGACAGTCAAGGCTTCACTGATCTAACAATGCCAGACTAGACAGTCAAGACTTCACTGATCTAACAATGCCAGACTAGACAGTCAAGATTTCACTGATCTAAAAATGCCAGATTAGACAGTCAAGGCTTCACTGATCTAACAATGCCAGACTAGAAAGTCAGGACTTCACTGATCTAACAATGCCAGACTAGGCAGTCAAGAGCTATTTCCCATGTCAATGATGCAGTGCTTGAGAGATATTCTCATGATGATGGTTTCTAATCAAGAACCTATAGAACACACTAAGGAATGTATTTAACCAAAGAATTATAAGAACCGTCAGCTTGCATACCCTTTGACATTTAGTTAAGACTGTCAACATTAAAGACAGTAAAAACTGAACATATATGGCTCTGTTCAATAATTTTATTAGGGTTAGGATCAATGTCATAAAATGGTCTTAGTCACAACACACCAAATTATCCATTATATGGTTTTCACCAAAATATCCTGTGCTTTAAACATCCTGTAATCATGTGATATGGAACTTTTTGTGTTTCAGTATCTCTGTGGTTGTAAACATGAGGTTTTTATTGCATTCAGAACAGTAATAAGATTTCCTTAAAGGATTTAGGCTAGCCTCTATATCTTTCTTGGTTGCCTCAGCTTCTTGGTGCTTTAAACCTGTGAACAATTATTTATATACATATATATATTCACATCAGCTTCTTTGGTATTTTAAATATGTGGATAATTTTATATATTCATATCAGCTTCTTTGGTATTCTAAACGTGGATAATTTTTATAAACTAAATCCAGGGTATTATATACATTTTCCTTAAAGAGGGTATTTTGTCTACAGGGGGAAAAAAAGGTTTCTCGCCTGATTTCATGTGTAATTCCCTCTATTTGTTATGAAATTTGATGACATATTGTTGAAAAATCATTATGGCAGGGGTTTTACTCTCCTTTTGGCAAAGTTTGTAGTACTAAAATTCTTTTTCAAATTTCTTAAGGGGAATAGTTTGAAGCCCCCTTCCCAGTGTATGGGCTTGTTCACATCTGCTCCTTGATGTTTTAAATATGTTAACAATTATATATATTCACATCTAACTCTTGATGCTTCAAATGTGTGAATAATTTTATATATAATTTTCACACCTGCTTCTTGAAACATACAAAAACAAATAGAAAATAATATAAAGAAACTTCTGAACTCGTGCTCAAACTCCTGTGGGTTAGCTTGATGTAGTCCTGTGAACAGAATGCATTGTCATGATTTACAGCATCATTCCAATATGTGCACCTTTTGGCCAGACACATCTGACTTCAGCATGGCTTCTGGACCCTACTACTTGACCCTCTACGGAATGGGACAGCAAATTCTACCACTAAAATCTCCTTCGTCACCTCTGATGATGTGCATGGCATGTAACTGTGTCAGTATTATTTGCATTCCTTTTGGGCCCTGGTAATACATGGGCAGCCTTATTGTGATATAAGAGGAAGTATAAGATCTACAATTCATATGAATAGGAAACAGTTGTAATACTGTGTACCATATGGGTAGATCAATGAAGATAACCTTTTGTGTCTTTACAGTCAGGAAGCAGAATTGTGTACAATTTGAAATGAACTATGAGGCCCTCAAATCTTCTTCTTCTGCATTTGTTCTCAAATTCCTGCAGATTTGCAGGATGTAGTCCGAGAACCCAATGCTTTCTGTCATGGTTTGAGCATTGCTGCAATATCTGCGCCTTTTGACCTGACACATCAGACTTCAACATGGTTTTGGGTCACTGACCCTATATGGGATGGGACAGTCAACTCCATCCCATAACCTCCTTAGTCGTTCTCCTCTTGGACCCCGGCGGAACCAGGCCCTCAAATGAATTGCAGACACATATAATCCCTAAATTAAACATATGATTGCTTGCCTGGGCAGGTTTTATGGTGAAAGTGCCGTGCCCATTTGCACTAGCAGGCACATAAATATATACCGGTAGTTTAAAAATATCCAGCATTAACAAAATTATTGCCAGCGGATTAATATCATAATCCAATACCATCTCTGCAACAAAGTTTGGCTGTAATGAACCTCCAGCTTTTCTCTGCACTAGTGTGTTTGTCTCAGCATTTCATACTCTGGGCATTCCTGAAGCATATGCTCTGCTGTCATTTCCTGATTTTCAGAATGCTATCATGATTGCTTCCTTCCAGGTCTATGGAACTTTGCCTGTACTTAACTCTTTCCGCACGTAAAAGAAAAGATTAATCATTGCAGATAGAAATCAATTATGGATATATCCACGATAAATCATTGTTGCAGATATGCCATCTAAATATACTTCTTTTTTATCGTAAATGAATTAGTATTAACTTATTTAGCTGTTTAAAGTTTAGAAATCTGGCTAACGAAACGAAACCCTTGGGATACTGTGTGATTTGACGCGAGTGATATATAATTTGAACAAGATAGGTTCAGCATTTCTAAAATTAGCAAAATGACTTCATCTTCCACCAGTAAGAGAGCTCAAAAATTTAGTAAACATCATCTTTATTTTTCATTTAGTATTATAGCTGGAGATATTATTTCAAGTGATGTGTCGGAAAACTACAGTTTTTTAGATTTTGACAGTGGAGATTACCAACCTATTGAAAGTTGTAAAAGAAATAGACCTAATATTACACTAGTGAACATCAAAATTGTACCAGTAATGAAAAAGTTAATCTTTACTAATTATAGGATGCTGAAAATGAAAATTATATTAAAAAACCTTAAATGGATCTATTTTTTTTTATAGATATATGCAACTTTTGTCATTTTTAATTACAGTCTCTATCTCTATCTCTCTTTCTATATATATATTTATATATATATGACGCAACAGCTGTGGTAGATTGAGTTATTAATTCTGACCAATAAAAATATAACTAGAAGCATATGATGCAATTTGCCTGGAATGACATTACTTTTGTGTATAAATATCTAATCTCTGATTAAATTTCATTATTAGTATTGCATTTTTTCTTCTCAAAGTGTCTTTGTTAGAAATGCCCAGGACATGTATCAACAGTGCAAATAATTTCTGTTATATATGTGGCGAAGTGACTTTTCTATCACAAAGAAGTTTTATGTATTAAGTGAGTATGAAAGCGTACAACTTGTATTTTGGCTGCAGGATAGGAGATCAAGATAAGATTTGGACACCATGTTGGCTTCATTTACTTGTATCAATTTGTTTGCTGATAAATGTTCAAATGAAAGATGCAAAGCAGTCTCCCTTACACAACATGACAACAACTTTCTGTAACTTAACTACTTCAAACATATAGGCTTATTTCACATAAAGAAAGTCTTAGAAATTTGGTGAAACAGATTTCCAAAATATATACTATTTTTCAGAAACTTTTGATACTTGCATACACAGGTTCTGCACACACCTCTAAAGAAAGACTCATGTAGAAATAATGAAAACTAGGCATACTCTTGATCAAATACAGAGTAATCTCAATCAATGTCATTTGTAGGATCTGATTTCTCATGAAATTGATCAATATTGACATAGATCAGCTGTGGTGACTATTCTCAATCATTACTAGGTTTATGGTGTGTGTGTGAGGGGAGGGGGAAGCGCTCATATAATCAATTAGGCCTACACTACAGATCGACAAGCGCAGCTACTTCAAATTCTAAGTACTAAACTAATTCTCTATCATCATCTGATTCATTCACGTTCTCTGAAATTCTATTAAAACATTTTCATATCAACATCATCAGAATCATAAGTAGGATCATTTTTACCAAGTTTTGATGAAAATTGAAGGTCATAATAAATCTTTCGCAGTTCTTAAACAACAGCTGTTAGAAATGATCAGGAAAACAAACACTGGAAGCTGTCATTACTGGTAATCACGTCAGGGTTAAATTAACATGTCTATTCACATGGAACTTGTAGCGGACATCAATCTAAATGACTATGTCAATCCGACAAAAACGGTCGCTGCGGTAATTTATAGTGGTACATTTCAGCTGCTAAGGGATTGAATGGGTTAACCCAATTTTTTTTCTATCCCTCATTGCTAAAAATAATTTCACACTGAAATCACTAAGCATCATTATATGTCAGCCACCCCATGCATGATGTATATATTATGGTAACAATAAAAAGCTAACACTATCACAGTTCTCTTATATTGTATAGCTCACGAACAAGAATCAGCACAGTGGGAAAGTCGCTGGAAAAAAAATTTAGCACAGCTATGATCAGTTACTAAGAAAATGTAGCATCTAAGGAATTAATAATGAAAATGAACTTTACTTTTACAAATATACAAAAGACATTAATTTCAATATCTACAAATCAATCAATTAGTAATTCACAAATTTTATCTTTTTTTGTCATGTCTAGTTGTGATTGAAAACACAGGCAGATACTAAATATTTATTTACTGTCATATGTCTAGTTGTCATTAAAAACACGGGCAGATATAAAATATAAATTTAAAGTCACCTGTCTATAGTTGTGATTGAAAACACAGGCAGATACTAAATATTTATTTACTGTCACATGTCTAGTTGTCATTAAAAACACGGCAGATATAAAATATAAATTTAAAGTCACCTGTCTATAGTTGTGATTGAAAACACAGGCAGATACTAAATATTTATTTACTGTCATATGTCTAGTTGTCATTAAAAACATGGGCAGATATAAAATATAAATTTAATGTCACCTGTCTATAGTTGTGATTGAAAACACAGGCAGATACTAAATATTTATTTACTGTCATATGTCTAGTTGTCATTAAAAACACGGGCAGATATAAATATAAATTTAATGTCACCTGTCTAGTTGTGATAGAAAACACGGGCAGATACTAAATATTTATTTACTATCAACTGTCTAGTTGTGATTGAAAACACAGGCAGATACTAAATATTTATTTACTGTCATATGTCTAGTTGTCATTAAAAACACGGGCAGATATAAAATATAAATTTAATGTCACCTGTCTATAGTTGTGATTGAAAACACAGGCAGATACTAAATATTTATTTACTGTCACCTGTCTAGTTGTCATTAAAAACACGGCAGATATAAAATATAAATTTAATGTCACCTGTCTAGTTGTGATAGAAAACAAGGCTGATACTAATTATTTATTTACTATCAACTGACTAGTTGTAATTGAAAACACAGGCAGATACTAAATATTTATTTACTGTCACCTGTCTAGTTGTGATTGAAAACACGGGCAGATACTAAATATTTATTTACTGTCTCCTGTCTAGTTGTGATTGAAAACATGAGCAGACAAAAAATATTTCAGTAATAAACATAACAACATGTTACAAGTGATTGGCATAAGAGGAATGCAAGTCACATCATACCTGTTCCATGCTCTGATATACATAATGTCTGATGTTGAAACCTCTCCAGCACTGATACAATCATAGACTGGCCACAGTCTGGACACTTCCAATGTCTCTGCATGCCCACAGTAAATTCACCCCAAACACTAGCTGATTCCTCATCCAAAAGGCTGAGAAGATTGACAAAAAGGTGAATTTAGTTATTGTTTGCCCAATGTGTACTTTATAGTGGAGGTGACAAAATAAAAGCTTTGACTTCAAATGCAGCAACTTATCTCATGTGAAAAAGGTAGTACTCATGTGGGAAAAAGGTAAGGAAGTTTTACTGAACGCCGACTAACACACTATCACTGTCAGATGATTATGTGAAATAATACATACAATCGCCCGTGTGTTGCCGGGCCCAAAAGGGGAGCAAAGAATAGCAACACTGTTTACTTTCCATGCATGTTGTAAGAGGCGACTAAGGAGGTTATGGGATGGAGTTGGCTGTCCCATCCCATATAGGGTCAGTGACCCAAAGCCATGCTGAAGTTATATGTGTCAGGCCGAAAGGCACAGATATCGCAGCAATGCTGTAAACCATGACACAACACATTTCGTTCTCTGGACTACATCCTGCTAATCTGCAGGAGTTTGAGAACGAACGCAGAAGAAGAATACACACAATAAAACAGGATATAATCATATAAATAACAATATACACAGGGCATAATCGACGTTTCGAACCAAAATGCTTGAAAATATTATGTCCTGTGTATTGTTATTTGTATGATTATTATCCTGTGTTTTGCTGTTTGTATTATTTCACGTAGTCATCCGACCGTGTTAGTATGTTAGTCGTCGTTCAGTAAAACCTCATTACCTGTTTCTCACGTTGAGTACTATTTTCATACAGTTTTACTAGCAGTATTACCTTTTAGTGAAAAAGATATTAGTGGCAATTTTTAAAACTATATTTTTTCAATGACAACATATAGGTTATGAGGTTTGGGCAATTACTTCCGCAATAGAAAAGAAAAATAGCATTTAAAATGATTTGCTATAGAAAGGTCCTAAGAATATCGTGGACAGAAAGACATTTCAAAACAGATGTCATTAAGACCTGAACATAGAAGACGACTGACTCCTCAAAACTATCACACATAGAAACACAAGCAAATACATTTTAGACATATAAAAGACACGATAGTTTAGAAATGTTAATCATGGAGGGAAAAGTTCGAGGAACGAGAACAAAAGATTATGACTATGATGTACACATGATATAAAAGATATTCTGAATATGACAATAGAAGAGGCTGGACAACTTGGACAGAATTGAGAGACTTACAGAGTAGCAGTGAGGATAACGTTCTGCAAAGGATATTTCTGATCAATAGATAGTGTCAGTTTGCAATAAATGCCTTAATATAAAATTCCTTATGAAAAGGAACACTGGCAAATGAAATTAATGTGGGTGATAATTCCTTTTCCATGTCCAGAATAGTAAACAAACAGGGCTTGAAATGGGGGTTTCCAGAAATGAGTGTTACTGTGGACTTAGAAGAATGCTTGTCAACCAACATAGAACTGAAACTGTCAGTCACCGTGTAAACGTGGATACACTCAGAGACAGATCAGAGCATCTATGGACATGTCCAGAGTGCAATGATGATGATCTGACAACTAACTAACAAGCTGTCAAGCAAAGCACATTTGACATACCCTCTATCTTGTTCCAAAAAAGTAGAAATGATATTTTCTAGTGTTGCGAACTCAATTATCAGTTTTACATTAATATAACCATTTCAAATATCTAGAACAGTTATTCATTGTTTATTTAAAACCATGCATATGTACATCTAACATCTAGATAACAGCTTATTACATCAAGGTGGAATGTTACATATAGATTTTGATGTAAAGTGACAACAGTGGTTGGTTCTGATTTCTACCTTTTTGCGATATTACTGTTGGTTCCAGTTTCAACTCTGAAAATTATAAGCCTACATAGAATATATATTCTATAAATAAATCTCACCAATTAAAAGTCAAGTATTCTGTAATCTGAACACCTCCTTTGACTGGGTGTTCCTTTCCTTCAGTGTCTCCTCGTATAAGTCTGCTCATCATTGGCATACTGTGTAAATCTTAATAGAATACCGTAAAGTAATTTGCGCATAGAAAACCCAGAAATGATAATTTATCCTGCCAAAATAAGGTGAACTATGCAAGTTTAAAAAAAAAAATTGAAGCTCAAACATAAAACAAAAGAATAATTAATTCCACTATTGAATGTTCACAATGGTAGATTATGCACGTCTTAGAATAAATATTACCTCAGACATAGAATCATTAAGAATCAATGCTAATTTAGTCAATTCACATTGATAATTTATGATTTAATCTTATAAGAAATAAAACATGGAACAATGAAAGAATATATTCTACATTGGTCTATTCACACTGGTAAATTATACAAAGCTTGGAAAAAATAAGAGTTTAGATACTACATAATTAAAAAATGAATCTTGGTTTGCAACTCAAGTATAATTTTAGTTCATACAGAATGTGAAAAAATAGTTTTAAAAAACAGGCTCAAAGAACATAGGGTATTAACTTAATTGTACTCAGGTTTCTCCATATGTACTCCACTCCTCTCAACACATCATTGAGCTGTCTGCTAAAAGTACCATTCATAGTACATAACTCTATCACTTCAATCAACAGTATCACTCATAGGACATAACTCTGTCACTTCAATCAATAGTACCACTCAGTGTATAACTGTCACTTCAATCAATAGTACCACTTATAGTGCATAACTCTGTCACTTCAACCAATAGTGCCACTCATAGTGTATAACTTTGTTACTTCAGCCAATAGTACCACTCAAGGGCATAACTCTGTCACTTCAACCAATAGTACCACTTATAGTGCATAACTCTGTTCCTTCAACAAATATACTTATGCAAACAAAATGTCATGACTTGGAATTGAACCGTAGACCTTGTGAACAGAGGGCAAATGGTTTAAACACTATACCACAGAGATCAACAAAATAACAGTTATAAGTTATGAATAACTCCACCACTTTTAAGAAGCCACACGATTAAATCTTTTGAGGATAAAAACTAATTTCAATGTCAATAAAAACTTAATAATTACCAAATACAGGTTACTCTATAATATTGCATGTGATTAGCATTTGTAAAAAAAAACAATGGACATTTATAGTACACCAAGTACTACCTTTGCAGGCAGCTGACCGCAACACATGGAGAATCAAAACCTCTGTCCTATGTGTCGCCTGCGGCACGAAAGGAACAAACTAACTAACTAAGTAGGAAACTTCTCAAAGCATTGTATGTCATAGATGAAGCCTTCTGGGTATGAAATAAAGCTCTGGAGACACTACCCCATTGCATATAGGAAGTAAGAGTTAATCGCTCATAATTTCTGGGGATTAAAAAAACATCTCAATCGTTCAAGTGTCATGCAGAGTAGTGTAAGTTTTCAGGAAAGTGATGTAGGTATTACACAACCACAACTTCCAAAATGTATACACCTATTTGAGGTTACTTCACTTCAAATTTGTTCTTGAATTGCTTCAGGAATTAACAATCATCTTCAGGGCAACATTTTTTTGGTCTTTTCTATTGAGCTAGCACTATGATAGCATTGGAGTTATTTACATTTGTTTTTCATCATCATAAACCAGGTGCCATGTTGGCTGATGTAGGCAATCATGTTTCTCCACAGCCCTCAATCTCCAGTATTATGTATCAGGATCATTGTTGTTTCACTGCCACGACCCCTGTTGCTAAATTGTCTAATATTTTCTCACGTTGTTGGCCTCTGTCTCTGTTGCCTTCAATCTTTCCTGTTCTAGGTTCTCATAACGTGGCCAAAAAAATGAAGATTGTATTTTTCTTATATTATTGATTAAGCTCTGTCTTGCATTTGACTCTTTCAACACCTCCACATTAGTTTTCCTGGAAGTCCATGGTATTCGCAGCATTCTTCTGTAGAACCACATCTCTACTGCCTCTAATTTCCCACTTTCCTGTTCGTTTATTGTCCAAGACTCGCATCCATATGTTAGTATAAGAATTATATATTGTATATAGGAATTATATAGCACTGCAGAACTCTCTCCATCACCTCTAATAACAAGGTCATATTACATAATATATTTTTCATTTTTTGAATGTTTTTTTGCCTGCCCTATTCTGCTTCTTATTTCTGTTGAACTTCTTCCATCTGCTGTAATCTCTCTCAAAATATGATGTGTCCTTTGCAGAATGCTGTCCTCTCTGCCACTCTGTAAGCCTCACAATTCTGTGCAAGATGTCCAGCTTCTTCCAGTGTCATGTTCAGAAGGTCTTTGATGTCATGTGTCCATCGTAGTCTTGGTCTGCCTCTTGTTATTTTTTATGGAACATTCCTCTCCATGATTAATCTTTCCAAACCATTGTGTCTTTTTATATGTCCTAAAAATGCAAGTTTGCATTTTTTGATATTTTTGAGGAGCCAGTCTTCTATATTCAGAACTACTGTAATTATTGTATGTAAATACTTGAATTGGTGGACTTGTTTTAATACTATATTTTTGCCATATATCTGAAAAATAAAGTCATAAAGGTATAATACCAATAGTACCACTATTATTGCATAACTGTAACTTAATAAATAGTATCACTCATAGTACATAACTATGTCACTTCAACCAATAGTACCACTCATAGTACATAACTCTGTCACTTCAACCAATAGTACCATTCATAGTGCATAACTCTGTCGTCACTTCAACCAATAGTACCACTCATAGTGCATAACTCTGTCGTCACTTCAACCAATAGTACCACTCATAGTGCAGTGCAGGAAGGATGGAAAAACTAATCTTCTCAAAATGCTTCATAAAACAAAACAAAAACACATTAACTCTGGACATTTTTTCCATTTTATCATTTCATACCATAATATTGATGATTGGTGTACATATTGTATATCATTGGAGAGGCAAAATGTTTACAGAAAAGGAAAATATCAGTAAATTGTTGAGGTTTTGTTATTGGAAAGAATAATTACAATTTCTATAACAGAAAATAATTAGGACCATTAAAATTTTAAATACAAAAATTGTAACTCATCTAATTTGTTAATGGTTTGAGGTGTTCGAACTACATTTTCTGATATTTTACTATTGGTATTTAGTTGTAGTCAATACACAATTTATATGATGTGTTTATGTTCAAAAATGTTGTCATGTACATTTTTCTCAATGTTGGAAGCAATACAAAATTGTTTAATTTATATCATCAGAACTTCATTATTTGCTAGATTTTCTTTACTTACTACAACTGAACTTATTTTGTGTGTGTTTCATAAATTATGTTTTCTTGCAGTTATCACTTCTGCAATTTTGAAATAAACTAGCTATTCTATCTTGTGAATTAGATGAGTATCACTGCTCTTTGATGTTTCAGGGGCTTTGACAGCTCCTGACTAAGCACCAGCATCAAAAGCACCTAAATCTAATCTAGACTTCTTTGATCTATTTATTATTGAGTGTCCTAATTATAATTGCTACTGCAATCTTTTATCTCTGAACCACTTGCTAGTAATCTCTGAATAAGAACAGTAGCCTGTTCTACATTATGTATAGAGGCAGTGTGAGCTGCCTTATTTCTCAGAAATAAACAAAATATGTTAGAGTGAAGACAATTGGTTTTACAAGACAAAACACAAGTCTTTTAGTTAAATAAAAAGTGGAAGTATTCTCACATATAGCAGTAAAGAATTGGATTAACAAAAAACACTGTATTATTGAACAACATGAATTGAAATTGAAACAAATTGAAGTATGATTGTTAAAAATCCAAAACCGATATATATTTCATATATAGTTAAAAACCAAAACCGATATATCTTTCATATATAGTTATTGGTATATAAATATAGTTATTGGTCTTGTAGAGATTTTTTAAATTGCCAATATATCAGTGATTAGTCCAGAAAGAGTTAATTCAACACAGAAACTTTTAGTTACATTACTTGTCTCACCTTTCCCTGGGCCGATATACATTTTGTGCATTTCAGCGGCTAGTACTCTTCTAACAGAATAAAGAACATCGGAGTTAAGAAATTCTGTTAGTTTGCTGGCCAATAAGCGCTCTAATTTCTGTGCTTGAGGACTAACTCTACGATCAGCTTCAATGCCTTCAAATGTGTCTGTAGAAGATTGTTACACACATTACAAAGAGATGCTTATTTTACTTCAAGAAGCTCCATTGTACAAAAATTTCACACATTTATGTTTGAATTTTACAAGCTATAATATGGGAGGGCAATATAACATATTGGTATTACAAAATTCCAATAGTTAATGATTGTAAATTAGTAAAGGAAACAGGTTTTATTTAAAATTTATAGATACATATAGGGATCTGTTAAAAGTATCAATGAAAAGCACTTGAAAAGTAACTACACAATAATTATTTTTTTCTGAACTACAGGCACCATCTGTTATCAGAGTTTCTATGTGTTAGCTATTAGGTATGTTGATTGTTAGCACACCGGACATGACCATATGTGCTCAGATATCATCTTCAGTAAATCTCTCAGGGTATAGTGGTTGATAGTTCTGGTTCTATGGTGGTTCAGTGTTATTTCTAAAATATTTGTTAGGTGTTCTCTAAGGGTTATGCCTATCCTCACTCCCTATTAGCATATTCTCGATACTGACTCATGCTCCTGTATCTCAAAATCATCTGATCATGTGGACTCACTAAATACATCTGCTTGATCAGTAGCTGACCATCTATTATGGTAGCAATGCTAGCTAATTTGTTGGCTCGTTCGTTTCCCTCTACACTTGCATGTTTGGGACAAAGATAACAGTGATTTTTTTTGGAGTGAGGCCTGCTTTTTAGCTCTCTCTAAAGACTTCACTCATTACCTATGCACATGAACTATTTTGACTTTCTGAATCATATTCATTGAGCCACTTAATATGGACATATGGGAATAGGCTTGTGATTTAATGCCCGCTTTAAGGCAAACACTTTAATCGTTAGATGGTTTGTTGTTGTGAAGGCACTACCTGTTTTGTGTGCTGAACATTCGCGAGCTTCCACACAGGTCTGGAAATGTGAATGAACTTATCAATCACTAAAACACTGAGGTGTTCAATATAACCACAGTGTGTGCTTTCGAGAACACATTGATAATGTTATTGCAAAGGTCTTTCAGCTTTGATGGCAGTGGCTGACACTAAACAATCACAGGAGAATGGAAATAACCAGAGGCAGAGGAATACCAGGAAGAAGTTGTATTGAAGAAGTTACCAACATTCTGGGACATTACAATATTCCTGCATATCAAACGACTAAATGTACCAGTTCCCAAAAACCAATTGTCATTTCTGCGATATCTTACGACAAAAGAAGAAAAAGATGATAGATATTTCGCAGTGTCTTTCTGACAGAAAGAATAGTAACAATTTTCACAGACAATAAAACAGTATGGGAAAAACCAAATATGGTGTATTTTCTACCTTGTAGACGAACTTTCAGCAATCTGTGCCAAGTTGAACGCAGTTGAATTACACTGGACACAATCATTTCTGCTGTGTCTGAAGCAGGAAACTTGAGTTCAAGCCAGCCATCACAGATCAATCTAGAATTAAGGCCAAAGAGAAAATATTGATCATAAGTAGAACTAGCAGTTATGAATGGATATAATTATGGTTGGGATGGGGGAGTGCATGCTGTAGAGGAGAGGAGTAAAAGATAAAAGTAATTTTTAGTTGCATTTATATTCACGAGCATGCAAAGTTAGTTATCAGAGACAACGAGAAGAAATACAACCGAATAATATTTTTTTTAAATGAGTACTTATCCTCATACTTAGAGCGTATGTGCCATGCTGGGTTATGTGCCATGCTGGGTTATGTGCCATGCTGGGTTATGTGCCATGCTGGGTTATGTGTCATGCTGGCTTATGTGCCATGCTGGCTTATGTGCCATGCTGGGTTATGTGCCATGATCACTGTTCTTGGCAACATTCTGTTTCCAGTACTGTGTATCAGTTCTGCTGACATTCTAGCATATCACAATGACAAACTAAACAGTATTTTCTCTAGTTGTGTCCTCTGTCTTTTCCCCTAAATTTTTGCCTGTTTTACAGTGTACTCCAAACCTTCTTGTTTTGTAATATTGTCAATAAAGGTGGACTGTTTCTTTCTGATGATGATAATTAACTTCTTTTTGGTGTCAATCTCCCTCAGTACATCTCCTTTTTTTTCTAGCTGTCCAAGAGTTCTCAAGAATGTTTGAATTTATGTTGAATATTTATTGCCATAAATGTCTCCCATCAAGGAATACTGTCCTCTCATTTTCATGTCATAATGAGTTTCTGCAGACTCTTCTCATTTAGAAGTCATAACAGTTCTCAACAATTCGTAGTGATTATTTACATGCTACACAAATTATTTGAACACAAAAATACTGTGGGAAATTACATCACACTGTCATAAAACAATCACCAGAAAATCATTTAGGACACAAAAGGGAGATAACAATTAAGTTGTTTTATACTGATTATAAAGATAAGTGCCAAGAGATCTACAGACCTTGACATAATTCTTTTGATACTATGTTAGAGATTCTACTTTGCATGAAGCATTCTGAGATTGTAAGTAATTATGTGAAGTAATTAAAAACCATGCACAATTATCTACTTACACAGCATGTGAAAAGTCTGATGGTCTCACTATTGGCTATCAGACAAATCATTAACATGATGATGTTCGTCCGTCGTAATCGACGATGACCAAAAACTCAACCATAATAATAATAACACTAAGTAATAAAAAATAATAAAGTTCATAGTGCATTTTTAAATGACTAACAAGTCCAATGTGCGCACAAAATTTTCTTCTAAAGAATTGACAACTATAGAAAGCTGATATGTTTTTCCTTTTCTACCTGCCCACTTCTGTCTTGCAGTATCTTGCCTGGTCTCTTCTGCTGCTAGTGCTCCCGTTCAAAGGCTGTAACGCCATGCTGTTCTATGCTGAGCGAGGCTCTCCCGGGAGCCTGTCAATTTTAAGATGTTTCAGTGATGACTGGAGTGTGTTTTTGAGCTGTGAGTTTGTGAGCTTTTTCTGTTCCCCAGCTTTTTGAATTCCTGCCTTGAGTGCTCCATAATATATTTGTTTTGGCAGAAGCGAGTCCTCCATACATATAAGATTACCTGTCCAGCATGCTTGCGCCTTCATAAGTAATGTGTAGGTGCTTAAAATTAACATTAATATACCTAATACCTGATTAGTTTCCCTTTGTGGTGCAACATTCAGAGAACCAAGCATTGCATATCATGCTGGTGGAAACAGATTAGCCAGCTTTGACTTATGACCCTAGCTGCCAACATGTACATGATTACCTGACTATGAACAATTGGCATATGGGGTATGGTGAAAAGCAACTCTATGCTGGACAAGACAGTTCCCATGGAGAGCCCAGAATCAAGCAAACATATTATCCCTGCATAATGACAGGAAATGCATTGCTGGCTGCTCCATCCATGCCAGTGACAATGGCCCATGGCCAAGTTGCTATGAACACCTCTGACAGAAAAGGATCGTTGGCAGGGGAGTGGGTTGAAATCTCATGACTCCAACTCTGCATGTCACAGAAAGGTAGAAAATCTACAAAACTTCTAGAATTTATGGGAGCCTTCTGGGTAATGGACTCTCAAAGCATTGGACACTGCTGAGAGTTGGAGTTTTCTGTGTATGAATTAGAACTTTGGAGAGACTATGACATTACAAAAAGGAAGAAAGAGCTAATTGCTCATAATTCTTGGGGATCGAAACAACAACTACAACTTACTTACAAACAACGGAAATTGTATTGTTAAATGGAGGGAACTGTGGTAGTGTAGTAGTTAGCAAACTTCCTAGCCCTGTGGTAAATTATACAATCCCTTGTAGAGTGGGAATATTTTTATATTACAAATGATTCTCAAGTCAACTCAGCCAAGAGAATAGGGTACAACAAAAAAACTGTGGAATGCGAAAGTACCTGACCTGATTATGGCCACTAGCATGTCATTGCTAACAGAAAAAATATGGAACAACAATCTCATTTGTTTGAAACCAATACACAGAGTCAACATTTCAACCAAAAGGTCTTTATCAAGATAGAGACAAACAAAGACAGAATTTACCAATAAAGTAGACCAAAGACTACATGAAATTATGTGATAGAAACTTCATGTAGTTTCACCACTGTCAACAGTGCTTCATGTCGACCCGCAAGTTCAATTATTTTTTTTCCAGATAAATGTATGTTTTATGTTCTCTACTTACTAACTTACTAGCTGATGGAAGAATACAGAAGGATCTCCTTTATGAAGAATTAGTCTGGAAAAATATCTCAAATTGGACCTCTACTTTGGTACAAGGACATATGAAAATGGGATATGCATGATACAGGCATTGATCATGAGAACAGGATGCTATGGATTGTGTTGCATGGAGGGGAAAGATCAGGAATGGTATACAGACAAAGTGATAGCAGATAGCTACGGATTGCACATCAAAGGAGATGCACAGCAGCATATGATGGTACAAGTAGGCCTATGGTTCCTTGTACATAATATGGAAGACTCTTTGTGGCTCATATTGGTCTTGTGAGTCACATTCATCGTTGCCATAGATTGTAGATTATGTGTGTTTGTTCATCACAATTGATGATGACCATTTGTTACATCCACTTTTGAAAATTAGGTTAGAATTATTTCCTTTATTATGAGTTCGTAAATGGCTAATAAGCCCTATTCGAGCTACAAATATCTCTTTCGCAGAGCTGCAAAGTGTGTTTTACTCTAGAGCTGCTATGTTAATATGGTACGTTGCAAACTCTCTCCTAATCAGGGTTGTTTGTCGAACCAGTCTATTTGTGCTAGAGTCATTGTTGAGGAGTGTGCATACATTCCATGCTCCTATAGTCAGTGGGAAAATCTTTTCCCTTCAGGTAAATTTTCATTTATGTGAAAATGACTTGCACTGGGGATTTTGATTAAAGTGAGGAGTATTGCAAAGCTTCGAACCCACTCTCTTGTCAGACCTCATTTGAAACCAGTGGCAAGACGAATTGAGATAACTGGAAGTGAAGTTCGATGCAGTTGATGACAGTGCTTTTCTACGTGTCTCACCATGCCTGATGCGGTCCAAAGTGCGTTGCTGGTGTTTGCCTACATTACTTAGTAGACCAATAAACCATCATACCTCATACGCGTAAATTTGCAGAATATCAGACCTTGCGTATAGTGGCCACAAGACCGTCATCCTTTTTGGTACAATTTTGTGTTGCATAGATTATATTATTTATAACACATCAATAATGCTCTTGCTTGAAAAGATGGAAAGTGCTGTGTCGCTTACTTGTTCATGTATCTATTCGCAAGTGCATATTTTTTCTAATTTATAAATGTAAACTTATTAAAAATAATGTCACCATCATTTCATATGTGACAATGTATGACATTCTGGTTGTTGCTGTGCGCCTTCTGTCCAAATGTATCTGATTTCAGCATTATAACTTGCTAGGGAGGACTATGGTTGTCTCTGAATGTAGGAGGCAAGTCTTAGCTTCCAGGCACTGCTTGCTGGACTAAGCCCCATCTCCTCACCAAGGAATGACCTCAATGAGCTGCAGAGGATATCCTTCAAGAATATGTAAACTATGACACATTAAGGTGCACTTCGGATACACCTATGTATGTTAAACTCTATGGTACAAAACAAGAAATGAAAATCATTGTCCAATTTATACAAGAAACAACACTGCAGATATAGACATTCCTAGCGGATGAAAGAGGGAGAATATCACAATTAATACTGAGTAAGTTCTGAAGGTTACACCAATCAGGAAGTTTCTAATCAACAACTAGCCAAGCAGCTGAGCACTTATGGAGGAACCTTGTGCTATGATGCTGATTCATAACTCAACTCACATGTAAATTAAAAGTGTTTCTCTAAAATCAGAGAAACTTCTCACCGTGTACAGTCAGCATTTGTGTCAATACTGTTAGAGAAGAGGGTAACTGTTTGAAGTGCAGGCACCCTCATTGTGTTGACTAGGTAAGGTTTGTTGTTTGTTTCAAGCAATGATCTAGAATATATTCAAAAATATAAATATTTATCATTTTTTTTTACAAGAATATACAGCAAAGATACATTAAATTTATTAAATAAAATATACTGGAATGTGGGATATCAGATATCAATGCTTCAAAAGAAATGTAAAAAGATGATTAAGAAAAGTTGTGATAGTCATAAATCTTGTTATCTAAACATTGCCAGTCAATATTTTGCACAATAAGCGTATACCCACTTTTTTCCCTATAAAAAAGCACTGTATATATATATATATATATATATATATATATATATATATATATATATATATATATATATATATATATATATATATATATATATATATATATATATATATATATATATAATTATATATATAATTATAAAGTATACAGTGGAATTCTGTTATAGCGAATCCAGTTTTACTGAATTTCGCTCTTTAACGACACTTTTCAAAATCCTCAATTATTTTCACTCTTTGTCTTAATTTGAAAAAACCCATTATAATGAATTCATATAAACAAATATCCCTCTATAACACACTATTTGAAATTTGTATCCAGAAAAAATTACAGGCTCTGGACTTGTGACCTGTGTGTGTTTGAAAAGTTGCTCCTTGAGGCATTTAACCATAAATAACGAGGCATTTGTTACTGGCAGTGCGTGTGGGCTGTATTTTGTTAATGCTATCGTTGACAGTCGCAGCTTTGACACAGCTTGGGCCAGTATAATGATTTTGCCATGATTGGTCTCCAGTTACTGTACTGCCAATGGTCTCGATTTAGCACAATCCAGACATATAAGACCAGTTGACAATTGGAAATCAGCATTGTGGAGTGATACATTTGACTGTTCCTGTGATTTTCATTGGTCACTTTGTATATAATTTGTGTGGAGAGCCAATGAAAATCATGGGAATAGGTAGAATTAATCATTTTGGGATGTTGATTTAAACTTAGTCAGCAGGTCTTATAAACCAATAGTCACAGAACAATTAAACTCACTAAAAATTGAAGTGGGTGTGTTTAGGAGGGTGTTTTTATTTAAAGGCATTCCATGCAACTGAAAACTTAACACAATGCTCGCTTTGCCTGTTTAAGTCTTGAAAAAAAACAGAGAGACAGTAATAAATTACCATTCAGGGACAGACCAAAGCACTGAAAATAGTGGGATGGACTGGATGTGTGTATTTTAGGCAGTGACCTTGTTTTTTATTGCATGTCTTTAGACTAAGCAACACATTCAGTCCAGTCCTTCGACAATGCAGTTCTGTGGACTCCTTGAGAATAGTTCTTCTAAAGTCATGAAATTTTAATTGTTCCTGTGATTTTCATTGACTGTTGACACAAAGTGACCAATGAAAATCATAAGAAAAGTAAAATTGTACAGTCTATTGTCTATCCCCAGGTCGTTTGTGATCCACTCTTGTCGTTAAGCGTAGGGGTGATTGGAGCTCGAGCTTGCATTCTAAAGCTAGATGTGTGGCCTCAGCTGTGCTATGACCGTGTCTGTTCAGGATGACTCTGACGTTTTCTATCCATCTTTTCCGTGGTCTTCCTCTGGCTTTGTACCCTGATCTCATTTGGTTATATGCTTGTACGGGCAACTTTTCGTTATGCATTCTCATAATGTGGCAAAACCACTTGATCTGTTCTCTCTCTATGTAATCTATACAAGATATTATACATATTCCTTCCGTGATATATTCATTTGTAATCTATTATGCCTGGTGACCTCGGCAGCTTTCCTCAAGCATTTCATCTCACATGTCACTATCTTTCTGTAATGTGAAGATGAAAGAGACCAGGTTTGTACAGTATCATTTTAAAAGGATAAATTGTCATGACTATATTGTCAAGAGACTAAATCCAGCGCATTGTAAGAGACAATTTTGTCTGTGAAGAGGGTAGGGGGACTCCTTTAACTGATACCCATGATCATCTGCAATTAAAACCTGCTTCCTCAAAGGAAATCATCCTTCTAAAGTGTCGCATTTGACTTTTTGCATGATTCTCATTGGTCACTTTGTGTCGACAGTCAATGAAAATCACAGGAAAAGGCGCTACTTTTCAAAGATGATCCAGCAAGTCTTATATTTGTCAATGGTCACGAGTAACTCATGAAAGCCAAATATCTATTTTAAAAAACCAATCCTCCTATTCTTAAAATAAACCATATGTCAACACCTACCTCACATGACTAAAAATAAGACACAACAAAAGTTCAACAACAAAGAAATACATACCTCTCTCCCTTCCCATCACTAAAGTTGAAAAAGTGTTGACCTTGGATTTCACTAAAAACTACAAGGACATTCAAATACCGAAAACAATAACTTCCAATTCTCACAAGGAACAGTTACCAAAACAAGACTTTCCATCACTAAAATAACAATTCTAGATCACACTCCATGGCTGACACCAAGTGATTACGTCATGTAAAATTATTACACAACGAAAATATTACTACAGAAAGAAAACACATTAATGATCGCAAGGGACATAAACTTTTGTTAATAATTGTCATAACCGCAAATAACGAAATTCGGTTATAACATACATTTTCTGCCAGACCCGAGCCATTCATTATAACAGGATTCCACTGTATAACATTAATATATATATTTTTTTTTAAATGTCATCATTTTTGAACCGCCCTCAAAATATTAAAATTGTCCAACGTTCACCCCATAATGATCAAAGTGCTCTAAACTAACACATTAACATGTCAAAAATTGTTACAGAAACTACTACTGTAAGTATTTTATAGTTTCATCAAACATCAACATACAATTAGCTTAACTGCAGTTATTGCCCTGCAAAATAAATATATAAATACCTGAAGTAAATCAATAAACATGAGGCATGTTAAAATGAAACCAGCCCGTGCTGTGTCACCTATGTCAGCATGCAAGGAGTCATGAAGATATCAATAGTGTACAAAGTACACATGGGTGAACAAATTGTGATAATGAATCCGTCCAAATTTAGATAAAGAGTACCCCGGTAGTGATTCGGTTTTTTACAGCTGAATGATATCGATCAACTAATATTCGTCAAAGACTGTTTACAATGGAAATGTGTTTCAATGAATTATTGGGCAAGAATATTCCAGGACCAGGTTAGGCAAATTTCTGCAAGGAAAGGTTATGCTTACTGCCTTTTTGACCAAGAATAATTCTTGTTGGTTGACTTTAAAGAGCCGTCAATGAACAACAATGCTATCAGCTACCAGAGCACACTACACAAGCTAAATAAAAAATACAGTCATCAAGAATAAGCGATCTAGCACACTGTCATTCTGTTGCACTACAATGCTCGTCTGCATGTTGCAATAGTTGGGTCTTCTGTCATAAAAAAGTAAGTAAAAAGTAAAGTAACCCATAGCATTTATTAATGCCGTAGGGGTGTGAGATGTTAGCGGTCTCACATTTCAGAGGCTCTGCAAATGAGGGCGGTAGCCATCTCATCTTCCTCGCAGTCTTTACTTCCCGGATTAATCCAGTACCCATTTATGGCTGGGTCGACCTGGGAGCCATTGCGTTCTGAGAAACATTACGGCTCAACTGGGGAATGAACCCAGGACCACTCATATGTGAAGCGAGTGCGCTAACCACTGCGCTACGCGGCTCACGCGGGTCTTCTGTCATAACAACATGTGGCTCACCCGGCTGCGGAAGATCATTTATTACATGTTGCCCTTACCGTAACATTCTTCACTGTTGTCTTCAACAGAACACATTTTCCACCAAATCGCTTAAATTCTTTAATGAATGTTGGTTGGTCAACATCCTTCGGCTGTAAGAAATTGAATCACTGCTCTTTGTCAAATTTGGATGGATTTATTATCACACCCGCTATGTTGTCAACTGCCTGCACAGGATTCTCAGCATGCAAGGAAAATGACCATGTGTCCATTTCTTCATCAATGTGTACTTATAACATGATGACATCTTCATGATCCACATGTGCTGGCATAGGTGATGTAGCACAGGCAGGTTTCATTTGAACACCCCTCGTACAATACACGTGTGATATATAAAAACACTAGCTTACACATAGGCCAGTAGTTCATGTTTAGAACTAAGTAAACCTTTGAGTTCACTTGAAGCTGGTCGTTTGTCAACAGCAGTCTTGGGCATTAATAAGTCTGGTTGGCTAGCAAAGATGCTGGTCGGGTGAAGAAGGACAAATGGTTTGTTCTGGAAAATTGAAAACTACATTAATAGGAAACATGATAATGATTAGGGGTCATCTCTAGATAAAAGGCTGAATACAATGGATCTCCCAACATTTCAGGTCTCTTGTAATCCACACACTCCTCTCATACACAGAATAAAAATAGAAGCTATATAAGAAAACATACTAAAAACAACATCCATAAACAATAATAATAGTAGATAAATATACAAGAAAATAATCAGTAGACTTTCTTAGAACTGTCTGAAGTTGCCAGCCCCCTAATGTCTGTGTCAGAAAAATATCACTTGGAAAAAGAAGCATGGATGACCAATACATATCCAGACCAAAGTTGAAGGAATACTCATCTAGGATGAACAGAACAAAGTGCAATGAAAGACAGGTACTCTTGGCTTCCTTAATGATGAATATCCACAGGAGACATAGGTCAGAGTACACACAGATGAGGCAGGTGTATCATCATAAGGAAGCCTTGCAATGAATACCATCTCACTGTGGAATACCAAGAAATATGAGAGATCAACTGGCTAAATGAGGGTACTATCGATGACCGACCGGATGTACCAACTGAATTATGAGTTACGACTGCATGTTATCATTAGTGCATACTGGACAATTCCATAGGTGCTGCAATTCCCATCCACCAGGGAGAGATTGATGCTGATTTATCAGTATCTTCATATATCTATTATGTTTCCCTTTACAAGCTGTTTTCCGATATTTATACCAATCTCACGCAGTCTTGAGAGCGGTCATGATTCACCTTATTGAGATTTGGATGTAATGGGTGAAGTGTATTGGAAATGCACCCGGTATACACCAATTACTTATCATCAGAAAAATAAATGATCAAATTAGAAAGCTACATATATCAACAAAAAGATATATAAAAATATACCAACTACATATACCAGGTTGGCATCGCAGCTTGAAAGCAGTTACTTTAACTCATTCCAATATGGCCATGCATTGCCTCACTGTTTATCTCAATTGCAACAGTCTTGTAATATGTAAAGAGTATACAACACATCCACTTTCAGTGCACAATTTTAGGCTCAGGTTTGTCATCCATCTTTGCTTTGATTTCAAACTTACTTGGACTTTAATATGTTACAAGGACCATAACTTTGAGGTAAAGTACAATATTGGTCAACTTTGGCTGAGTGACCCTTGGCTGTGGTTTAGATCCTCAAACATTATTTATGTTGTATTTATATTGCAAGAAACGAGCAGCATATAGAAATCAAAAGAAGAGTTATCAACCAAAACAGAACCAAAACAGTCAGTCACCACATACCGAATATGAGATATATATGAGAACACCTATGGACTAGTCTGGTGTGCCATGATGATGATATAACTAATTAACATAATTTTTTTCATTGGAAGAAAAAGAGTCTGCAACTGTGTTTATTGTCAAATTTAGGAGCTTAGAACTGTCTTCATCATCAGATTCCATAAAATAAATCTGACAAAGAAGGTGAAAATTGATCAGCTATAGCATGTAATACAATAAAGGCATTCCAACAGAATGCACTTAGCCATACCTTAGTATGAAAAGCTTGTTCTGAGTCACGTTTGTATGTGTTGCAATCATCAGCAATCGTGACTTGTGGATACAAACCACTGCATAAAATGATCTTGATCAAGTTAATGTCTCTCAAAGTAAAATTTCGATTTTGGTTAGATGTTTCCTGCAATGTTATCATTAATCAACAATTACATAGTATTTGTGCTCATCAGTAAGTCCAATTTATATCCTAAATAATTATTCGGTAACTAGTCACTGATTTATAAAGATTAATCATGGAGGGAAAGGTTCCAGGAAAGAGAACAAGAGGCAGATCAAGACTATGATAGAACATAACATCAAAGACCTTCTGGATATGACAGTAGAAGAAAACACTGGATAACTTGCACAGAACTGAGAGGCTTACAGAGTGGAAGTGAAGACAACGTTCTGTAAAGGCCAAATCACATTGATAAATAGTCACTAGGGGCAGAGGAAGCTCAGTGGTTAGTGTACTGGCATCAGTAACTAGTCAATAGGAGCAGAGGTAGACCAGTGGTTAGTGTACTGGCATCAGTAACTAGTCACTAGGAGCAGAGGTAGATCAGTGGTTAGTGTACTGGCATCAGTAACTAGTCACTAGGGACAGAGGTAGATCAGTGGTTAGTGTACTGGCATCAGTAACTAGTCACTAGGGGCAGAGGTAGATCAGTGGTTAGTGTACTGGCATCAGTAACTAGTCACTAGGGGCAGAGGTAGATCAGTGGTTAGTGTACTGGCATCAGTAACTAGTCACTAGAGACAGAGGTAGATCAGTGGTTAGTGTACTGGCATCAGTAACTAGTCACTAGGAGCAGAGGTAGATCAGTGGTTAGTGTACTGGCATCAGTAACTAGTCACTAGGAGCAGAGGTAGATCAGTGGTTAGTGCACTGGCATCAGTAACTAGTCACTAGGGACAGAGGTAGATCAGTGGTTAGTGTACTGGCATCAGTAACTAGTCACTAGGCGCAGAGGTAGATCAGTGGTTAGTGTACTGGCATCAGTAACTAGTCACTAGGGGCAGAGGTAGATCAGTGGTTAGTATATTGGCTTCCTACTTTGGTGATCCCATCAATTTCCAACTAAATTGAAAATATTTTAAAATAATCAGTGGTTCCCAGGGTCAACCCACTCTATGGAAATGGGTACTAGATCTCTTTGGAAAGTTAAGGCGTCACATCATTCCCAGATATGCCATTGCTCAATGAAAAATATGGTCCTAATAATGTATTACTCAATACACCTTAAAAGCATGGAAAAGGAAACATTACTTACTAACTAGTCACTATAAGACTACAATAACTGATATGTACTCACAGTTTCTCAGGCACAAACGGAACAACGAAGGCAGCCCTGGCCAAACTCTACTGTCAAGTTTTCCTATTCCAGATGCATGCTCACAGAGAGAAAGGGTTCAGTAGCCAATGGGCTCAGGCACAAATGGGACACGGTCATTTAGTTTGAGAACATGCCTTGCTCCCAAACGCGTGGTGAGACTCGGACTTGGATGAGGAGTTCACGATGTCTGTGAATGATACCTCGGCTAAGAAGGCGGATGAGAAAAGGTTCAGTACCCAATGTGCACAGGCACAGAACGTCTAATTACATGAGGCAAGTTCATTGACTGTGGAACACCTCATGCGAGATAGACGTTAACGACAATCGTCTCTGCGAAGAGTCATCACGAGCCCATCGACAGATAGGTAGACTGTCACAGGCTCGGGAAACCCACTACCCGAAGTAAAGGCATGATGAAAACGGATGTGCTGGGCCTCAAATGTGCAGGTTACAAAGTGAGCTAACCAAGGTGCAAATAACAGTTCAACTGTGAAACTAGCAGCACAATGTACTTCATGCTTCCCGGCAGAAATCACAATTTATTAGCTGTGGTTATAAGAGAATGAACACAGAAGAAAAAGAAGAATAATAGCTAAGCATTTTCTGTACAAAAAAAAAATAAGAAAATCTGTACTACTTGACAGCTATGGATCATGTTCTATCTTTGTGATAGTTTGCTGAATTGTATTCACATCCTTTTTTTCCTCTTAATGGTAGTACTCTCTGGCAGACTATCAACTGTCCTTCTCTTGATGCTTCCTTCTTTCTTGTGTCTATTTTTCCCCTGCAGTGGATACCTCTTCATCAAGGTATTATATCTTTGTGTAAAATGTTTAAATATTTCTTTGTACTATTAATTCCTCTTCTGCATTCATTCACAAACACAATGCAGAATATCAGGATGTAGTCCAGAGAACAGAATGCTTGTAGGTTGTGATATGTGCACATTTTGACACATATGACTACAGAATAGTGTTTGAGTTATTTGAACCTTCTATGGAATTGTCAGACAACCACAACCTCAAAACTTAGTCACCTCTTACAACATGCATGATGTATCACAATATTCTTTGCTCCCCTTCCAGATCAAAGCACCACGCAGGCGACTTCATTCTTTATCATGATCTGTAAAGTTAGTTCCATACAAAACATTTGTAGAATTATCCAAAGTATTATTTGTAATATTTTGGTGTTTCTTGTATCTTTATGAGTTGCAAATTTTTCATGTCTGCTGTATTCAAGTTTCTTGGAATTTGTGCGTCCGCAAAAACCTGAACATGGAGAAAGATTGGCCACCCAAAAACCATAACAAAATAACATTTATATTTCGGCCATATAATAAGGCACAATGTGTCAGAAAGATTATTCATGGAGGCAAATACTCCAGAAAATGAGGCAGCCCAAGATGCAGATGAACGAAGAATATTAAAGGCCTTCTAAATATGGCACTGGAAGAAGCAGAACAGTTTGCACAGAACACAGAGGCTTACATAGTGGCAGTGAGGACATCAGTTTTTAAAAGACATGTCACATAGAAGAAGCTGTGTTTGATTAAGGTTTTTTAGTAGCAACAAAAGCCATTTCTGTTGTCATCAATTGTAAACTACTATAATGTGTTCTATATGTCCTACACCATTACTCAAACTCAATAACACTCATATGGCACCTACCTGCAACTGATTGAGATCGTTGGAAAGACGAAATTCTAAATCTTTGATGTCATCTCCTTTGTCTTCACCATCACTTAATTGGATAGCCTGTTAGCACATCAGAAAGGCACAAAATAATATGATTCCAAGAAATGATCTCTGCTAAAGAAATAAGAATCTACTGTTAAAATGTTGCTTCAGGAACTTATTTCTATAGAAAGAAAATATCGTCTGCATCTGTAAAGGTGTTTGCATTTAAAGATAAAAGACATCGTGTGAGTCTATGTTAAGTGATCTGCAATGAAAATTATAGACATTGTTCGAATCCATGTACAGGGATATGCATTGACAGATGAGACATTGCGTGAACCAATGTTAAGGGATCAATATTGAAAAATGAAAGAGATTATTTGAATCCATGTACAAGGGTCTATATGAAAAGATGAAAGACATTGTTTGAATCCATGTACAGGGATATGCACTGACAGATGAGACATTGCGTGAATCAATGTACAGGGATCTGTATTGAAAGATATTGTTTGAATCCATGTACAGGTATCTGTATTGAAAGACATTGTTTGAATCCATGTACAGGTATCTGTATTGAAAGATATTGTTTGAATCCATGTACAGGGATCTGTATTGAAAGATATTGTTTGAATCCATGTACAGGGATCTGTATTGAAAGATATTGTTTGAATCCATGTACAGGTATCTGTATTGAAAGATATTGTTTGAATCCATGTACAGGGATCTGTATTGAAAGATATTGTTTGAATCCATGTACAGGTATCTGTATTGAAAGATATTGTTTGAATCCATGTACAGGGATCTATATGAAAAGATGAAAGACATTGTTTGAATCCATGTACAGGGATATGCACTGACAGATGAGACATTGCGTGAATCAATGTTAAGGGATCTATATTGAAAGATATTGTTTGAATCCATGTACAGGGATCTGCAATGAAACATGAAAGACATTGTCTGAACAATGTTTAGGATCTGCACTGAAAGATGAGACATTGTGTGAATCAATGTTAAGGGATCTGCATTGAAAAATGAGACACTGTGTGAATCTGTTACGGAATCTGTATTGAAAGACACAGTATTGTTATCTATGTTAAGGAATCTCTATTGAAAGATGAAAGACATTGTTTGAGTCTATATTAAGGATTCTTGATTAGAAACTGGCCTCACAGCACGTGGGGCATTCCCATAAGTGCTCCGCCCTATGTTCCAGCAGCCATCCAACTCGATGGTGTTTCAAGTCTAATGCCGCCGAAACAGACGTCGACATCAGGGCACAACTCTGGCCCTTGCGATAGGTTTTTTGTTATTCCGCCCACCCACCCCGTGCCTGTAACTAGCTCAAGCACAACACCGGCCTGTCAAAACAACATGGTAACTGTTATAGAAGGTTACGACTACGGGATTATATAGATGACGTGCCATGAAGCTTCTATAAGAAGATATCCTCAATATAAAGGCATATCATCTACTAAGGTTTTCTGTTGCATGGTTGGTTTTTCTAGTGAGCCATTGGTGAGACCTACAGACGCAACTGCATGCATAGTTAAGGAATCTGTATTGAAAGACTAATCAGAAATAGAATAGGCCTAGGTGCTTAGCAGAATTTAATTATATCCTGCATTAAATATATCAAACAAGAATAGTTAAGTCACTTATGTTTGTGTTTTTTTTCCTTCATTTTTCACCTTCATCATATCACACATGCACCAACAAAACTTACATCATTACATTCAGTAATCATTTCTTTATTTCCATTTTAAAAAATTATACAAAAAGCTAAAAAAAATACAACGGTTATTGCATTTTCCAAATGCCCTCCATAAATAATGTAAAAAAATGCAACCTTGTCTTGTCCTATCCATATGTGCCGCTAGGCGTCATGGGAAGCTGAAGTCTTTTTGTCAACTCAATAAAACATGTCAACATTATCACTGACCTCAAATATTGTTGGTAAAGTGCTTCATGTGGGCAGGGAATAATGCAGATATAATAATGAACAACTACAATCCATACACAATTACTGGAAGATGCTACAGAATATTTTGTATGTTCATGAGTGGAATCTGTTCGTCCCTCATTGGCGATCACATAGCACCGGCAACAACACACCAGAAGCATATTGATGCACCTCAGAGGCTGAAAATGTTGGCTTGCATCATCAACAAGTTTCTTCACACTCTACATGCAATAACATTTGTTCTGTGTGTGCTTTTAAATTTAATATTAACATGTCAGAGACTTTTAAACCATTGCTACACTGTGGAACTTTTATACTCTCCTAGTTTTAACAAGAGATAAACCTCTAGTGTTGGCAAACATGAAATGGGAGGGCCTGGAAATTTTGCCAATTTGACACAAGGTAATTTTATGACCCTTCATAGGTCAAGAGTTCAATTCAAGGGAGATCAAAAATTCACACCTATCAAGGCAAACCAAAGTATGACATTTATAATAGGAAGGAATTGCAGCAGTGAGGTGAGCAATAAATATGTCAAGTTCAGGTAGGCCTAAAAAAGCCTGATAAGAGGTAAGTTGGTAACTACAAGTTTCAACCATGACTAGGTCTCAACCATGACTAGGTCAGACCTTTCATAAAAGTAAAGACTAAATTTTAGTGCAGTTATTGCACCATTTATCTGTACCTAAACAAAAGGTCTACATGATGGAAAGACTGACACATAAAACAAGAATACTGGAGAGCATAAGGTCAGTCAATAATATATAACAGAACATCGTTTTATGTCCTATTTCTTTTAAAATAACTAAGATGTGTTGGGGGTGTCCTGTTTGTGTGCTCAGGAGCGCAGGGAAGGTATTTTATGGGCCAGTTGGTCAGGGTTCAAAACTATGAAATATAATTAAAGGATCAAACCTCATCATCCAGAGTCAGTATTTTTCTCCTTTTACTCTCTTTCATCTTTTCACGTCTTAATTCCCCTAATCTTTTCCTTTCACCATGCATCACTCTCCTTTCATCACTTGTGAGGTATTGTTGCCTGTCTTCCCCACCATCTAAAAGATGATGGTCCTGAAAAGAAGAGAGAACTATAATAAATAATGCATAAAACTAATTTAAAAACTAATAAGAATTAGCATATATACACTAAAAGTGGCCTATAGAAGCTCTGCCTCTTTCTATAAACTGAAAGTGTCAGAAGCAGAATACATTTAAACAGAGATTAAGTGATACTTACAAATGTACCTGACACTCAGAACATTTGAGAGATATTTTCAATTGGGTAGATTATGGAGTCATCTGTGTCAAGAATTATATGCAAATTCAGCACACAGACACTATGTTATCGTACAATCACTGTAGTATTATCTTATCATTCATCATCATCATCAAGTTATCTTGGACAGTGTCCTGTCAACACGTTCACATATATTTGTCTTCTTTTCCCTCTGTTTGTTCTGAAACTCCTGCTAGCAGGATTAGCTGGATTTAATACAGAAAACTGAGTGTCGTGTGTCATAGTTTACAGCTTGGCTGTGATATCTGCACCTCTCGGCTCGGCACTTGACTTCAGCACTGCTTATGGGTCCCTTTGACAACAGGATGGAACTCCCAACGCCATCCCCAAACCTTCTTAAACACCTCTTATGACATACCCAGAGAAAGATCATGTATTAAGTGATAATATTCTTTACACCCTTTTCAGATCCTCAGCAATACACTGATGACATTTATATTTCTTCCTCTTCATCGTTCATTCTCAAACTCCTGCTGGATCTTCCTTGTAGCAAGACCATTGTCCTACTAGATTTCTAGCAGGATGTAGTCCAGAGAATGGACATGCGTTGTGTCGCCGTTTTATTTGCACCAATGGCCCGACACATCCATCTTCGGCGGGACATTTATATTTAAAACCAATTGTTACAAATACATTTCTCACCTTCAATAAATCCCTGAACTGTCTTTTTAGTTTCGCCATCTCATAAAATCTCTGTTCCTCTAAAGCTCTGCGACGACTCCATACACGGGTTCCAAGACCTTGTGCCTTAACCTGTAATAATATGTAACAAGATTCCAACCATCAGTTAGAGAGCCTAATAAGATTTATACATACTAGTGTACATATAACAGCTATGTTCTATGGTATGGATCTGTAACGGGTGGTAAAAAGTGTGTCTCTGCCAAATAGTAAAAGTACAAGGTTCAAAACCTGCCTAAAGCAACTGTGCATCTGATCCATTCATAGAATAATGGCAACCTACTGCCTAAAGCAAACAACGCTTAGGTGATTGTCATGAACTGGAAAAAAACCATTAAAGAAATTCCAATGTTTTGTGATGTGTTATCACAACATGTGAGTTGACCAGAAACAGAAAATGCAGTTCATGAATATAAACAATTTATTTACTACAGATATATCCATAGTGGCAATGTGATTTATATATACTAGCCTTCCCACAGAGCAGTGCTTCTCAACCATGGGGGCAGTGACTCAATGCCAAATTTCTCTTCAGGAAGAGTCAAAAGAGAAAACATTATGTCATGAATGAGTGGATATTTAATATATATAACTAAAAATATTTACTGCCCCCATCACATTAAATAGAAATTGTAGGGAGAAACATTTCAGCACAGTGAATGCAGAAGGCAGATAATTGATTGACTTCCAATACTCCATTTTTCTCATTAGGGAGTTGCAGGGATGTTTCAAGTGGCTTGTGTTATAAAGGCCACATGCCCTTGCTGTCACCACATCATGTTCAGGACATGTTTTTTAATTTGCACTCTTACAGACAAAAACCCAGTCCTTCTTGATTCTTGATTAGAAACTGACCTCACAGCACGTGGGGCATTCCCATAAGTGCTCCGCCCTCTGTTCCAGCAGCCATCCAGCTCGATGGTGTTTCAAGTCCAATGCCACCGAAACAGACGTCAACATCGGGGCACAACTCTGGCCCTTGCGACAGGTTTCTTTGTTGTTCTGCCCACCCATGTCGTGCCCATAACTAGTTCAAGCACAACATCGGTCTGTCGGAACAACATGGTAACTGTTATCGAAGGTTACGACTACGGGATTGTATAGATGACGTGCCATGAAGCTTCTATAAGTCCTTACTGGGAATCAACCCTTGACCTGATGAGTGTGAGACAAAAGCTCTAACCTCTTGGTCATGCACCATACAATTGATTGGCAATGACCACAATTATTTCACTATCCTGATTAGTCTACTATTTGTCACCAAGAAAGTTTTTGTTACGGGTTCTCATAGCAAAGTCTGAGAGAGGTAAGGTAAGTAGAGTTATTAAACACTGTCCTAGCACACAGTTTTATCCTTAAATGCTCATGTGGCTGACCCAGACAGTGGTTGACTAGAAACTACTCAATTAAGATCACCTTCAGCATGAACTCAGCAGCAATGGCACTATTTTTATACCTTTCCAGAGTATAACTCTTGGTACCTATTTCCTGTTAACCGTGTCACCTATAAGAGTTTTGTATTGTTGTAAATCATGATAATTTAATTCTGATTGCCTGATCAGTAGAAGAGTGACTAAATACCTAACCTGTGTCTCTCAGTCTTTAAAAATACTTTCAAGTAGGTCAGCAAAACACTTTCACTGCAATCATAAAAAGTTTAACAATGGAGGTCTATTGTCTTTCCCCGGGTGGTTTGTGGTCCACTCTTACCGTTAAGCGTAGTGCTCATTGGAGCTCGAGCTTGCGTTCTATCGCCAGATGTGTGGCCTCGGCTGTGCTATGACCGTGTCTGTACAGGATGTCCCTGACGTTTTCTATCCATCTTTTCCGTGGTCTCCTCTGGCTTTGTACCCTGATCTCATTTGGTTATATACCGCCGAAGACGGATGTGTCGGGCCAATGGCGCAAATAAAATGGTGACGCAACGCATTTCCAGTCTCTGGACTGCATCCTGTTGGAGATCTAGTAGTACTGCTACAGGAGAGATCCAGCAGGAGTTTGAGAATGAACGCTGAAGAAGAAATTTGGTTATATGCTTGTACAGGCAACTTTTCATTATGCATTCTCATAATGTGGCCAAACCACTTGATCTGTTCTCTCTCTATGTAATCTGTACAAGATATACCTATTTTTCCCTGATATATTCATTCCGCAATCTGTCAAGCCTGGTGACCCCGGCAGCTTTCCTCAAGCATTTCATCTGACATGTCACTATCTTCCTGTAATGTGAAGATGAGAGAGACAAGGTTTGGCACTGGTAACACAGTGTTGGTAGGAATATACTGTAGATCATTTGTCTCTTAACTTCCATCTCGATCTTGGGGTGAAGAAGTAGTGGTGACGGTATGTTACTGCATTTGCCTTTTGACATCTCATCTCTATTTCTCTATCGAGGCTTCTATTTTCTGAAAAAATACTACCGAGATATATGAACTCTGTTACTTGTTTTACTCCTATATTGTCTATCTGTATATTTAGTGGACTCTGTGTTCTGCATATTTTCATGGTTTCCGTCTTTTGTGTATTGATCTTCATGTTGTATTTTCTACATATTGCAGATAGTGAGCTAACATGATTTTGTAGTTGTTCTTCGTTTTGAGTCGGTGATGTTGCCCTCTGTACTTTTTGCCTCTTTTATTATTCTGTCTATGTATATATTGAATAGCAAAGGTGAGAGCACGCAACCTTTACGCACTATCATTTTTGTATCAAATGCATCTGGAGGTGAAGAATTAAATTAAAGTGCTGCTATTGTTGAGGTCAAAGGTTCACACAGATTGACGCAATGCTCAATTATTTATTTCGCCAATCACAGGTGACCACAGGGTGATAAACCTAAACTTGCAATTATTCAAAGAATACCACAAGATGCCTTCCATGTTGAGGTTTAACTGGGATCTTCACTATAAACACCATATCAATAGAATTTAATGTCTGGTGAACATTATTATCTTCTAATGTCACCTGAATGTCAATAACATCTAATGTTTCTTGAATATTAATAGCATGTCTCTTTAATATCAATAGCATCTAATGTCTCCTGAATGTCACTAGTATCTAATGTCTCCTGAATGTAAATAGCATCTAATGTCTCCTGAATGTCACTAGTATCTAATGTCTCCTGAATGTAAATAGCATCTAATGTCTCCTGAATGTCACTAGTATCTAATGTCTCCTGAATGTAAATAACATCTAATGGCTCCTGAATGTCAATAACATCTAATGTCTTCTGAATGTCAATAACATCTAATGTTTCTTGAATATTAATAGCATGTTTCTTGAATATTAATAGCATGTCTCTTTAATATCAATAGCATCTAATGTCTCCTGAATGTCAATAGCATCTAATGTCTCCTGAATGTCAATAGCATCTAATGTCTCCTGAATGTCAATAGCATCTAATGTTTCCTGAATGTTTTGAATCATTTTATTTGTCTTGACACAGTCCTGTAAGTTATGTCATCAACAAAGGCTAAATTCTAACTCTATTCAGGGGTAGATTTTAGTAACTTTTAGTACATTTGTGTACAAATCATTTGTGATTTTAGTACATTTGTTTATGGTCTGGTATTCATGTTCCTAATCGCAGTACCATGATCATCTCCATTAGGACAATAGTGATCTAGTTCATGATCCAAGGATTGATTCAACAACCTGGCAAAAAGAGCATACAAATTGAAAAAGCCTACTAAATAATTAGCCATTTCCAGGTAAATTGCCACCACAATATCCAGCTTGGAATGAAATTTGAATAGAATCAAATGTGAACATTATACATAAATGTGGAAATATTATCACACTTTCAATGGTTTCACAAGTTCTTACATCAAATCAGATTAAATTTATTGAAAATCAAATTGTAAAAAAGGCAAAATACACAATAAGCTAGATTCTACTCATACCTCAATCCATTCATCAAATGCATTCAGCAGAGTAAATGGGTCACCATGTTCTGATTCTAGAGGTTTTCTTGCAGCCTGGTTAAAAGTGTTAAACATTAAATAAAATAATGATATGTTTGACAATACAAGATTTTCACTTTAGAATCACATTAAATACCAGGTAATGAATTCACTGAATATACAATAAAACAAAAGTATATAAAACGTGAATCACGTTCATGTCACTTCGCCTCTATGTCGACGGCTATAGATTGTTCAGATTTCAAGATCATAATCACAAATTTTCAATTACAGCAATGGTTACAGATTGGACAACTCGCTTCCCTCTCAAAAATGGGTTTTGACATTACTGACTTATTCTGTGGCTGGGAGTATACATCAGTTTACAGCTCAGTCTTTCCATAGATGCTGTTCAGTGTACACATTTATTGTAATGTATGATTACTTTCTGAATATAATATTCAAAATCAGACTTTCATCTGTTTAGACCACTAAAAGAAGATCTACGCGGACATCAATTTAAGGACACCAACAACCTTAAACGCGCTGTATGTAATTGGTTTAGGAAAAAAGACGCAAATTTTACCGTGCGGGAATACATATCCTTGTGCAAAGATGGACAAAAACTGTAACAAATAACGGAGATTACATTGAGAAATAAATTTTTGAAGAGCAGACTTCAGACTACATTTTAATGTGAGTTTATCTATTTTCATGCCTATTTATTAAATTATAAACTAGAAAACACTACTTTTTGACCATCCCTCATATATCACATGCCCAATATATAGACAATATTTGAAACAGACAACAATGTACAAAGAAGACAGTCAGCATTCCTTGTTTCAAGACCTTTTTCATTTCTGTACACACTGTAATCATATTAATTACTCCAATTATTCCAAGTATGTTTTACAATAGTTTCTATCATCATCATTGTCATGTGTCATCTCCGCAATGAAGGTTGGCTACAACAGATTTCCAATGTCCTATCTCTTGTCTTGGTGGTGCACTCTGCTAGGCCATATCTTGTCAGTCTCATAGTGTTTCCATCTCACTTGTATCTCTGCCTATCTCCTGTTCACCTCCACTTATCTCTACCTTCAAGTAAGGTCTTCATCAAGGTGTCATGTCTTTTAATATGTCCAAAATGTTTAATTTGTTTTATTGTTACTTCCTTTAATAGTTATTTTTTAACAGGCAGAGTTGTCAGAACCTTTTTTGTTCATTTTCTTCTCTTTCCATGAAATTCTCCCTATTCCTCTATATATCCACATCTCAAAGGCATCAATTCTGTCTTCTGGTTATTTTTTCATTATTCATGTTTCTGAGTCATACATTAATGTAGAGTAGATGTAGCAACTGACGGGAATTGAACCAGGTCTGTTCTAGTAGCACCGAATCACTTTGCAACACAAGTAAACAGGTTTTCCGTACCTGACCAACCACATCCATTGACAAAACGACATCTGCATTTTATAATTGTCATTTTTAGTTAAACTCTTTCTAAGATAGTGTTAAGTTTTGCCTACTATAAACAGTGCCTCTCATTCTTTCTGTTACATGAGCTCATAAAAAAAGTGATTTGTAGGCTGCATACACTAATAATTATGAACAAAACCAATCAGAAATATAAGAGTAATTTTAACTCACAATTGCATCACTGTCTGTGTAAGCTCTGTTTGTGAACGGAGATTGAACACTCATAGCTGCAGTAATTGATAGGATAGGATCAATCATCTATGAGAATCAAGAGTATACCATTCAACTGTAAAACAACCCACAACAAATAATTGAGCAATGTGCACTTTTATTCTTCTTCTTCTTCAGCGTACATTCTCAAACTCCTGTTGAATTTCTTTTGTAGTGGGACCATGGTCCTATTAGATTTCCAGCAGGATGTAGTCCAGAGAATGGAAATGCGTTGTGTCGCCGTTTTATTTGTGCCAATGGCCCAACACATCTGCCTTCAGTAGTAAATTTTATTCAAAAAAGAAAAAAATTGAAATCAGTCAGTTAACTGTGATTGTTTATTTTTTTAAAAATGTGACACATGTTCCTAAAATAACATTTGACTGACTATAGAGCACTATGTGTACATAGATCTCTGTAGCATAAGTTGTTGGCAAAGCAGATGGCGTAATATTTTTCCATGATGCTTTTTTGTTTTGTATAGAGCACAAATTGTAGAATGCAATTTATTCAAGGAAGAACAAGTTAATATGAAGGAATGCATTTAATAAAACAATTGTAAAAAAATAAATGTAACACTTCTCTTTTGTTTAAAAAATTTGCAATAGTGTGTCATCATTAATGATGATGGGTTATGATTAGAATAGCAGACGTGTTTACAAATTGTAGCGGAAATGACACAGAAAATAATGATGTTTATATATTATAAGTCTCATGTGAACTATTGCTTATTCTACACAAACCTGTGTAGAGACATTTTCAAAGTTGGGTGCTATTTTATGATCATGTACCAAAAATGTTACTGTAGTTGCTTTGTGGACATAAATTTCTGTCATTCATCTTTGTAATGTGTGAAATTTATATCACATCAGCAAATGGTAGAGAAGTTTGTGATTTCATGTTATGGAATTTTGTTGCAGATAAATGAAGACATATATGTAGCCAAACTGTACACAGGGATGCTAAATCACAGTGATACTATTCATGCCTTGAAATTGAAACAGTGTGCGTACACTAATGCTGATATCTTTCTATTAAGAAAGAGAGATTTTAGAACAAGGAACTATTGATTACAATTATAATGATGATTACCCTTTAACATACACAATACAATACAACATAGAAACAAAAATACTCACATTGAAAACAGATCCCATAATGAGCATTTTCCCAATGACAATGTCCACAGGAAGTAAAGACAACATTTGACCAATTGGTGTTAAACTTTCATCTGCAGCTAGAGCACCTTGTTCTTTCAGGAATGAGATGGAATTCTCAACACTTGACATACTTGGTGGTTCAATGAATGGGAACCTGTTATTGGAGGGAAAAGGTTTAACAAAGTTTAGTGTTAATGAATGTAAAATACTTAATAAATGTAGTATTGCAAAGATGGAAAAAGTTTAACAAATTGAAATCGCACAAAAGAGAAAAGTTTAATAAATGTAGTATTGCAAGGATGAAAAAGGTTTAACACATTTAATATTATACAAAAGAGAAAGGTTTGATAAATGTAGTATTGCAAGGAAGAAAAAATTTAACAAATTTATATTACACAGAAGAGAAAGATTTAATAAATGTAGTATTGTAAGGATAACAAATGTTTAACACATTTAATATTACACGGGATAGATAAATTAATAAAGGATTTAATAAATATATTTATAATGAAGAGTAAAGTTTAACTTAAAACTACAACATTGTCATACTTTCTTGCATCAGGAAGGCCCAAAGAAATCATCTGAAGAATGAGAGAATCCAGAGTCACTCGCTGTAGCTCTGGAGTTGTGTATTCCTGGAAATCTTTGTAGTCTGACTCGCTGTACAATCGAAAGCATACACCTGGTCCAGTGCGACCTAAACATACACATACATTTGAAATATTAATGCATTAAAGAATTGAATGCTAAATGATCATTGTTCTTTAGTCTCAAAACTATCACATACTGCATGTTTCCCATTAGGGAGTTGCAGGGAGGGATTTTGTAACTTTATGATAAAGACTGCATGCACTTGCTGTGGCCACGTCATGTACAGGGTGAGTTTTTTAATTTACTATCCATAAGAAAAAACCCACTCATTACCGGGGATCAAACCCTGGACCTCACTGATGTGAGGCCAATGCTTTAAACTCTTGGCAATGCGCCACACTGCTTAAGTAGCAATGGATAATATGCATGACTTTGAAGTGCAAGCTTGCCAGAATTTGGAAATGCATACCAAATTTAACAAATTTTGCCATTTTTAAATGTCACCAACCATGAAATTTATGTTTCAGCCATTTTTGTACTTTTGGTCAATTTGAAAATGTATTAAAATTTAACATTTAACTCTTTCCACCTGTAAATATGATATATTGTTGCAGATAGACATCCATAGCAGGTATATTCACAATTATTTGCTCTTGCAGATATGCCATCTATATTTGATTTTTTTCAATCGTAAATGAATTAGCATTACGTTATTTAGCTGTTTAAACTTTAGAAATATAGCTGACAAAACGAAACCCTCGTTGTACTGTGTGATTAGACGTGTGTAACATTTATTTTAAATTAAAATTCTAACAAGCTAGGTTCAGCTTTTCTGAAATTAGCAAAATGGCTTCATCTTCCACTAGTAAAAGAGTTCAAAGAGTTAGCAAATATTAGGCTTTATTATTCTTTTTTTTTAGTTTTATAATTGGAGATATTATTTCAAGTGATGTGCTGGAAAACAACGGTGTTTTCGATTTTGACAGCTGAGATTACTGACTTGTTGAAAATTGGAAAATAGGCCTAATATTATTGGTAAGGGAAAATAACTACTAAAAATTCTTAAAATGCTCCCACTGCTATTGTTTCTGAAGAATCAGATAAGTTTCTAAAGAATGAGTATGATTAGGAAGGTACAAGTGAGTCTCATTCGTGAACAATGGGTTGAGGTCTTGAGAAAGGTGAGGTTTACAGCAGTTACATTTATTTTCATGCTGGAACATGTGGATGTTCAAAGAAATGAAAGAGCAGATCAACTGGCATCATGCGCAATTGTGTCACAGGGTGATGGAGCAATGGATTGAGCTGATGTTTTGAACTTCATAAGAGACATAGCATGCGAGAGTGAGACTAGTGTGGATGATGATTCTTTTTCAATGTCCAGGATTAAAGATCAGAGTTTGAAATGCGGTGTTGCTAGAATTGAACATTTTGGAGGGCACAGAAGAATGATGGTCAACCAGCAGAGGACTGGTACTGTCAGCAGAAGTATAATGGTGGATACACTCAGGGAGAGATCGGAGCAACTATGGAAGTGTCCAGTTTGCAGTGATGATGATCCGATGAATAATTAACAAACAGATAGATAATGACAGCAATGATAATCTTGCATTATATTATACAGAAAATAGAGTTAGGCTAGGCCTATTGTTAATATTGAGTAGAATAAAGTTCAACTTTGGAAATCCAATACTTGGGACTTGGGAATACTTCGTAAAGTTTCACAATATTTTGTTCAGTTCTGAAATTTGACATGAAACACAAAAAATGACATGAAACACTAGGCAGTTGATAGATTTACTTCAAAAAACTAATTATTATCAGGATATGGACAGTCAAGGCATCTACTTTAATACACTTCGATAGCACTATTTCAAGATAAGTGAAATTGAAGGTGAGTAGAACAAAATATGTGAAAAAAATATATGTTCATCTAACATTCCTATTTGTAGTGTAATTTTTGTATTTTGTTGTTACAATTCTTATATTGTATATGGATTCCACATTAAATTATCTTTCTTTTTATACCTTATATAACCTTTCATGGCTAATACTTTATCTTCAAGAAGCTTGTGACTAAATCGTGTTGAGGTCCAAAATTTTATCCTAAACTAATTACGTCCAAACCCCAGGAATAAAATAGTTAACATTATTTATCTGGAAAGTTCAGAAAGCAATGGCAAACTACTGGGGAATTTATATTGCCTAGAAAATCACTACAGCTCAAAAATGCTGGGTTGATGGCTACGTTCTGAAAAAAGGATGTGCTACCATTTTTTTAAAATAACATTTAGCAATTTAGTCATATTTTACCTGAAAATTGACTATAAAAAATTTATACTATCTGACAACCCTGCTTTGAAGTAATAAAAAATGTTCATCGGCAATGTCATATTTAAGATAAATTAAAACCATAACATGCTCAATGTACATTCACCAAAATAAGAAAAACAACATGAGTAGGATTTGTATCTGAGGGGCAAAATGTGAAATGTATTTAATCATTGAGCTATGATAGCATCAGTACACATACACTTTGATATTTGCAGAGGAAAACTGAGCACCTATTAATTTGCCAGGAGTGCAAATATATTAGTACATAACCAATAAGTACATAAACTCACTCATTTCAGGCATAGCTCCTTGAAACTGGAAGCTTATATTTTTAATTTGGGGGCCTAAGACACAGAGTAAGCGATCTTGAGCTAACCAACAAGTCTATCGTCCTCCTTCAAAAAGTGGATTTTAAAATAGGTTGTATCACTGAAGTATGAATAATCACAGAAGATAAAATGCAAACCTGGTTTTAAAAAAAGTGCTTTTAAGAAAAAGGGAGGTTTTGAACTGTAAAGTAGATATTGCAGCCATGATGCAGTCTTCACAAACAAAGAATATTTTATGAACATGTCAGACTAACCAGCTCTTCCTTTTCTCTGTTCAGAACTTGCACGACTGATCCAAAATTCTTGTAGCTTTTGCATTTTGTACTTTGGATCAAAACTCATTTCTTTCACCTGAGAAATTCAAAATAAAAAAGTAGTTTCTCTTTTGCACACCAATGAGGCCTACTAGTGAATATAGTGTTAGCCCCATATTTTTCTTGACCAACAGTATACCTAAGAATGATTTTATCACGCTCACTACCTTTACTTTCCCTGAGGATCTGGTACCTATTTCCTTAGGCTGGGTCAACCTAGGAGGAGTTCATAATTTTAAAAAATATAAACAGCTGAACTGGAAATTTAACCTTGGATCACCATGGTAACTAGGAAGCCAGTTTCAGTAACAACTGAGGAACTGTGGACTTCCTGAATTTATGAATAGCAATAGCATAACAACATTACAAATATTTGTAGGCATCACTGTACAAATTAGACAAATAATTGTAAAAATACCTATGCAACATGTCCATTATAGAACTGTATTCTGTAAGTCACTCTGTTCTGTGTGAGCTGTCCAACCTTTTCCAGTGTCATGTTCAAAATGTTTTCGATATCCTGTGTCCACTGTAGTCTTGGTCTGCCTCTTGATCTCTTTCCTGGCACCTCCATGATTAATCTTTCTAAACCATTAATCTTTTTTATATGTCCAAAATATGTTCTATTTATCTGTGTGACATGTCCTTTACAGAACGTTGTCCTCACTGCCATCCTGTAAGCCTCTTGGTTCTGTGCAAGCTGCCCAGCATCCTGTCCAACCTGGGTGACTTGCCGCCAGATCCTTGAAGTTTATTTGTGGTCATTATGGGTTTCTTGACGTTGTATATGTCTCAATAGTTTGCCATTGCTTTCCAAAATATATTTGTGTTCCTTCAGTCTTAACCCTTTGGCTGCAGAGGTATCCTTGGGGATACAATGAAAGTCACTGCCATTTTTCGAACATCTCCATAAGGAGTAATGGGTCATGTATTTGTATAATTTATCCCCGAAAGCACCTTAAGGTGTTCAAATAGTCTGATTGGCTAGTTCAAGCTATCTAAAGGTCATCTTCAAATAGAGATTTTGTAATTGCACACATCTGTAAGCATAATTTTTGCTTTTGTTTGTGAACATAGATGGATATTTTTGTGTAGCAAGCCATTTACCCAGATCTAGAAATATATTAGACTCACATAATCGGAAATTTATAAACTTTGGTAGAAAGTTTTTCTGATAATTCTAAAATTAATTTATCTAATGAGGAAGCGATTTGGAACGTGTTAATTTGCATTGTGATACTAGTAGTGAAGATATCAGATTCAGATGATATCTGCAGCACACGTGTTTCATATTCGTGGTCAGGCACATGTGATACAATAAGGTCATCATTTTCATTTTTGGGCAATGATAATTTAAATATTTAAAACATTGATAATACAAACATTTTAAGAATATTTCAATCTGTTATATAAAGAAGCATTATGCTTGTAAATTCATGAATTAGAGTATAAAGTCACCAGTGTGTTGCCGGGCCCAAAAGGAGAGCAAAGAATAGCAACACTGTTTACCTTCCATGCATGTCGTAAAAGGCGACTAAGGAGGTTATGGGATGGAGTTTGCTGTCCCATCTCATATAGGGTCAGTGACCCAAAGCCATGCTGAAGTCAGATGTGTCAGGCCGAAAGGCGCATATATTGCAGCAATGCTGTAAACCATGGCACAACGCATTCCGTTCTCCGGACTACATCCTGCTAATCTGCAGGAGTTTGAGAATGAGCGCAGAAGAAGAAGAAGAAGAAGAGTATAAAGTACAGTAATAATACACTCAAATAATTGAACACTAGAAAGTAGAGAAAAAAATTCAAGAACCCTTAATATGTACCTGCATTTCACTGCCAATTTGACCTATTCACCTCTGCAGCCAAAGGGTTAAGGATCTAATCTTATTTATCTGCAGGCCTTAATGAACTTTTGTGTTGGATTGTCTTTCTGACCATGATATTCTTAGGACTTTTCTATACCATTTCATTTCAAAATGCTGATATTATCTTTTCCTTTGTAGATCTCACTGCTCAAGTTTCGCACCATATATTGTCACTGGTAAATATATAACATCATAATAAATGTGCTTTTCTGTCTGCCCCTTGCCATAGATTTTTCATTTAAGACCATGCAATGTTTTCTGTAAGGCCATTGCAAATTCATTTCTGATCTCTGCTAAGCAATCTCCTATGATGTTAATGAATGACCTAAGATAAGGTCATTAAAGTTGATTACATAAAGCTGATACGGTTGTTTACATTTTACATTTTCTTGTTATTCTTTGTCAATAACTATTGCAGGTGTGAGTTCTTTTCTGTTGATATGCACTAGTTTTGTCTTCTTTTCATTAAGGAAAATATTTTGAGCCTCACTATGATGTTTGATTGACATAAACATGTGTTCTAGACACGTAGGGCTTCTTGATATTAGGGAAGTGTCACCTGTTGTCATGTCATTGCTATTATAATTATATAAAAATAAGCATAAATATTTGGAGTACATCCTGTATATGGCATTGCTTTTCAAACATGATTAAATTTTAGGCATTACTCATACGTTTCAATATCTCTGCCAGAGTTATGTGAAATGGCTTGACTTGGTTGCATGTTGCACCACAACCAAGTTTGTACAACTTGGGACTATCTGATTCCCTTCTGTCATGGACACCGGCAACTATAATTATAGGTACAATAAATCTGAGTAAGCAGCGTTACTTTTATGGCAGAATTAAAAAACTTATTATAAATGAGTTGTTTAATTATATTTTACTATTTATCCTATCCCCAAAATTAATTTTTATCCTTTACTCATGAGCAGGAAACATACAAGGACACATGAATAGAGCTAATTGCTAAATTTAAATTTTAGTTGTTTCTAGTATATATGTTGGTCTACCGGTAAATACATTACTAGGAGACCAATTTGTATGAAATTTACTGGACATACAGTGTATCCTGATAAATCCTTATTTTTGAATGTGACAACATCGATTGATGATTAGTATAACTAATTACCAATTTCAACACTTAAATGATTTGAATCAGTTTCAATGTCATTTTTGTAATATTTATAATATAAATCTAATTAATCATATTCTGAATCATTGAGCATAAATTCAATAAGTTATTCCACTGTAAGCCCTTTAAAACAGAAATATCTGATTTTCAGAACCTTTTTTTTTCATGATAAAACTAAATAACAACTACCTCCTACAGTACATAATCTGTGGAAGCCATTTCTTGATTGTACATTCATATAGTGCACTGGTACTTTGTGAAATCAGCTGTCTACGTGCATTTGAGTATTCCAATACCCATATAAGGTTGGGTATACAAGGCTCTGTGATATCGATATATTGGACTGACAGGGGGGAGGGGGGGGGAGCAAGATTATTTACAAACTGATTGAAATTTTGGTAACTTGAGAACAAACACCTGACCCCAAGAGACAAAACTGGAACTGTAGCTGTGGGGCAACTGTAAGGATCTTCTGCTGATGACTGACTTCATGGAGGCATCTATATTCCTGCATAGACTTCTGAGCACAGGAAACTGATCAAACAAGAAGATCAAAATTTTGGGATCAGATTCAAAGGATTAATGTAAATACAAATAATGGAAACACATACCTTCCCTGAGTCAATTATAAAGCGGACACCATCAATAGTCACAGATGTCTCAGCAATGTTGGTAGACACAATACATTTGCGTACACCTTCTGGGGCTATGTCAAACACTTTGTCCTGTTCCTCCACTGACAAAGAACTATGTAGTGGCAACACAATCCAACGCTTCATCTGCTCAGCATATGCTCGAGCTGCATCTACTATAGCCATTATTTCTGACATGCCACTTGAAAATATTAGAAGGTCACCCCTCTCTGTGGCTTTGTACTGATTGCAGAAAATAATGGGGGAAAACATCAATATATAAACAATTTAGAGAATCTTCATATCTATAATGAAGTACTTAGAGTAACTTCAAAATAACTATAATGCAATTCTACAGTATTTAAAAAATATCTACAAAGAAAACATTTTTGTAGATCATAATGTTTCAAATGAAACTGCAGCAGTGCCACATGCCCCAGAATATCAACAGTAGTAGTTCCTCTTTTCACATCAGTTAGTTAGTTAGTTAGTTAGTCATTGGATCATTGTCATTGCACTCTGGACAAGTCTATAGGTGCTCAGATAACTGCTTGAGTGTAGCCACCATTACACGTTGACTGACGGTCCCAGTACACAGTTGATTGACCATCATTCTTTCTTGCCCATGAATCCGCTCCTTTCTAGCACCACCATATTCCAAACCAAATTCCTTTATTCTTGACATGGAACAAGAGTCACCGTCGCTTATACAGTCATTTGCTCGTGCCTTTCATTACCCTGCTCTCTCATTACCCTGGACTCCCGCATGTCCTGGCACAAAAACTAAAGTCACTTTATGCATACAGGAAATCTTCACTGCATCCAGCCACTGTTCACGAATGTATCCCGCCTGAACTTTCACAATCATGCTCATCGAGTCACTGAGTATGCAGGCATGCTCGCAGATAGTATGCGAGCAGACCCATTGCAAAGCTTTGGTTACTGCCAAAACCTCCATCACATCAGTGATATGTATTAGGGAATGTGTTAGGCCTGTAAATTTTCTTTGACTAACCACATACTATACTAAGGGATGATGTGATCATTTCCGCCACGTCAGACATCCTTATATTCCAAGAAGATCTGGTACCCATTTCTTTAGATTTGGTTGACCTAGGAACCATCAATGGTAAAAAAAAGTCTCCACTGTTAATCTTTTAAATTAAACCGCTAACAAATCAAATCACTAATACCCTCATTTCCTTTAGAAAATTAGAGCATGACATCTAGCAAGCAAAGCAAAAAAAAAAAAGGTGGGTAAACATCTTCGCCTCCATTTAATAGTTTTCCATATGTAATCATTTTTTTTAAATCTCACAAAAACAAGGTGTATTTTTAGATAAAGAACCCCCATTACTGAAGAACCACCTAGTATCTGTAAAGAACAATTTGGTAAAAATTAATATCTATAATGAACCATTTGGTAAGAAATCAAATGGTGATGTTTGATTTCATTGTGTTTCTTTGTGTTTACTGCTGTAAGGTTTTGCTCCATTGTATGTCTTGCATCATTCAGCTCATTATGCAATTTTTCTAGAGTCTCACTCCAATAAGACTTGTATTCTCTTCGTCTGCCCCTTGGGATTGCCTTCTGTGCAGATTGTAGTATCACTTTGTTTATTTGTGAGATGTTATGGTTTATGTTGTTAGTGAGGGTGATATTCTAGCAAAGCTGGACTGTTTGTTCACTGAAGAGGGTCCAATTTGCTTTTTTGAAGTTCCAGCTTGGGGACATGCTATGATGTCCTGTACTTCCTGACTTGGCGATTTGCAGGATGACTGGTACATGGTCACTTCCTCCCAGTTGTCTTTCTACTGTTCTTGTAATATGTCTATCTATGTCATCTGTTGCCATGGCAAGGTCTGGTGAGCTAGTTTTTTTCCAGACTCTGGAGTAGAATGTTGGTGTATCATCTGGCTGGTTTATTAGAATTAGTTTATTTTCCATCATCCAGTCTTCAATCTCTTCACCCCTTTGATCCATATCCTCATAGCCCCAGCTTGGTGAGTGGCCATTGAAGTCACCCATTATTAGGTGACTCGATTCCTCTGTCTTTAGTTTACAAAGTTCCATTTTGGTGGCAGGAGGGCTGTAGCAGTTTGTTATTGATATTTCTCCACCAGGTAGCAACAATTTTACTGTTATATGTTCCAGTTCTCCTTCTCCGGATATTTTTTACTTCTGCTGCTGGTATTGATGTTTTTACTAACGTCAGTATACCTCCTTTGACTCTTTTGAGTCAATTTTGGCGGAAGGACTCATAACCTCGAATAAAGAATCTCTGTGTGTCCGTTAGGTGCGTCTCTTGTATGCACATTATGTTAATCTGGTTTTTCCTCAGGAATTCCTGTAGCTCCGGCTTTTTGTTTCACACTCCTTCCGCATTCCACTGAGCAACTCTGAGGCATTTGGTTTAGTCAGTAGCACTATTCTGCTTTCCCCTGACCTCCAGGTTAGCAGAGGCACCGGTCGTTTGGGTGGTCCCTTTCGAGGCAAGGGGCCCAGCTCCGCTCCTCCCCAGTTTTCGCTAATAGGAGCGACGCCATGATGACAGGGTTGATTGTCGCATGACCATATTTCTGTAAAAGCGTGTGTGCCCTAATTTATCTCAGTATCTGCGCCATCGCTGGCTAACACACTCCATCTTCAGCAGGCTGGGTTGTGATTTTTCTGTCTGGGTTGTCTCCCCATGCCTTTCCATCTCCCGATGGTGATTGCAAGGAAGAAATTTAATTAAAAAATTATTTTTTTAAATCCTTCCTCCCCTAGCACGCTCCTGACTTGGAGTTAATAACTTCATGCCAGCAGCAAGAGCTTATAGCGGCTCATACTCGCTTGAAGCTGTCCTTCACTGGACACATGAGCCCTGCATGAAGACACCCTTCACCATCGCAGAACTAAATGGTGCCATAGGAAAACTAAAAACCAAAAAGGCCCCAGGAAAAGACGGCATAACCAATGATATGATCAGGAACCTAGGGCCAATCAGCAGAAACAAGCTCCTTATCATCTTCAACCAATCATGGAAAACTGGTAAAATTCCAGACTTGTGGCCATCATCCCAATAGGGAAAAAACAAAAATGAAAAACAAGGAAGTCAAGCTACTGACCAGTCAGCCTCTTAAGTTGCATAGGGAAAACAATGGAGAGAATGGTCAACTCTAGACTGATAAAATACCTAGAAGAAAACCAAAAGCTCACCAAGACACAGTCTGCCTATAGGAAAAATCGAAGTACTGAAGACCAGCTTACATACCTAGCACAGGAAATCGAAAATGCTTTCCAAAAGATGGAAAAAGTGCTGGCTACTTTTATGGACTTGAGTAAGGCCTTCGATAAGGTGTGGAAAGAGGGAGTCCTCTTCAAGCTTCTCCAAAACAAAATTGAAGGCAGAATTTTTAGCTGGATAAAAGATTTCCTCTGCTACCGCACTGCAAGAATAAAAGTAGATGGTACACTAAGCAAACGTGTTACTCTCCAACAAGGAGTACCTCAAGGAGGAGAGATCTCTCCTACCCTCTTCCTAGTATTCATCAATGATATGGGAGAGAAACTGTCACATCATATTTCAAAGGCCCTTCATGCAGATGACTTTGCTGCCTGGAGTGCGGCAGGTAACCTATCCACTGCAAAAAACAGAATGCAGACCGCACTTGACACCTTAAGTGAATGAGCATCTGAATGGGGAGTCCAGATCAACCTCTCCAAAACTGTGACAATCTTCTCACTTTCAAACCACCAAGAAAAAGCAAATCTTAAAATAAATGGAAGTGAGCTAGCACATGTGGAGAACCCTACATATCTAGGGGTCACACTAGACAAGCGGCTCACCTGGAAAACACACCTAATAACCACAGAGCAAAAAGCAACCAGGAGGCTATCCTTGATGAAGAAACTTGCAGGAACAAGCTGGGAAGCAAATGGAAATATTCTCCGAAAAGTCTACATGGGTACAGTCAGACCTGTAGTAGAATATGAAATGACAGCTTGGGCATCAGCATCAAAAACAAATACTGATCGCCTATCTAAAGTACAAAATGCAGGACTTCGACTTATTTCTGGAGGGATGAAAACCACTCCAATCCATGCAATGGAAAAACATGTAAACATCCGCCCACTGGATGACAGAAGAGAAGAAAGAGTGCTTGTTCAAAGGGAAAAAATTAAACGCATGCCAAACCATCCGATGCATGCGCAAATTTCTAGATCAACCACAAGCAGGTTGAAGAGAACCAGCTTCTATCACATCTCCAAAGATATCCATGAACAACACAAAGAAATCCTTACAAACCTCCCAAATGAAATTGAAACACTAACTGACTTTGAAGAGCAAGGTAATGGTCTCCAGAATGTCTCCATAATAACACAGGTTCCTGGAATAATTAATAAGGAATACCAAACTCCACCTCAACTAAAAGCATTGACACTGGAGATGATAGAAATAAAATACAATCCCAAGGATTGGACACATGTCTACACAGATGGATCGGCAGAAGGAGCAGTAAGGAATGGAGGAGGTGGAATTTTTATAAGACTCAAAGATGGGAAGACAATATCAAAAGCTTTTCCAACCGGGAAATACTCCTCTAATTTTAGAGCAGAAGCAGTTGCACTCCATCAAGCACTGAAAGCCTTCACCGAACCAGGACTGCCAAGACCAAAGAAGATAGCCATATTCACAGATTGCAGATCCCTACTGGAATCAATCCAGAGCAACAGAAATAAAAACCTTCTGAACAACATCAGACATGAGCTAAGACAGATCCAAAAATCAACAGCTATTGCCCTTCAGTGGATACCATCACACTGTGGAATCATGGGAAATGAGAAAGCGGATGCTCTGTCAAAGGCAGGAAGCGAAATGGAGCAACAGACACCCACTGTCTTACGGAGAAGTAAAAACAATAATCCGCAACACATACACAGCAAAGTGGAAGAAAGAAATGGAAGGAGAATACGAACATGGTGCAATACATCTCCTCCAAAGATTTCAACAGACCACAATATTTCGCCTTAGAACAGGCCACTGCAGACTGTTGGGTCACCTTTACCGATTAAGGATCTCATACACAGATGAATGTCCATGTGGATCCGGAACCCAGATTCCGGAACACATACTTCAAGACTGTCCAACATACAAAGAGCAGAGACAGCAGACCTGGCCAGAGGATACAGACTTGAGGCAAAAGCTATGGGGCAGCCGCTCTGACCTGGAGAAGACAGTGGACTTCGTCTTGACGACAGGCCTCACTGTATAGCATGACTACAGATGCTGAACGCAGAAGAAGAAGAAGAATAAAATAGGATAAAGTCGAAATATCAATTAAATCATTCCATATGTTCCTTTTGGTGTTTGCACATTCATGCATATGTCAAAAATTTCTCTGTCTTTATTTTAGGATAAGACAATATCATTACTCCATGAATACTTCATCTCTTTCAGGCATTTCTTCCCACTTGTTTTTAGAAACCCAGCCTGTTTCTAGATATCCAATCTCGTCTACTCTGTGGGTTACATGTCATTGTTTGTCTTGCTATATTGCTTCATGTCTTACTTTTATGGGGGCTCAAGTATCAATGCAACCAAAGTTTTAATTTATTCTGGGATTTTTAAAACCCAACTAAACCCACAAACTGTGTTGCTATGATATGAGTAAACAATCTTTATTCTTCAGTGCTGAAAGTTGAGAGTCATCTGAGTATGAAATCAGCAACCTTCCCTTCAAACAATTTCAACAACCAAGAATATTAAAATAATCCTAGAGAATATCATATCATAGAAATATATAATTACTAGACGGCCAGAGAATATCTGATGATCGGGAGAGGTGGCTGTAGTAATACAAATAAGAAAAAATATAAATAGGTAATGTGTTGTCGGCACGGTAGCAGAGTAAATAGTGAGCTCACCTTGCAAACCCAGCACGCTGATGATTCATATTGTACTGGCGATATGATAGGGTGTATTATTGGCGCCTCAAAATTCAACAAAAGTTGAATGAATAGCAATGTCCTGTATAGGATATGCTTCAGCTATGTTTTTATTAAATCTGTGTTACACTAATAATGATAATTAGAATAATGATGCTATAGATGTGAGAACTGATAGAGCACTCGTATTATATTGTAGAATTTGGGAATAAAATGGCCAGTTATTTTTCTTGCTAACTTGTTCATAACTTTATCCTAGATGTACTTATTTCAAGTTGGTTGGACTGGAGGATAAAGGAAACAAACCTTGTATCTTTTAATTACCTTTAGCACCTTGCTTTCAAATTATGCATCTTTTTTGACAATTTGCGTTATTTTTGGTGGATGTTTAGAAAATGCAATAATTTGTTTGTTGTTAGAGATTTTAAAATAATATTTGTACATGTAAATAAAGAATTGAATACTACATATATTAATGTTTATTTGTTTGTGTATGTATGATAGAAGAGGTTTGAGAAAGTTGTGAAGATGAAAAATGTAACAAAAAAAGAATTTTTAAATTATTGACGCACCTATATGAGACAATAAAACACGTTACAACTAAAACACGGAGACATGTTACTTATCTTGTCTGAATAATTTTTCTCTAGGTTTAGCATTGGCAGTTCATGAAGTATATGTTTGGCCTGTAAGTTGTCTGGTGTCATTTCATTCATAATTAAACTAACGTGTCACTACTGTCACTCATATATATTTTGAAAAAATATGTAATTCTAAAACATTCATTATCATCAGAATCACAATCCATAATGATTTTATAGATGACTACAATTACAACCGGATTCACCCTGATCGTACCAGTCAGGACAGATGACTAGAATTAAAATTACTTGTGAGCAGTCTCATTTCTTCTAAATCAAATCCAGGAAATAGAACTCGAATGTTATTGCTAGCTAGGGATTCACTTATTCAGGTCACATGAGGCTAACATCTTGTAGTTCTGTACTGATAAATCAGTGCATAACAATGGGCAAATGGGTTTGCTGCCAGTACTAAACTGACAGATATTCGTTGGTGAATGCACTTGATGGTAGGGTACTAAAAGTTAACAAATGCTCTAGCCACTTAACTACACTGACCAACCAGGAATCATTAAATGACATTCTTCAATATCTGTGGTGCAGTAATAAAAAAGATACACTGAAGGTCATGGAACAAGATACACTGAAGGTCATGGAACATAATAACCAAGTAGAAATTAGTAGTAGAGTTCGCAGTCGACATGGGCAATGAAGACCATAGTAGAAATTGGAGGCAGAGTTCAAAATTGACATTGACAATGAAGTTCAAAGTAGAAATTGATGACAGAGCTTTATGTTCCATTTGAAATCAGTGATGGATATTTAGTGCTTAATCAAAATTAATTCAAATCTGAAACAAAGTCAATACACAGAGTGAACTATTTTACCTTGTGGTCAATATTTTGCATGATACGGAGGTATGGTGTAGGATCAAGCCTCTTGGAACCACTACTGTCATCTTTCTTGATGGGGCAGTATTCAAGTTCTATAGCATATAGACGACCTGGAACCTGTAACAGTAGCAATACACTGTCTAGGCATTTTTGAGTAGAGTTTATTTGTGACTCAAATAACATAGTTAAGTCTATGCATGTGAAAGGTCTGAAGATCTTATCAGTGGTACAAAAGACCAACCACCATGCAGCAGTAAACTCTTCAAAGATAACATGGCTATATAGTGAGCCTTTCCTCTGTGGAAATAACACAGCACTTCATTTTTACAATCAAATTTTTTTGTTACTTCTCAGTAGGATGCTTTGTCTTAGAGTCTTGCACACTGCTGAGTATTAAATAAAGTCTTGTACACTGCTGAGTATGAAATAAAATCTTGCACAAAGGTTTCTAGGGCATGTGCTGAGAAGAACACAGCTTGAACACTTAATAACCACTGGAAAGATAAAGGGGAGAAGAGATAGGGGACGACAAAGTTACTAGATGGAAAAGTTACTAGATGGACTTGAATTGTGGAACGGTAGAAGCTCACCAACCGAGCTTAATGACAACACAAGAGACAGAGAGTCGTGGAGAAACATGATTGTCTATGCCATTCGGCATGGCACTTGCTTGATTGACAAAGTATGAAACAAAGTGTTATACACCGCAAAATATGAAATAAAATTTTGCACAAAGTATGAAATAAAGTATTGCACACTGCAGAATATGAAATAAAGTCTTATACAAAGTCTTGCACACCACTCAGTATGAAACAAAGTCTTGTACAAAGTATGAAACACAGTCTTGCACATCACTCAGTATGAAATAAAGTATTGCACACCACTGAGTATGAAATAAAGTATTGCACACGACTGAGTATGAAACAGTCTTGTATACATCTGAGTATGAAATAAATCTGTTATTTAATACTCATACCCTCCCTCCACTGCAAATTGCACAAAAGGATACAAGCAATCTATTGCTCTTAATTCCTGGGGATCAAAACGAACTTACATGTAGGAATGTGAAGGGATTCACATTGCACTATGTGTCTGATTACTAAAGCAGACAATAAAGTATTTTATAGTGATCCAGTCTTGAAACAGAAATTCTTAGCCAATGAATTCCGTGGCTAATGTTCAGAGGTTGAGTAACTGCACAAAAAATGAATAAAGTATGCAATTCTCCTTATGGCACACAACAAGCTGAGAATCCAGAATGCATATCAAGCTGGATATAATAGCACAATGTCACCAACTTACTATCAAATATATAGGTAAAGATAAATCATGAATCAGCATTGAAGGTGTCAGCACCATGTCTTCAGCTGCCTGGTCAGTGGTTCACCAGAAACTGGCAGACTATTACTGCCTTTAATACATACTCCATAGAGATGGTGATATTCCTAGACCCTCCTAGTGTATAAGTCCCAGCACCCATTTCCTAGTAAATTGGTGAGCTTGAACCCATTACTCCATGAAGGTGAGTGATTTAACCTATACACACATGCAGCTCTCATAATATATCTAGTGTTTAACTATGTCATTTTCTACTTTAGTTGTTCTCAAACTCCTGCTAGTTATCCAGATGCATTCCGGAGAGCAAAATGTATTGTGTCATGATTTACAACTTGGCTGAGATATTTGTTAATTTCAACCTGACACATTTAATTTCAACATGGCATTTTTTTGGTCATTGTGATCTTCTATAGGACAGATGGTTAACTCCATTGCTAACTCTCATAAAACATGCACAGCAGGTCACAGTATTACTGTTCTTAACCCCCCTACGAGGCCCCAGCAAAACACAGACAAATATCACTTATCATAACTAAAGAATTTTACCTTGATAACAGGAGCATTATGAAAGTAATTAGAGAAAAGATTGATGTTGATTGTAGCTGACATTAGAACCAGTTTCAAATCAGATCTCTGCTTCAGAATACACTTGAGAACTCCAAGCAGAAAATCTGTAAAAATATGTCTCTCATGGACCTAGGAAGGAATGAAAAAAAAATGTAATGATCTCAGAGGTGCATAAGTCTATCAGACTTTCAATAAAACATTTTGCAGGAATGCAGTAGTAGGACTACACATAATCCTAAATAATTCTTCTTCTGTACTTGTTCAGAAACTCCTGAAAATTAGCATGATGTAATCTGGAGAAATGCACTGTACAAAATGCACTGTCATAATTTACTGTGATATCTGCATCATTTGGTCTAACACATCCGAATTCAGCATGGCTTCTGGGTCACTTTAATTCTCTATCGGATGGGACAACCAACGTCACCCCCAAAACCTTAGTTGTCTCTTACAACTTGCATGGTCACTATTCTTTGCTCTCCTTTCAGGTCCTAGCAGTACACAGACATATAAACCTAAATCCATTATATCTTCACACAGCTTATTTTAGAACGTTAGTTGGCAGATCATCCCCACTCCACATCAATCCATCGGTATATTTTTAGAAAACAGATCTCCACCCTCAAGATATTCCACAGCTAGTAGCAACTAATCACACCTACTCTATATTGGTTTACTAGTATCTTCTGGTTACCTGCATAACACTCTTGTTTAACCACATCCCCTTAACAGAATGGTAACAGTAACTACCAACACTATAATTGAGAGGCAGTGAGAGCATCTTGCAATTGTGAGACCTAGCCTCATATCAAGTTAGAAATCATCTGCAGGTAGTTGGGCAGTTCACATAACAATAAAAACTTACTGAAAATAAGTATAAATTTTGTTTGGGTAAGTTTTCTTGTCTCCTTATACACCAAAATGTTGCAGTGTCTTATATCTATCCTCTGTAGTATGTCTTTCTTTTCTTCCCAAATTCTTTTTTCCATGGATTTTCTATACTTTACCCATGAAATGTGCTCTGATGTTCTATGTATGTTCTGACATTTCATGTATACTCCAATGTTTCATGTATGCTCCAACATTTTATATATACTCCAATGTTTCCTATATGCTCCGATATTTCATGTATGCTCTGACATTTCATATATGCTCCAATGTTTCCTGTGTGCTCTGACATTTCATATATTCTCCAATGTTCCATGTCATGTATCTATACCTCAAAGGTTCTTACCTTCTAGTTGACTGTTCATGATCCATTTTCTTCACCATTCAGAAATAAATGTACAAGATATATTATTGTTGACTCTCAATTGCAAACTATTACAGATGATCAATTAATTCCACATAAGCACAACCATATATAAAAGATGTGGTCTCACCAGTGGCGTATCAGAACAACCACAACAAGAGCTTAACACTATTAGATGACATGCCTATATAGTGATGCTTTCTATCTCTCAGCACTTTGTCTATATCATTATGTTTTTACAAACCCCTCTGAGCAGGAGGCTTCTTCTCAAAGTATTGCAACTGTTGAAAGTTGGCAGTCTTCTGGGTATGAAATCAGCAACCTCATCTTTGCACAGAGAGATACAATAGCTCTGTTTGTAATCCCTTGAGATTGAAAAAAACAAAACTCACTTGTGTATTCCTGGGGCCTGAAAGGGAGCAAAATATAGTGGCACTGCTACTTTCCATGCATGTCGGAAGATGCGACTAATGAGAATTTCGAGGTGGGGTTGTCTATCCCATCCCATAAAGGTCAAAATGACTCAGAAGCCATGCTGATGATGGATTTGTCAGGCAGAAAAGCGCATATATATCACAACCAAGTTGTCAACAATGACACAGCAAATTCTATTCTCCAGACTACATCCTGCTAATCTGCAGGAGTTTGAGAGTGAATGCAGAAGAAGCAAACAGAACTAACTTTAAGCACACACAAAATAAAAGGTAAGCACAAACAGTATAATTTTTTATATACACAATAACGTAAACATTTTTAAATCTGCAAAATAGACTACAAAGTAAAAAAGGCATTGTTTTAAATACTCCTACAAATGGTTTCAATGACAATTTAAACTATTCAAAATTGCTAAAAGTCATTTTAAAAGGTACAATTACCTCATCAATCACAATAACACTGTACATCTCCAGCAGTGGATCTGTGCCTATATGTCGCAGCAGAAGACCTAAGCATTAGAACAATGAAATAGTTTAGTACAATTTTGTTATATGCAAGTCTTCATGACAATGAATACTACACACCAAACATGTAACAAATGATACAAAAGGAGTCTGTTAAAAAGTTTTCATACCAACATTATATTACGAGAGCCACACCTGGACATTAACAAAAAATGGTAAAAAGAAAATTAGAACAAAACTCGCCCGTGTGTTGCCTAGGCCCGAAAGGGGAGCAAAGTATAGCAACACTGTTTACCTTCCACGCATGTCGTAAAAGGCGACTACGGAGGTTATTGGATGGAGTTGGCTGTCCCATCCCATATAGGGTCAGTGACCCAAAGCCACGCTGAAGTCAGATGTGTCTGGCCGAAAGGAGCAGATATCGCAGCAATGCTGTAAACCATGACACAACACATTCCGTTCTCCGGACTACATCCTGCTAATCTGCAGTAGTTTGAGAACGAATGCAGAAGAAGAAGAACAAAACTGAAATGTCTATGAAGGATAGCAAATGTAACATGAGACAGAATCAGAAATAGTACTATCAGGAAGAAGGTAGGCCTGTGATATCTACAGACATCAATGATACAAGGATGTGAAACATATCACAGTTGAGGGGTATATCCTTCAGATTTTCTCATGCTAACAAAGTTCTCACTAGCATAAGCTAGAAAAAAAATATTTTGCATTACAGTTTCTTCTTGATTAGAAACTGGCTTCACAGCACATGGGGCATTCCCATAAGTGCCACGCCTTCATTCCAGCAGCCATCCCAGTGTATGTAGAGTCATATATAGAGTATGTATCTCAGAGTCCCAGTCGGGTGTTGATTGTGTGTTCTTTGGGACTTTCCAAAAAATGTACTTTTTCTTCCCTCACCTCTAGATACTCCCATTTCTAACATTCTCTGTATGTGTACTTCTCAGCCTCACAGACATCATCTTCATCTTGAAATGAATTTATTACTGCCTTGATCAAGTCTGCTTTATCTCTTCTCAGCATTGTGCCTTTTATCACCGCATTGCGTGCCAATAAGTCAGCTCTCTCTGGGGTAATTTCCTCTTATCCATGTAATGCTCTGGACAATTGAGTTGTTAAATAAGTCCCACCATTTTTTTCTCAGCATGAACTTTTCTATCATGTGCAGCATGCTTTGAGTCTGTGAGTATTACAGAGTGTGTTGATGAATTAGTTATCAACCAATTAAGTGCTGCTGTAACTCCCTCTATCTCCATCCTTATGCTCAATGTGACAGTGGAATATGCTGAAAATTTCTCAACCAACTTCACGCCGTTTCTGTAGACAATAAAACCCCAACCGCTTTTATTTGTGTTTCTGTTAACAAGCCATCTGTGTATATAATTATGTCTTGTGGTTTCGAGTGTAGCTGGGCGAGTTCATGCCCTGTAACATGGGCAGTCACCCGTCGATTTTTGACACGCTTTATCTAGTTGTATTATTACTTTAGTCAGTGATTTCTTCTCAGTGTCTACCTCCAACCATTCACTGCCCTTTCCTATTTCTTCTAATTCACATACTCTTCACAGTGTGTCTTCAGCCTCTGCCATCCATGATCTGCCTCACTTGATTCGTTTTCCCTTCGACTCATCTAGACGTTGGTGTAGTGGCTGGTGGTTGTATTCTGTCACTTTAAGGTACGACCTAACCTGTGCTACCTAATGTCGCACTCTAATGCTGGGGCAGATCAAGCAGAAATCTCATATCAGAGATAGATGTATCTCTAGTACACCTAAACACTGCTCTCATTGCCTCATTTTGGACTTTTTCCAATCTATCGGCTTGTGTCTGTGACAGTGTTAGTAGGTCAAGGCCATAATCTATGACAGATAACTTGAAGGAGCAGAAAAGTACCCATTGCTGCATGTCAAATTTCGCCATAACCTTGATAACACTGATCCCTCTTTTAGCATTCTGAATCATATTTGTGATGTGTTTGTTGAATGAGAGACTTCTATCAAAGATTATCCCAAGATATTTAAGGTCCTATTCTCTTTTAACTCTCTATGTCCACTGAGCCGCTAATATCTACATTTTGAAGACCCACTATGCCGAAAAGCCGCTCAAATCTACATTTTAATATAAATTTACTATCGTGTTCGGCATAGCAGGAAAACCGGACGGAGACAAAGAGTTAATGAATGAGCCCATGCAACTGACTGTGTCACTGAACAGATTATTATTTAAGGAGTACCAGATGAACTTTGCTTTCGAGGGATTGGTCACAGCCTTGTATGTTCTGCACCATATCGACAATTGATCTAGTCCACACTGTACAATGTCAGCGATATCTGTTCTGTTCCTGCCCATGTTGTATAGTAGGATATCATCAGCATATGTTAGAACTACAATTGCATGAGGTTTGCAATTGAGCAATTCTCAACATATACACATTAAACAGCACTGGGGACAGAGGAGATCCTTGTGGCAGACCAGGTGCTATTGTTCTGATCTCAGACTTCCAGGATCCACACCTCAGAGCAACTTTTCTACATATTAGTACATTTGCTATCCATCGTATAATCCAGAGATGGATATAATGTTCCCTTAGTATGTCGTCAAGATGGGTGTAACTAACTCTATTGTACACATCTTCTAGGTGCAACTACAGATTCTTCTTTACTCTGAAAAACTTCATAGACTTCATATGCAAGAACTGCTACATTTGTCACTGTGTCTCTTCTGGGTCTGTATGCACCTAGGTTATTTGGGAGAACACCTTTGATCTCTAGTTACCTGGTTATGCATCTAGCAACAATTCTTTCCAGAATCTTACCATACACATTCTGCAGTGTGATGATGCGATAACCTTTTATGTCAGTAGAATCTTTGCCTGGTTTTAACACGTGCGTGCATTAGTTGTTCACGCTGATCTCAGGATATAGAATATATCAAGATAAGTGCAGTGCCACGCAAAAATGGATCTACTGAACATCTGTGGAATTAAATATAATACATAATAGGGCTCACCCCAGAAATATTTTCTGTACCTGATACTGAAGGTAAGACAGGCAATAAGAAGAAAAAGAACAAACATGTGAAACTGATCTTAACATACCTTCAGTCAGAAATAATATCTTGGTAGATGCTGACTTGTTCTTCTCAAATCGAACCTACAATTCAAAGCAAAAGAAGCATAACTTTTTATTACAATAATGTTCAGATGTATTTTTTATCAACCAATCCAAGTACCTTAATGTGGAGACATATGTGCAAGGTGACACCTGGAATCATGTACAGTTGTCTCAAAAACATAGTTACGTATGGGTTGTTTATGAATGCATATTTAGTCCCCTAAGGGAGACATTCCACATCCAGTATCCTAGGAGTATCATATATGTCAGGAGCACAGAACTCTGCATCTCTTTGTCAACCATAAGGATTATTTGATAGAAGAAAAAAGCAAGAATTTGAGATAAGATGTAACAATGATTCTTTCACATGTAACAGGTACGCGTGGCTGCGTCTGTGGGTCTCACTAATGGCCCTCTAGACAAACCACCCATGCAACAGAAAACCTTAGTGGATGACATGCCGTTATATTGAGGTTATCTTCTTTGAGAAGCTTCATGGCACGTCATCTATACAATTGTGTGTTTATTTTGTTGTTGAAATGTGTTTCATGTTTACCTAAATATATATGTATGCACCCTTTGTGGTTGGGAGGGAGCCAGAGATGTACTGTGCAACACTGGGGAGGAGGAAACTGACAGCACTGTTTTTTTCCTATGGCTTAGACCCATCATAAAGGCACAGTGACTCAGGGCGTGACAATCCTTTTGACTTGAACATTTGGTTGCATGCCTAGAGCAATAGAGAAGCTCGGCATAACCAGTAGTCAATTGGTGGCGGGGAATGAGCACAGTGAATCATATCTTGGATACAGTGGCATGGAGCAGTGCATAGGTTTAAACCTACCTTCCTGGAGGTGTGATAGTTATTCTCTGGCTCTGTCCCGGGGTGGGCCGAAAATCCACAGACTTCCCAGCAATATAATGTCATTAGGTCAAAGGGCATGAGCCCATGGACCGCTGGATCAGCAACCAACCAACATGTAACAGATTGTCAGCCTATCCCCCCAACTTTCCTCAAATTGCCTCCTACGATATGCCTGGAAAGAGGACAGTGGCCCTATTCTTTGCATCCTGAACTACATATTAGTCCAGACACTGGCCATCACATGGGCAACAGCCTAAGGATATCAACCAGTCAACAGTAATTTAACTCCATGTAGTTCTCTGTATACCTTTTTATTCCAACCTGTGTTTATTTGTGACTATTCAAAAGGCCTTTTGGTCAAAACGTTGATCCTGTGTATTCGTTCTACATAAAATTACTTTACCATATAATGCACTGTTTTATTGCATTCTGCAAATCATTACATTATATAGCGATGTAACGATGATTAAATTCTTCATTCTTTTAGAGAGCAGTTAGTTATTTAGTTGTTCAGTTTAGTTTAGGTTTGTTTAGTTGTTTATTTTAGTTTAAATTAGTTTAGTTTAACCTCAAAAAGTTAGTTAGTCCATCAAAAGATCATTTTCACTGCAGATTGAACCATTGGTCCATATGTGTTCGGATCTCCTCTTCAACATATTCCTCAGTGTGTAGCGACTGACACCTACTCTGCATTGATTTACCAGTTTTCTGGTTATCTGCATAATGTTCTTGTTTAGCTACATACCTCTTTACATGATATTCCTGTAGTCTTCTCAGGGTTACAGATTCACAAGAATTTAACAACTGAAAAGAACCTGTGCTTTTGTCTTAAAGACTATGAGGTATAAAGAGCTACCGACTCACAGCTAAAAGGATTATTTCATCAACATCATCCCATGGATGTAAGAAACTGAATCACTGCTCATTGGTTTAACTTGAATGGATTTGTTATTACATCAGCCATGTTGTAAATCATCTGCAGGAGACACTACACTTATGAGGGGAATGACCATGTCATCACTTGTACATTCATTGTCCCATGATGACATCTTCATGCACTTCATGTACTAGCATAGGTGATGCAGCACAGAGGCTGAGAGTATCTTGTAATTGTGAGAGCTAGGCTCATAGAACATTAATTTGATCACGCCTCCTACACACAAACTCACTGGGCAGCCCCACTGAGTTGAGTCTTCTTCTGAAAGCATTACATACTACTGAGAGTCAGAATCTTCTAGGTATGAAAGAAAGCCATGGTGAAATCCCCACTGCACATGGGGAATAAAAGTTTAATTCATTGAATTCTTCGAGACTGAAACAAACAACATACAAATACATTATGGAATGACAGGAAAACTCTTATGGAGGTAAAGAGTTAAATAAGCAATGAACCTGATAACCTACTTGATATATGGTTTGCACCCAAAATTTAAACTCCACAAGATTCATAATATGTATAATTTACACAACAGCAACACGTCTTATGTTTTATTTATTCCAGGTCAATAACAATGTCTCCCATCTTACATTCTTTGTAGCACTCTCTCCAGAGCAGATGGAACTTATGCATAAACCAGCAACAAAATCTCTAAGTTAACTGTTGCATTTGGTGTGACAATGCTACAAAACTAAAAACTTGTCACAACGGTCCTCACTATCTTCCTATATTCCTGTGAGATAAGGACAGTGTACAGCAGATATGTTAAATGTTAATAACTTCCACGTATATTGTATCCACAGACTTCTCAGGATAACATGTAAAGATACAGTTCCTGATATTGAAATCCTTAATAGAATGAATATCCCAAGTATTCAAATAATACTAGAGAAGGTCCAACTGAGATGGGCCGGACATGTTGCAGGCATGCCTGACAAATGCATCCCAAAACAGCTGATGTATGGTGAGCTCCTGAAGGAAAATGACTAGCCTGTGGACAGAAGAAAAGCTCCAAGGACTCAATTAAAATGTCTCTAAAGAGTTTCAGCATCAATTTTACTCATGGGAATCCATCAATAAGAATCATACAATGAAGTGCAACAACACCAGCAAAGGTGCTCCCATTGCTGAGAGGCATCATATTGCAGAGGCAAAACAAATTTTCTGCCCAAAAGAACAGAAAAACAAATACACAGATGTTCGATTATAATTATATGTGTCCCAAATGTGGCAGGGGATAATATGCCAAAATTGGACTTTTTTGTCATTTTCTGCACACCTAAGAGATGGAATAGCAGAGTCTGAGACTGTTGTCATCATAGCTTGTGATGGACAAAAAATTATTCCAAGCGTTAAACTCCATATTATTAATAAAGACTCAATCTGACAGCTTACTTAATTTGTTCAAGATCTCAAACTAAATATTTCATAAGTCATACAATTTGCTAGATATTCCACTTGATTTGTGTTTTCCTTCTCAAAGGCTAAAACTTCATATAAATAATAAACTATACATGTATTACAGAGATAGAAGGCCAGATATTGCAGTCAAACTTTAAACCACTATGCAACACATTTTGCTCAGTGACCTTTTTATTTTCTCTTAATACCTTTTGAAGCTAAAGCATCCACAAACTTCTTCCATCCAGATCTGTCTTGAGTGACACACTTTAATTAAATTAATTTATTCTTATTTCTGTTATTTCCATATCCACAGTTCATCTCAATGTTTCTTTAGGTTTCTCCCTGTCACTCAGGATACAGGGCTCCAATTTCATGAAAAGTCAATAATCTGTATTCTTAGTCTGTGTCTTCACCAGTTCATTCACCTCTTCCCAATCCAATTTTCTTGTTGATATTATTTATACCTGCTCATTGACCAATTTAAATGTTAGATTTTGTCCCACAAAATTTGAAGAATCCTACAAAAATAACTTTGACTGAAATATTTTAAGAAGTTATCCATTTTGAAATATGTACATGGGGGAGGGGATTTCTATGATTATCCCCCCTCCACACACACACACAAATAGAATCTCATATTTAGTTCTAAGAAACAACACCCAAAAAATTTTATAGCATTTTATAGCAACACTTGGTCAGTTAAATCTATGGTTTTGTCTGTTTCTGTACTTGTTTCGTCACATGTGAAATGAAGTGTCTGAGAAAAGCTGCAATGGTTACCAAACTAGATAAAATAAGAAATGAAGAAATTAGGAAAAGAGTTAGTATAATATCATGTATCGAACATATTGAGAGACAGCAAGTAAAATGGTTCGGTCACCTTATGAGAATGAAGCCAAACCAAATACCAATAAGAGCATATAATACAAGAATATCCGGGCGTAAAGCCAAAGGTAGACCAAGAAAACGGTGGATAGAAAACATCAAGATAACCTTGAACAAACATGGACTAAATGCAACCTCTGCGACACATCTGGACTTGAAACGACAGCTTAAGCTATCACCCCTACGCATAACGGCAAGTGTGAATGCGATCAACAATCATTCACCTGGGGAAAGACAATAGACTGTACTTGTTTTCCATGTTCTGAAGACTGTATCTAGCTAATTAGCTAGAGTTAGAGAATTAACACAGAAAAAATAGGAAGAAAAAAGCAATTACAAATTTACCTGATAGCCCACTTGGTTTCCATAATCACTCAAAGTTTCAAAGCCCACCCGCTTTGACAAAGATATACAAGCTATTCTCCGTGGTTGAGTGCAAGCAACTTTCTCATATCCTGCTTCCATTAAATACTGAGGAACCTGTTGATATACAAAATAATAATTGAAGTACATGGTGAACATTTTTTCAACTGTTCTAAATTTTAGCCGTCTCCGGAGAACTCTTCTACTCCTGATGCTACAAGGCATAAAGGGGTATAAAGTGAAAAGAAAAAATAATTTTAGGCACCATTTACACATTCCAGCAACATTACATAAAATAGTAAACAATTCGCTGCCCTCAAACTATAACTTATTTTGCCTGAGTTTGGACTATTAGAATGTCTCACTTATACCTCATTCATAGAAACTAGTAACATGTTAAAAGACACATCTACAATTTCTATTTGACAAAACTGACCAACACTGAACAGCGTTATGAAAATCATGTATATATCTTGCATTGAGCAACTGTCTAGACATATAATTTGGTTGTAGTAATATTATGACACACCTTCATCAGAAGCACATGTGGTAAATGTGTTGGTTAGAGATAAAGTGGATAGATTGTAGTTTGTGAGCCAATGTAGCATAGAGGATAGTACCCTGACGGTCATGGGACCATTTCTAATAGAGGAAGAAATTTTTTTAAACTATGACCAGCTCCTGTGTTGAACTAGTTTTTTTGCAATGAATACTTTTTCTTCATCTTCTTCTGTGTTGATTTTCAAACTCCTGTTGGTTAGCAGGATGTAGCTCATAAAACAGAATGCATTGTGTACAGCTTAGCTGTGATATCTGCACCTTTCAGCCTGACATATCCAACTTCAGCATGGTTGCTGAGTGATTCTTAGAGGAATGGGGCATCCAACCCCAACAAAAATAGATACCAGAACAAATCTGTCAACATAAAGCTGGTTAGTGTGATGCTAACCACATCCATTCGAGTGTGCCATTGAATTAAAAAAATATGGGCACAAAACTACACTTTCTACACACCTCAAAGGTGCAGAAATGAATTTAACTTACTGCAGTTATTCTGTGACTGCAGGATTATGACATATCAGTCTGTGACATATCTATACTACTATTGCTACATATAAAATATTGTATAATTAGGCTGGGTTCCTGAGGGAAAGAATCTGCAACATATTGAACAGTAGAAATACAGGAAACATCAGTATGAATAGTTTTTGACAACTGCTGGGGGATCTAAACTGAGAACCTATAAGAGATATGAGGTTAGCTCAATAATAGAATACCGGTATGTATTTATATTACATATTAATAAATACTAATAATATAGGTTTAAGGTTATATGGGTGCCACATTGAAAACATCAGCACAAAAGTCCTGACCATTCCTTAAAGTTATCAAGCCAGGGTTTTCTCTGTTCACCTCTTCTCCTTCTACCCTTAACTGTTCCTGTACTTAGCTAATAGGCAATGATCAATAAATATAAACACTACACATCTGAATAAGTGATATTTGTCTACATACAATTTGCTAAGAACATTTGTCTAATCTGCCAGTTTCCAATGAATAATATAATTATCTGCTGCACAATATTTTCCTTTTTCATTGGCCATGAAAAGGTGATCTTATGTCTTGAATCCTCACTGGTATAAACAGATTTGCATAACTGGTCTAATAATCATTGTTTAGCCTATCTTCCTCTTATTTGTGTTATCCAAATTACTACTATTTATTGAGCCATCTGTCTTTTATTCATGAGTTACAGGTTTGACATCTTGTTTATGTTTACAAGAGCATTTTAATAGATATGTGGATTAGTGCTTATGAAGTTATGTGCTGTCTGGACAATACTCTAAGGTGCTGTTCTGTTGAAAATAATTTTAAAAAACTTATTTGAGAGAACTCATATTTGTTTGCTCTTATCCTCAGAAAATGTTAGCTGTAACTTCTTGTTCAATGTGGAAGTTTCTGAAGAGCTTTATTTCATAACCAGAAGGCTCCAACAAGATGCATGCAATGCTTTGATAATTTTCTGCCTTTATTCTCATACTCCTGTATATAGCAGGATGTAGTTCAGAGAATCATGGTTTAGTCGCGATATACATATCTTCTGGTTTGATACATCTGACTTAGCATGTCTTCTGGGTCACTTTGACTCTATATGGAATGGGACAGCCAACTCCAGCCTAAATCCCCCTTAGTCGTTTCTTACAAGATGCATGGAAAGTAAAGTGCTGCTATTCTGTGTTTCCTTTTTGGGCCTCGGAAACTAAAGAGTGAATGCTTTAACAAGAAGCAATAAAAACATAATTGAACAGCTAAGTGTCGTAGGTGCTTCCACAAGAGGAAAACGTTGGTTTTGTGATTCTGGTGGTTCACTGGTGAGACCTTCAGATCTTCCGCATGTGGCTGAATACCAAAGGATGATGAAGTAAATCATTTGTTTTATTCCACACTGACTCAACCTGAACAGAAACTAACCTGAGTAGATTTTCCACAACCAGTATCACCTGCAACAACCACAACTTGGTTTGTTTTCACCATCTCTATTATTCTGTCTTTGTATTGGTATATAGGCAAGTTTTTCTGGTCCTTGCGAATCTTATGTAGCTTTTGGAACTGTTTGTTATAGATGGATAGAGAAAAATTATTATATTAAACAAGGAATATTTTTTTTAACAAAATGGTCACATAGCAAACATGTGCGGTATGGCCAAGTGATGAGGCACAATGCTCTTTCCAAAAATATCTTGCAGGAAACAGTTCAGGGTGGAAGAGGAGGTCAGAGGAAAGTATGGATTAATAATATTAAAGACTGGACAGAATTCAGATTCTCCACACTCACTCAAACAAAGAACTGATAACAGAGAGGCATGGCAAAATGTATATGTTGATTTTTCCAGAGTGATATCCCTATGGTCCTGGAGGGTTTGATGATGATTCTTCCTGAGGACTGTTTGTGATAGATTTACCTGAAAATTTACCTCTACTTTTGTAATGGTCAAACAATAAAATACTAGTGTTCAATTGAAACCTGCTAGTGCTGCATCACCTATGCCAGCACGCATGAAGCATACCACAGCTTCCTACAACAATAATGAGTAAAATATTATTTTTCCACCACCAGATATTTTTAGCTTGCAATCATTTTTTTTCAACATACCAAAATTCTTTTAAACTCAAAAGATAACACAGTTTACTTACATGGGCATTCGTCCGGCAATCGGTTGTGGACTTTTAGTTCAGGGTACAAAGAATAGGGCCACTGTTTTCTTTCCAGTCATGGTGTAGGAGGCGATTAAGGAAAGTTGGGAGATGGGCTGACAAGCTGTCACTTGTGAAAAAATGATTGTCACATCTTGTCTCAATTTCTTACTGTCTTCTATTAAATAATCCTCATGAATGATGAAGAGATCTATAAACCCGTAATAAAACGGTTGTATGGGTACCACATTGGATGCTTCAGCACACACAGTCCTCCAGCGATTTCTAACCATTGTAGTATTTCAGTGGGTGAAAAGTTTAGTCAATGAAGAGGGACGAAATTTAGGGACAATGAGATGGCTAGCAATATCTTTTGTGGCAAACTCTTAGGTGACGGAAAATGCAAGATGTGTCATCACTGTGGACAGGACAGAAAATCTGGCAGAAGAATGATGATATAATTGGCCCAGAAGTGTGTTATGTGAATGTGTATAAATAACTTTCCACAGAAGACGGATGTGTCAGGCCATTGGCACAAATAAAATGGCAACACAACACATCTCCATTCTCTTGACTTACATCCTGCTGGAAATCTAGTAGGATCATGGTCCTGCTGCAAGGGAGATCCAGCAGGAGTTTAAGAATGAATGCTGAAGAAGTATAAATAACCAAACTGTCAGAGGATGTCCAACAAAGTGAAGAGTGCAGCAGTAACAAAACAAAAAGCGATAAATACTATATTAATGTAATAATGTCACAAGATATTCTATCACATAGTAAAACTAATGTAAAATATAAATAATAATAAACAAAGAAACAAGGACTTTTTTGTTACCAATAAACAGTATACTTTGGTCCACATTTACCTGTATACCTTTTGTTTTTGTTGAAAGTCCAAATAATGTACAAGAATGGATCGAAACTGGATAACCCGATCTCTAGTCAGCTCCTTCTCAACTTGGTAGTCTGAAAAAATATTCAATACCATTTTGTCCAATCACTGAGAAGACAGTAACAAAGTAGAACTGTGTATGATAAGAACATACGTATTTCCTGTGGCAATATACAGCTGTGAGGCTAGGGCTCTAAATAAAACAGTGGCAAAGAAAATTGCTGCCTTCAAATTGAGATGCTACAGAAAAATCTTACATATTCCATGAACAGCAAAAAAGATAAATAAAGAAGTACTAAAATCATTAAACGTCAAAGAGGGCTGGCTCCTAAATAACATCATAACAAGAAAGCTGAATTTTTTTGGTCATCTAAAGAGACATAACAGCATGGAAAGATTAATAGCAAAAGGCAGAGTAAATGGCAGCAGAGGAGAGGCCGCGCAATACGACAATTGACATATCTGACTGTTTAAACATGTCCTTGGAGGAGGCAGGTCAACTCTCCCAAGATCGTGAGGTGTTCAGAAGGTCCATAAAGAAGACTAAATTCTGGAAAGAATATGTTACGAGATGATGACTGAAAAGACTTCTCCCCGTCATCTAAGAATTTGCCACAAAAGGACAAAGGTGTAATGTCCACTGGCCTACATCTCTTTGTCATCCACATAGATTATTTTATAAAAGACAAAAGTAAGAAATTGAAACATGATGTGACAGTGATTATTTTGTCACAGGTGACAGGTTGTCAATGAAAAACATATGGCTGAGCTGCTGCAAAACACCAAAACTAACATTCCTAAGAGCTTGCATACTCCCAGTTGCGATATATGTGTGAATCCTGGACAATCACACAACAAAGTGAAAAATAAAATAGCAGCATTTGAAACAAAATGTTACAGAAAAATCCTCAGAATACCATGTGGACCAAAAAGATTACCAATACAGCCATCATAAAAGAAATTACTGTAAAAGAAAACTGGATAAACAGCATGGTTCTTTCCAGAAAACGACAATATTTTGACTATATCAAATGCCGACAGCCTAAAGAAGGCCATAATGAAGGGGATGAGCTGTTCAGGATAAGCTACCTGATGATGATAACAGGTTGTCAGCCCACCTACAACTTTCTTTAGTCGCCTCCTAAGACATGCCTGAAAAGAGGACTGGTCCTATTATATGCAATCTGAACTAAAAATCCAAGCCTCGCTTGCCACACTGATAATTAAGAGTAGAGGGTGGGAGCTTTTGTTTTCATTCTAAGGACAGATGTTTAAAAAAGTTGTTTCTTCATTGCACTATATTCATATTTATTTAAAATATCTATCATTTCTTTCTTGATCTTCCTCTGTAATCTGATTGTGTTTTCATGTCTATGTAGAAAATAGTGCTGCAACAATTATGTTTCATTCATTTATATTTTGGATTACCTTTTGGAGAATCACCCATGGAATGCTGAATGGCTTCTCTGACCAATCTTTAGCTTTTTCTCTTGCCATGAATGTTTCAGTTAAAATCTTATGTCTATAGTTCTAGGTTATTTACAGGGAGTGTGTTATATTGATCTCCACTTATCCTCTCGAATCTATATCTGTATGAGGTGTTACCTGTTCTTTTACTGTGTTGAACAATTTGTTTTAAGAGTTTAGGTTTAAATTTGAGTCTTATTTATATATATATATATATATATATATATTATATAGTATAATAATATATATAGTTCTTCTTCTTCAGCATTTGTACTTAAACTTCTGCCAGTTAGCAGAATGTAATGATAGAACAAAATGAATTGCAGAATGATCTTACATGTCTTAGGTTTTACTGCGGTCCTATATATTATCTTGACATCCTCAAATTTTCTGTAGTCTTTTGTTGTAGTTTTTTATGAGATAAACAATATTTTTCTGTATATCCACATCTTAAAAGCTAAAATGTGTACCTTTTATCTGCTTTTTCATTGTCCATTTACTATAGATTAAATTATTTACCAAAAATAGACAGATAACTACAATTACTGAATTACTAAGACAGAGTGTGTTAACCAGCGATGGTGCAGATACTGGGATAAATTGGGCACATACGCATTTACAGAAATGTAGTAATGCGACAATCAACCCTGTCATCATGGCATCGCTCCTATCAGCGAAAACTGGGGAGGAGCAGAGCAGGGCCCCTTGCCTTGAAATGATACAGACTTGAGGCAAAAGCTATGGGGCAGCCGCTCTGACCTGGAGAAGACAGTGGACTTCGTCTTGACACCAGGCCTGACAATATAGCATGACCACAGATGCTGAACGCAGAAGAAGAAAACTTCAATTAAGCAGCCTGTATGTTTCAGATTCCCAAAATAAGGAGCAAAGAATAGTGACACTGTTGCCTACTTCATAAGAGGCAACTAAAAAGATTTTGGGAATTAGCTGACCCATCCCATAGAGAGTCAAAGTGACCCAGAAGCCATATTGAAGTTGAATACGTCAGACTGAAAGGTGCAGGAGCCAAGCTGCAAACCATAACACAATGCAGTTCATTCTCTGGACTACATCCTGTTAATCTGCAGGATTTTGAGAACAATTGTAGTAGAAAATAAAGAAGCAGTTGGACATGAGTTGGAATTTAACCAGAAAAAAAGAATTTGGTGGCAGGGGAAAGGTTGTATAAAATTAATCCAGCTTCCTAAAGGTTAACCAACACAGAACTGGAGCTATCAGCATTCATGTGGTGGCAGAGATACTCTAAGAGAGAACAGAGCTCCTCTGGAGATATTCTGTATTCAATTACCATGACCTGATGATTAACTAACAACAGATTTAATTAATTTTAAAAATAATGTTGATTCACGAACCAATTAGTCGATTCTTGGTCAGGAAAACATCAAAGTCTTTACTGAGGAATGAAATATTGATCCTGTGGAGCACATCATAATTCTGAGGTAGATTAAGTTTTCCATGATTCTTGGTTACATTAGAAGACTGTGATCCTGCAGAATAAAAAAGGGTGAATAAATTAAGCAATTAGTTGTATTTACAAATTAAAGTATTTTGGATACATAGATTTGCATGTGTATGTTAGAGTCATATCATTACACTTTCTGTAAAAAATCATGTGTGCGTCAGTTTTTATGGAGAAAAAAAATCAGAAGCAGTACAGAAACATTGTACCTTGCAACTTGATGAGGATTTAGTTTGAAGACTTTGAATCTTTGATCACCAGTGTGTCCAAAAGGAGAGTGAAAAGTGTCAACACTCTGACCTACCGTACATGTCATAAGAAACGACTGAGGTTTTGGAGATAGGATTTGCTATTTGATTCTATAGGTCAAAGCGACCCATAAGCCATGTAGAAGTCAGATTTGTCTGATCAAAAATTGCAGATATCGCAGTCAAGCTGTAAACCATAAAAAAGATAACACTCCCTGACTACATCCTGCTAACCAGTTTGATAACAAAGAGAGAAAAAAAAGGATATTTCTTGTGTAAATTTTATTTGATTATTTGTTTTGATCCCCAGGCATAAGAACAATGAAGCTCTTGTTTCAATTTGGAAGTTTCTTGTACAACTGAGAAGAAGCATTTTTTGTGAACTTTCTTTCATGCCCAGGAGACTGAGCAGTTTACAAGACTTTGATTAGAAGCCTCCTACTCTGAGTGGGTCTATGTGTGTTTATAGAAGTCATACTCCGCCATTTATATGCAGATGTTCAATCACATAAAAGTCTATGACCATTTGGTGGTATAAACATCAGATTGTCACTTTGAACACACTGACCAAATTGACTGATCACACAATTTCAGAAGTGCCAAACAATGTAATATAATAATTTATTACATTTATATTCACCTTCAAACTGTTTGTAAAACAAGTTTTCTAGGGAACTCTTCCTTATTTGTCATCAGCACTTTCACTCAAATCACATGTGAAATCTCTTTGGTTATTTAACAGCAAACTCAAACTAACAAAAAATTCTTGACACTGTTAATCCACTTAAAATGTGTCTCATGGAATATGCATTGTTTCCTCTTGATTTTAGTTGGCAGTGATCCTGTAATGTTGCTCACATGATAACTAAATAACATCAATAAGATTTTTTGTTTTGATTAACAGGAATTAATAACAATAGAGCTCTTGTATCCTTTAGCGCAATGTGGAAGTTTTTCTAGAACTTTATTTAATATCTGGAAGACTCCAATCCTCAGTGGTATGCAAAGCTTTTAGAAAAAGTCTCCTAAAGAGGATAAAATTTTATAGATGGAGTGAAGTGGAGATTTTCACAACAGAAAAACTTCACTATATAGGCAAGTCATCCCCAAGAGGTTTGCTGTTATACATAGTGGTTGGTATGGAGAACCACTGGTGACAACTTTAGACCTTCCACACACAACATCAATAAGATAGTTCTCTACATTATGCTAGCATATATATGAGATAACACTGTTGTCTGTTACATATATTATACATTTCATGCAGAGTGTTGGTATAAAAATTGTTGATATTATCTGTTTTTTTAATCTCCATCTTATATATCAACAAAATATTTAGGACAAATTAAAAAAATGACACCTTGCTGATACTTGAAGCTAAAGTTGAAGGACTGCAAAGCAGGTGGTAGGCAGAACTACAAGTCATAAGAAACAGCATGAGATGGACAATATGCAGTCTATTAGAGTGCACCACAATGGCAAGAGACAAGAATATTGGATATCTGTTGCAACCAACATCTAATGCGGAGATGGCACGTGATGATGTAGATTCATTTTTAAAATCCTACAAATAGTAAAACATGACACACAAAAGAAACCATTGTGACATGCCATGCTGGCACTTCAGTGTTTGTTGACTATCACTGTGATGTCGCTCAATAAACAAGATATAAGCAGCACATGTGACTATTGGTTAACAATGATGATATTCTATTGTATTAAGTGTTTTTGTTTTTAAAGATAAGACTTCTTCTTTTTCCTTCTTCTCGAGTCAAAGTCAGATGTTGATATGGATTTCATCAATGAACTGGACTGTGGTCACCAGCTCCAAGACAGGGTCATAGAGCCTGTTTGCCAGAGCTGCTTCAGATGGCTATAGTTATCTTTTTGTGGTGTCATATAGTGGGCAGTTCTGTAAAATATGTTCTGCATTTTCTGGAGATGTCCATAGGAAATATAAGACAGCATATATAAATAAGAACCTTTTGATTTTGCAAATGTTTTGTGCTGAAACTCTTGGTACCTTGTCACAAATGCCCAAAACTCATCAAATTCAGAACTTCCTCTGAAATTTAAAAAAAAAAGGAATAGTCTCAAATTTAATATACTTTTATTATTATTTTACTTAAGTATTCCATTTCAAACTCCTACAGATTAATATAGGCTGTAGTCTAGATAATGGAATGTGTTGTCATGGTTTACAGATTAGTTGCAATATCTGCACCTTTCGGAATGATGTTATCTGATTTAAACAACTCAAATGCTAAATCACAGCAATCCCAGAAACCACTATTGTGAAGAAAGAACAACTGCATTTTATCAAGTTAATTGTAATAGGTGATAGATATAAGTTGTGTTTGAGCTAATGGTATTTATGTAACTTCAAGTGTAAAAGAAAGATCGACAGAAATTATCAATATACGTTATTATTGGCTATAGGCAAATTAAAAATTATGACAAGATGGAAGAGAAATATTAAGAGATGAACTAATTACAGTTTACCAGAGTAAGCTCAAGACAAGAGACAACAATTGTTAAAGATTCATTGTCAAACTTCCTACAGTAGATAGCATGTGATTTGATCTGATTAGTTATTAACAGACATAATTTCGCTCCAAGTGTAGCCATAGGTGTTTAATATTTCCTAGTAGAAATAGTATCAATGCATACATGAGTTCAAGAGCTAGGATGAGCCAATCCTTCTTTATAGAGGCAAGGCATGGACAGTAAATAAAAGTGCCCAAGATAAGCTGGAGACAACTGAGATGTAGTTTTTAAGAAGAATTATGAAAATTCCATGGACAGACAAACTAATGTCGAAATTCTCAGAGATGCTGGAGTAAAACAACAAATTATAGCTAAAATTAGAAACAGACAATCAAGATTTTTTGGGCATGTGATGAGGAAAGTAAAACTTGAACATTTAGTATCTACCGGAAAGATCAAGAGGAAGAGACAGAGGAAGATAAATTGAGAAATTTTCTGGATGGGATGTCACTGTGGCACAAGAAGAATTCATCAACTGAACTTATTAACAACACAAGACACAGAGAGTTGTGGAGAAGTATGATCATCTACGCCACTCGGCATGACACTTGATTTACTGAGAAAGTGGGCAGGCTGATAGTTTCTATGACTTGCTAGCTAACACGCTTCTTACTCTGCCCAACACATTTACATTTGTACTTGTGTCACATTTAATACTGATTTCCTTCAACCAGAGTCTAAACATGTCATCAATCACAGTGTCTACATACAGAGAACAATTGCTAAGCAACTTCAGCCTGTCCCCACATTGCAAGTCTGCCTGCTTTCTAATTGGTAGCATATCCTTTTCAGGACGTAGATATCAACCCAGCATTTGTTGGCTGTGATGATTTTCTAGGCAATATAAATACATTCAGTAGTTTGCGATAGCTTTCTGAACGGTCCGAATGCACAATTCCCTGTGGTGGGGATCGAACTCGGTACCTTGGCCGCCACAGAAGTGCTTTGTACTACTTCGCCACAGAGCCGGACTCCTGCTTTTTTTAATATACAATAATAACCTATATAGGACAATTATTCTCAGCTATTTATTAATTTTTAGACCCAACTGATTTGTTCAGTAACATGGACAGTGCAACATGAACAAAGTAACATGAACAGTGCAACATGAACGTGGTAACATGAACGTGGTAACATGAACGTGGTAACATGAACGTGGTAACATGAACAGTGCAACATGAACAAAGTAACATGAACAGTGCAACATGAACAAAGTAACATGAACAGTGCAACATGAACAAAGTAACATGAACAGTGCAACATGAACAAAGTAACATGAACAGTGCAACATGAACGTGGTAACATGAACAGGGCAACATGAACGTGGTAACATGAACAAAGTAACATGAACGTGGTAACATGAACAGGGCAACATGAACGTGGTAACATGAACAAAGTAACATGAACAGTGCAACATGAACAAAGTAACATGAACAGTGCAACATGAACGTGGTAACATGAACGTGGTAACATGAACAGGGCAACATGAACAAAGTAACATGAATAGGGCAACATAAACAGTGAAACATTAACAGGGCAACATGAATGTGGTAACATTAACAGGACACCATAAACAGTGAAATATGAACAGTGGAAGTGCAAAGCATTCTGCATTACTCTCATGCAGACCTAGGATTAGCAGATAACCAAAATCCTAAAAGTACCTCCTCGTGGTGCACCCTGAAAACAGAATGCTTCAAAGCTTGTGCGTAGCAGTATGGCTAATACTTTATGGATCGTGTCTGGACAGTGCAGAATGAGAAGTAAGATTTGTTTGCACATGAGAAACAAAATCTCTGAAAGAAATCTCTTTGCCTCCACAACCAAAACACTGTCGCAACATACCGTAGTATAAGACAACATCTGACCTCAAATGCTGGCTGTCTTGTCCCAAGTTCACAAACATCGAGCAAGCCTCTAGAGATGTCAGGCTAACATATTGAATACAATGAAGAGAGCAGCACAGTGCTAGAGGGCAGAACCATGTGCAAATAGAATGAAGAAAAGCTTTATGGAAATAATGACTAAAGGAATGTTCAGCTAGAGAGCAAGCTTCTAGTTACCTCCAAGAAGAATGTCTCATGGAAAAGTGGACCTGGTGCTCCTAAATATGTGTAGAGGATCAGACTTGGATGAAGTGTTTATGATACCTTTCCTTACTGGGTAAACAAACCAGAGCCCAATACTCCACTGTAGTTTTTCCCATACTGGAAACATGGTCACAGATGAGAAAGGTTCAGTATCCAACGGCACAGGGACAATGAGTCAAATTATGGGCAACTAGTTCACAAGCAGCGGAACATCGCATGTGAGGTAGGCATATCCTCATCATCATCAGGTGTCATGCCGGGTAGCGTAGGCGATCATGGCTCTCCACAGCTCTCTGTCCACAGTATTATGCATCAAAGTTGTTGTTGTTTCTTTGCCGTGCCAGGTTGTCAAACTGTCTAATATTTTCTCACGTTGTCACCCTCTGTCTCTGGTGCCTTCAATCTTGCCTGTTGTGATTATGTTCTCTAAACCTGCCTGTCTCATGAAGTGGCCAAAAAAAGAAGATTGCCTTTTTCTTATATTGTTGATTAAGGTCCGTTTCACATTTAACTCTTTTAACACCTCTACATTAGTTTTTCTGGCAGTCCATGGTATTCTCAGCATTCTTCTGTAGAACCACATCTCTGTTGCCTCCAATCTCCCACTTTCCAGTTTGTTTATTGTCCAAGACTCGCACCCATATGTTAGTATAGGGGTTATATAACACTGCAGAACTCTTTTTCTCACCTCTAATGACAAGGTCATATTACGTATCCTACTCAAGTGTAAATCCCTGATTATCACCTCCTCTGAGACTGCTGAATAGGGGCATGCTTTAGGCTGTTTAAACTCCAAGGGCACAGTGGGTGATAAACTGTCACGATGTAGAGTTGATATACACTCATTGTCTGGCAACAAATAACAATGCTGTCACAGACTAGAGAAGTTTACCTGAATTAAAAGCATGCTGAAAATGGATGAGCTGGGATGAAAGGCACAAAATAACACAGCTCTGCTGTGAAACTAGTAGCACAACATACTTCACAAAATACTTCCTGGTGAAGATAACTTTATATTTCATATTAGTTATTCTAGAGTGAACGTAGAAGAAGAAACATGAACAGTGAAACATGAAAAAATGCATTCTAAAAGACACAACTTTTGTTCAAACCATGACCTAGTTTGTGCATGTTGAAATATTTAATCTTTCTCAAAGGAAGATGGCATATATGTGCACATATTGCTAGAGCATTGTATGTGTATAATGCAAAAAAATTAATCCTCTTTGTCATTTCAACCTTGTTTTTGTAAATTCATATAATAAAAGCTTATACTTATGAACAACTAGTACACTTACCACTCAACTAGTACATATTTTTATATTTTGTAAAACAAATAATCAATTTTTATTGAATATGTTCATATTGACCTTTAGTGAAGATCTCTTTATATGGACAAAACTTTGGTTAAAAATACATAATTTTATGTGTATTTTGTTCTGAGGTTGAAAATTATTCTTCTAAAAATCGACAGGAATGCTTATAATAGGCCTATATATAAAACATTACTAACAACACAATATTGATGATTGATCTTTTCTCACATTTTTACCTAACAATGATTTTAAACATCTATTTTTAGAAAAAACATAAATGATTACATTCTTTAAAATTAATAACTGTTTAGCTATTAGCAACAAATGGCATAGTATAATTTTCATTAACAATTATTCTAGTTATCTATCTATTCGCTGAAACCCTTTGTTGCCTTTCGCCGTCAGGGGTTATATCAATATTCTAGTTATCTGAAATACAATATTTACCTCTCAGCAATCTTTGAAAGGTAGCTATCCCTGAAGAAGATCTTGCTTAATGAGTGCTTGAACTTACAAAAATCAAAATTGGTGTTCTGAGTATTATTTCTGCTTGTTTCTTCTATTGTATGTTTTATTTCCTTTGAAGAATTGTGAGGAATATTTCTCGAAGATTTATTTTTGGTAATTTGATTCTCTTCCTTGTCTATTTCACTATCACCACTGGCATCACTGGTTGTATCACTGTCACTATCATCTTCATGTTTGTGCCGTGCTTTACATTTTTTGTCAATATGTTGATGTCTAGATGACACAGTCTCATCCAAATGCTTTCCCCTGCTACTGTAAAAATTACGCATGCTGGATCTCTCATGCTTGCTTTTAGACTTCAAATGTCTATCACATTCGCTGTCGGCTCCACGCTGCAATTTCTTTCTTCTATGTCTTTTATGGCTGTATTTGTCAACTTCATCATCACTATTGCTAGATGTGTCATCTTCTGAGTTCTCTGTACAGTGAGAAGAATTACTTCTGTCACTTTCCTCATTGATGTTTTTGCCAGATGAAGAATGTCTTAGCTTGTTTCTCTTCTTAGACTTTTGGTGCTTCTGTTTATGGTGATGTGGCATTTTTATCCTGTACATTAGAAACAGAACTTGTTGTTAGTAAAATAGTAAAATGTTGCTTTCTATTTTTCTCATACTATTTTGTAACAACATTTATTAATTGGCATTAAAAATGATTTGAGATTAAGGATAAAAAAGTGGTGCAAAGGATACTGCTCTTGTGCGGACCCAGGCTTAGCAGATAACCAAGATCCTAAAAGTACCTTCTCATGATTCACCAAGGAAAACCGAAATACAGTGGCTCATGCTGTGTTCCTGGTCAACATATTTGGGGATCATGTCCGTGGATATGAAAGTTGCGGATGGAATGAGAATTGACTGCAAAATATAAAGCAATATCTCAGACATCTCTGCACCAACACATACAGTGTCACTGTCGATACACAGTGATGCATGGCATTCTGGCTCTGTCAGCTGAAATGCAAATGCATTGGAGGGGCAGTAAACTGTCAATGTTCCAATATAGGCACGCATGTGGTTGTATCTCTGGGTCACACCAATGGCCCACTATACAAACCACCCATGCAACAGAAAGCCTTAGTAGATGACATGCCATTATATTGAGGCTCTCTTATGGAAGCTTTGTAGCATGCATCATCGATACGATTATACTTTTAATTTGTTGTTGCATTTTTGTGTTTTTCTAATATGCATTATTAGTAGTATATATGCATCTCTGGCTCCCTCCCAACCACAGAGGGTACCTCTGTGGTTGGGAGGGAGCCAGAGATGTACTGTGCAGAACTGGAAAGGGCAAACTGACTGCACAGTTTTCCTATGGCTCAGGTCCATCATAAAGGCACAGTGACTCAGGACGTGACAAACATTTTTCCATGAACAGTTGGTTGCATGCCCTAGAGCTATAGAGAAATTTGGCATAACAAGAAGGCAATTGGTGGCAAGGAATGAAAACAGTGAACCCTATCTTGACTGCAGTGGCTCGGAACAGTGCATAGGTAGAAACCTACCTTCCAGGTGGTGTGATAGTTATTTTCTGGCTGTGGCCGAGGGTAGATCAAAAATCCAAACTTTCCAGCACTATAATGTTGATCAAAAGGTAGGAGTCCAAGGACCACAAACCAACCAGCCCAATATGGATAGATGTAATCAAGAATATTGAGAGTTATGCGCAAGTCTCCATACTTGTAAGGATAACATATTGAGTACAATGAGAGTGCTGCAACAGTGCCACATACAAATAGAATGGAGAAAACACTACATGGAAATTGGAACAAGAGTACTTTCAGCTCGAGAACAAGATTCGTTTTCCTAAATATGTGTAGAGACTCAGACTAGAATGAGGGGTTCACAATGTCAGTGAATGATACCTCAGCTAAGAGGGCAAAAGAACTTGGGCCAAACTCTACTGTACAGTTTTCCCTACACCAAAATCATGCTCACAGATGAGAAAAGGTTCAGTACCAAATGGGAACAGAAACAATATGTTTAATTTTGCTAGGCAAGTTCAAAGGGAAGAGGAACACTTCGTGCAAGATAGACGTAGTCAACCAAAGCTTAAATCCATTATACTGCATTCTCGGATACTGCTACACAGGGAGATGTTTTGGCCTATACTCCAAGGGCTGGGCTCAGTGGGTGATAAACCATCACTGGGTAGAGTCAATATAAATCAGTCACCTGGTGACAGATGAGAAGCCTACCCGAATTGAAAGCATGCTGAAATCGGATGTTCTGGACTAGAAGGTGCAAAATAATGCAGCTGTGCTGTGGATCACAAAAATGTATAGTTTACGTGTTATGTTATTGAAAATAACTAGGCCTAAAATAATTCAGAAATTATCACTACCAGCTTAGCTCTATTTTTTAGTCACAAGTTAACCTTTAGCAAGCCAGATTAAAAAATACGAAACGTCTCCCTGCCACCGATTTTCTTTTTTGAAAATTTGCTTTATTGATGGTGACTGTTTTGAAAATGTGATATTTTTTTGTTGTTAGAGATATTTAAATAATATTTGCACATATAAATAAAGAATTGAATTATGCATATATTGGTGTAATTTATGTACGTGTGTGTGTGTGTGATACCAGACGTATGAGAAAGTCGTAAAGATGTTTTTCACAAAAAAACATATATCTTATAACAAATAAAGAGGAAAAAATTAGTAAATAAATAACTTACCTTACTTATCGAATTCCTTGGCAACACCGTAAATTAAATCATGCAAATCTGTTGTATTTATGTTCTTTCACTGCAAAATTATCAAAATATAGCTGGGGGAACTGTATAAAACATGTAGATTTGCAGTAAAATCGTTGTTTGAGCTTAGGCCTAGAGTCATTTTTGGTGCCACTTCAACATATTCGATATCAAACGTACAAGTCCCCAAACCAACACGGCATTCTGTATATTCACTGCTGTGAAACTAAATAACCTAGTAATTCATGATTCAAGCCACGATTCAATGTTATTTTATTCAAAATACGATGAAAGAAAGGTCTATAAAACCGATCCACCATCATGGCATCGTACCGGTGTGCAGATGTGGTCAGATTAATTGCTCTTAAACGTGTAAGACTAGCTAGCCATTCTAAACAACAATCATGTCGGAAGTGGGGATATACCAGCTTCGATTGCGCATGTCCCCAGCTATATGCACGGGCTGTGGTACGTGTAAATCTCACGATATCTCGTCGGATGGGGTGTGTCGCCAACGACGCGAACCGCAATTTTTTTTTGCCGACCGGTGTTAATATAGGCGCGGTGAAGGTTAAGTTTATATTTTCATATTCATGTAAATTATTATAAAGGTCAAATTAATTTTAAATTGTGATAACTTTTTTTAGGGTGGACATACTTCATACAGACTTGGTTGAGGTATCAATGCATTGAAATTTCCAAGGGCTATCTAGCTATAATATGTTTAATAATATAGTACTATTTTGATCATTTTGTCTAAGTACCTAGCTAAATCAACAAATAATTTTAATATCATCCTTTCTGAAAATAAAAATATGATCACCCTCTGGGCCCTATCTATCTTGTCTTGTCCAATCCATGTGTTCCACTAGGCATCATTTGTCTTTCTTTAGCAAGATGTGATGCGGCTGCCATAGTGCAGCCTTGGTGTTCTACTATTTCTCTTATGTCATCTATCTATCTTCATCTGGGTCTTCCCAATTTCTCTTTTCAGATGATCTTTTATTGAAGGCTATCTATGGAATGTTATCTGGTTCCATTCTGATTAGGTGGCCCAACCATTTGATCTTTTGTGTGTCTATGACTATGTTGTATTATTTCCCTGATATTGTCTCCATTAGATTTTTTATAGTGTCATTGTTTATTCTATTTTTTTTTGGTTACCCCCAGTGTTGTTATCAGGCACTTTATTTCGCATACAGTGAGTGTGAGTTTCTGTTCTAGTTTCTCCGTCCAGTGTTCAGGTCTGGCATTAGATGCACAATTTCATAATTGATAGTACTGATCACTGGTGATACTCACTGATAATATATATTATATGTTAACTATGTTATTGTAGTGTAGTATCATAAATATGATTATACTATGTTAATGTTTATTAATGTTATTTTTGAGATCATGTCGATGTTCTGGTGTTTCAGCAGTGGTAGGCCTACTAAATGATATAAACTGTGTTTCAAGTTTGCTTCCTTTTCTATAAAGGGCCTAAATTATTTATTGCATCCAAACAAAATTATCCTGTCACATTCACATGATTTCTGACTCGTGAGTTATCTTAATTAATTCCTGACCGCAGGCTGCTGCCATTTACAATCTGTGATATATTTTACAATTTGAATGTTAGATTTATTTATAGGCCTATAAGTGTCTATAAAATACAGTTTATAATAAAACAGCGGCTATACATAGTGGACATACACTAGTATAGCCCGTCCTGTGTATTGAAAAACAATGTTACTCCATGGACGCAGCCATTACTATAACTCTTCAACTTGATGAATCAATAAAACAAATATTTACAACAATCATCATCAGGTGCCATGCCGGCTGTGGCGATATGCTGACGACACGGTTCTGGCAGCAAAGAGTGAAAAAGAACTACAACAATGATTACAACTATAGAAGAAGAAGTCGCAAACGAAGGTCTCAGATTGAACACAAAGTAACAGAGGTTATGGTTACATCTAAAACATCTAACCCTTGTAAATGTAAGATCAAGCACAACGGGACAGTTCTTAAACAAGTAAACAAATTTCTATGTGAAGCATGGACTGTAAATCAAAATAAAATAAAAACTCAAAGTGAATTGAAAGCTACCGAAGACGTGATTTTTAGAAAACAAATTGAAAGTACCACAGACAGCTTTAAAAAAACAATGAAGAAGTCAGATGTGCTGTCAGAGATGCTGGAGTAAAAAGACAAATGATAACAAAAATTAAATTCAAGGACATTTGCGGGTTAATTTGACATCTACAAATTCATAATCAATGATGTAACTCTAATTGAATTTCATAAAGTGGGTGTAACAAATGATATGGTTATCAGCTTCTCGTGGTGAACGAACAACTCAATTGAGATGTAAGGTGCATTGCTGCTAGCTAAGCAGTAGTCTACTCCGGAAAGGATGTTTTTCTTGACTGTCTTGCAAACTCAAAGTATCAGTGTCGTAGATATATTCTCCTCGAGGGGGTGGGAGTGGGGTACATAAAAAGGCCTTTGCGTTTGTCAGACCGTCTTTTTTAATTAAAAAAATTGATGAAATTATGTTAAAATTTGCTAAGGTTGGGTTTTGTTTTACCTTTTCGCTAAGTTTCTAGTACTAACAGTCATGTTCCGATTTGATAAGGGGAGGGGGTGTTGCTGAACCCCACCCCATCTACTGGTTGCGAAGTATGCTGCAAATGAAACAGTTTATGTATTTTCCATGACTCTCTTCAACTCGAAGTATACTACTGCAGATAAAAGACCTTTTTACTTGACTCTCTTGCAAATTCAAAGGATGCTGTGAATAAAGGAGTTGATTTTATTCCCCAAGCAGTCAGGCATTTGATCTTCAGCAGATTTAGCCACTGCGAATATCATGGATTGATGTATTAGCACCTCCTCAGTCATCTGATTACACAAAGCCTACTTTTTTAAAAATGGACGCTTCGTGAACAATATAACTTAAAGTATGCCCTATCTCTATCCCCGGTTGAAAGGGTTTGTATCAGGCGTTAAGAGGTTTTACTCTAGAGGCGTACAACCTTTTTTGGTTTACAGGTTGGATTGCATTTCTCGCTTGAAATGGGACCAACATGAATTCTTTTACATCGTTAGAAGCTCTATTGACTCAGATCGATTTTGATTTCATATTTTCTGAACTCAGGTGCCAATGCATATAACTTTTAATCAACCTGTGGGGACAGTAAAAATCGCTTGGATTTCAGCCGCGGGTCGTTTTCTTCCCATACCTATTTTCTTTCCACGCCTGTTTTCATCCCACGTATGTTTACTTCCCAAACCTGTTTTCTTCCCATGCCTGTTTTCATTCCATGTATGTTTGCTTACCAAACGTACTTTCTTCCCACGCCTGTTTTAACTCCTTTGCAATAAATTCTACTATACCATGACTGTCTACATTATAGGCCTAAGATTTATTGGGAAATCCAGCCTTCTAAAATGACTTATTAATAATTAGTCAGTAAGAAAGCTTGCTCTCCCATGTGTCAATAGGTCTTAAACTGTAGATCAGGCGTTCTCAACCGTGGTGCTCTCGTAAAGAAAATCTAGTTAAAATGTGCTCGCGAGCACTAACGATTACAGGTGGACGGTGCTCATTTTCTAAAAAGATTGAGAACTGTTGTAGACTGTCCACGACTGTACTAACATTTATAGCTACCAAACATATCTTTTTTGAATTGAGACTCATTTGCTCTCGCTTCCACGTGCAAACACAAGTTTTCACGGAGAGATAACTTGTTCTATCAGCGAAACTCACAACGAAGCTCTTATTTGAAAATTAGTAATTAGTGTCGGAGTTTTCTGTGACGAAAGAAATCTCACATTTGATTGTTAGAAAAGACTGTTCGCGCAGATAAATCTGTGAAGAGATAAAGCTATTTCTAAAGAAGATGGCCAACATATCAAGGTCGTATTCGGAGAGAAGCAATAGCTCCAATTTCGGTAACCTAACTGGAAATGCTGAAATGGAATATTTCTGGTGTAAGTAAATACTTCATTAAATTAAGCATTCAAATTGAGGCTTTACTTATAAATGTTTATATCTCGTTCACACGTCTTCAATATGTAACTGTCTATAGCTTAGTTGGTGTTGTTTTTTTCAGCGCAGGAATATTCAAAACTGTATAGAAAGCCAAGAGTACAGAATCTTATATTGATACTGGTAATTCTGAACCAAAAAGGTCGATAAATAACGTGTTTCTGGTACTAAAAGTCACGTTCGATTTTGCTTGGGGGGAGGGGGGATTTAACCCCCCCCCCCATCCCTTCCTATGCAAATGGAACTTATTGATTTGAAAACAAATTCTTTATTGAAAATGTAATGCAACGAGCTCCCTTCTGTCTCAAATGATTGACAATCTTTGGTGATTATTATCTGTAGGCCTATATCCGGTTCAATCACCCCCCCCCCCCAACATATTTACGGACTGTGATGTGGGTTTATGGATATGGATGGACTCAAGTTACCTAAAAATATGTTCATAATAACATGTATAATTATATAACAACATTGATTTATTAATATAAAAACGATAAAAATAGTTACATTTAATCATGTTTTAAAGTCTGCATTGATTTCATGCTTCTAATGCTTTAATGTTGGGATTAAAATTTTGATTTTGGGAGCAATATATAATTCAAATTTGTGTTGTCAGTCGCAACCTCGGTGTAATTTTAAACAACCCATGCATTAAAATGCTTGCTTACATCGGCATGATGTTCCAAAACGATAGATATAACTTTAAACATCTTTTTTTGTAGTTCTGAAAAAAGTTCAGCGGATAATGATTTTAAAAAATTGTCTAATCATTTGAGACAGAAGGAAGCTCATCACATTACATTTTCAGTAATGTATTTTCAAATTAATAAGTTACATTTGCATTTTACCAGTCACATTATGTATGTTTTTTATAAGTAAAAATCGTTTATAAATGCCAGTGTGAAGTGTTCTTTTGCAAAATAAATAAAACGACTTTCAAATGAATGGTGATAGCATATTTTGTTAAAATATATCTTATAAAACTGCAATGAGTTGCATACATTTCAGTTCTTTTTAATATGGAAACTGGCTGAGATGTTGTTTTCTGAGACCTAAACGGTTGTAAAAGTCTAACAGAGAAAGGTTACAGGTTTTTACCAATACAAATTAATTTGGACACTTCCGCCATCGTCACTTTCACAACTTCCTTTGAATTTCATTCCTTTTTTTAAAATCAATCTTTCCTTAATTCAGACCCAAGTACTAACTTCGGTGTTTCTTGTATTCCAGTTCGTTGTTTTTAGTGTCTATTAAAACTTCAGTCATAGATGGTTTGTGAAAAAAAATGCACAACTGTTTTATTGAATGATCCCCAATAACTCATTTCCCCAATGTTCATTTAATTCTTCTTCAGCGTTCATTCTCACACTTCCGCTGGATCTCTCTTGTAACAGGACAATGGTCCAACTAGATTTCTAGTAGGACGTAGTACAGAAAATGAAAATGTGTTGTCAGTTTTATTTTGCGCGAATGGCCTGACACATCCCTCTTCGGTGCTATTTAATCCAATAAGGTAAAAGTCGTTTCAGTTCTTCACTGTGCATATAATAAATAGTACACTGTTTACATTTTTAACTAGCTAACGTTATGGATTTTCCTACTGCTTATGCGCGCGCAGTCACTACACAGGAAACGTTCACAGATTTCTTTCTAAATTATGTGTACTTCGCGCTCATTATTTCTGCTTTCTACAAACTGAAAGAGCCCTCTAATTCAGAAGCTAACGTAAAACTAGCCTTAATTCTAAATATTAATCTTAATCCCTAATTCTAATCCCTACCTTACTTCAATCACACGTTGCGCATGCTCATTCACACAGGTTAGGTAATACCTTGAAACTAGAACAAAGGTCAAAGTGAAGAACTGAAACCGACTTTCATCCAATAATACTAAGACTCCGTGCATTCCTCTTATTTAATTTTTTGACTGTTTTGACAGCCCATGGGCCGTTGGATCAGCAACCAACCATGCACAGTCCATGCTTCACCAGCATTTAACATACTGGAAGTACCATTGCTCTGTAAACGTTCAGCTTAGTTTGTAAGTTAATATAATTTCTATGCCACACATTTATGTACAATCTATCGAAAGTACAGATTGCCTTGACGATCCCTGTATACGCTTCATCAACGTTGGCATTTTGTGAACGTGTACTACCTATGTATATGAATCTATTCACAACTTTCAGTGCTACTCCATTTCTCTATTCAGTGCTCGTGATAGCTTTCGCCAGGTGCTGGTTGTAACACTAACTTCTGCTTTCTCCGTGTTAATAGTAAGTCCAAAGTTTGTACAGGTTTTGGTGAATCTGTCTATAATAAAGTGTAGGTCAACCTCAGAGTTTGCATTTAGGGCATATTCATCAGCAAATAAGAGATCCCTGATTGTGTGATTTGACCTTGGTTTTTGCTCGAAGACGCCGAAGGTTAAACAATTTTCTATCAATGCGAAATAGGGCAGAGTCCAGATATCTGAAAGCATCATACAACATAGCAGAGAATATGATGCTCAACGGGGTATGTGCTAGCACAGATTCCTGTTTAACTCCACGTGAGGCAGGAAAGACTTCAGATAACCCTCCATCATCCTGCTCTAGCTTGCATTCCATCATGCAGTTGCTGCATTATTGGGATACATTTCTGTCGGCAACTATATTGTCATAATCTTCCACAGACCCTCCTCTTCTTACTGTGTCAAGTGTCTTTATGACTATGAATGCTGTATATAGGTCATAATGTCGCTCTTTGCATTTTTCTGGAAGTCGTCTTTCAGCAAAGATCATATCAGATGTTCTTTTCTGAAAATACATTGACTTTCTGGGAATAACCCTTCATTAACATGAAATTTATGACTGTTCAGTAGGATTCTGGCAAATATTTTCCCGCGCTGGACGTAGGGAAATACTTATTTTGACCACATACGCGTATCATTTATTCAATTTTATTAAAGATAAATGACTGTTTCAGGTGTTGAGCTCAATTCTAACAAAAGAAGTTATACCTGGAAAAGTGAGAAAAGTGAAAACACGGAAGGAGACGAAGACGATGACGACGAGGATTATATTGAGCACATCGTTTTTGTAAAACTGGTATGTGAATTTTCTTAAGATTAACCAGTCAGTATAGAATAACTCATGTTAATTTGGTGTGTAACAAAGTTGAAAAGGCGTAGCGGATTGATTTCATTGTACCAGGTTACCCCAAATGTACTCATTTGAGTTCTTAACAACGTGGCACTTATGCTGAGAGTACCACTTATATGCTGAGAGTACCACTTAATGCTGAGAGTACCACTTATAGCACGCAACTCCGTAGCTTCAAGCTATAATCCCTAAAGATCTCCGAAAAAATCCACTTTGTGAACACAATGTTGCGAGCAGGATTCGAGCCTGCGGTCTCTTAAACACAAAGTAAACAGCTTAATCACTACGTTAGCGAGATTCTTTAAATGGTATATGTCTAAAATAACATCTGTGAATCTAGTATGCATAACATATATGGGAAATTATGCAAATAGAACATGAACTGATCAGTGGTCTGCAAGAAAATGCCATATGTTATTGATCGTCACTGTTGTAGAATACACATTTTTCTTTTGTATCAAAGTAGCAATATTTTCGTCTCAACGCCGAGTATTATATTTGGTAATTACTCATTGGTAATTACAATTAAATTTGTAATTACAAGACAGATCCTACTGGCGTCTCAGAATCAAGAGGTGCAGCAGCTGCAAAGAACATCAGACACAATGATGCGCAACAAAAACGAGCTAGAAGAATAGTAGTCAACGTTAGTGGCCTATGGCCTGGCCTATATCGGTGTATCTTAAAACGTTTTAATCCTAACCCATTATCATTTTTAAAATGTTAGTGCCCTTGTCTCCCAGCATAAGTAAACCAATTGCTATATTAGTTATACTAATATATACTCTTTTAGTTGTCCTTCTCCCAATGTTAAAATAGCCATGTATTTGAGGCGTATAGCCTACCTTGGGAAACATTGATATTCTGTATTTTCTCAACCTTGAGCTTGGTGCCGATGTTCACCCCAAAATGTATTCTCACATCACAGTCAGCCATTTTTAAGTTTCTATGTTGTGATGAATCCCATTAAGTGTGTAATAAATGTATTCATTTTTCTCCTATATAATTAAAAAAAAATTACCTCATATGTCGAGGTGTTCGGCTATGTCGAGGCGTGATACAGAGCGCGTCTGTGACGTCAAGGTACGGAGTTCGAAACCCGCCTCAAGCAATTGTGTATCCCGACCGCTCAGAAAGCAGTGGCCAACTACTGAGCGTAACACTACCAAGAAATTAACTACAGCCAAAAATTATGGAATGGTGACTACATCCTGTGTATTCTTCTTCTTCTTTCGTTCACTTGAAACATGTCTTATATCTGTAATTCTGTCTCCTTAATAAAACTCAGTCTTTTGTAGTTCATACAGTGTCCCATAGAGCTTTGATTCCAGTGTAGTTTCCTCTGGCCAATATTTCTGCCTCAGCGTTTCATGCTCAGAACAATCTTGAAGTATATGTTTTGCACTCTGTGATGCCTGTCCACATATACACATGGCCGTGTTGCCAATCTTGAACTTTGTATACATGTGACTGCGGAGTCGGTTGTGTACTGTTCTGAGACGAATTATAACTTGTTTTGATCTGTTCATAATGTGATAGTCATCTTGTGTTAGTGTGTGTGGCTTTATTATTGACTTGATCATCTGTTTTTTTCTGATGGTAGGTGATTGGTATATCTGGGTGGTCTTCGGCAGCACCTTCCTTAGCCAGTTGGTCTGCTTTTTCATTTCCTGGTATTCCACAGTGAGAGGGTATTCACTGCATGGTTATCCTATACTGGTACGACAATTCGTTAAGTAGTTTTTCATGTCTGTTAGTTTTCCAGACTGGAGAGCTTGAAGCACAGACCTTGCATATGTCAGGAATACCACAGGCTGTAGGCCAGAGCTGGAGTTCAGCAGTTTTTTAGCTGCCACAATAATTGCCTGGATTTCTGCATCATAATTATTGCAGAATTTTCCCGTCAGTGTTCTGATTGTATCTCTAGGCTTGTGTGGATATTATATATATACACATGCACCTCCATTCCTCACAGCATTCTGTGCTGACCCATCTGTGTATACTCTGACCCATATAGCTTGTGGATATTCCTCATCCAGGAAACTGAGGGTGACTGTCCTTCGCTGCACACTGTTCTGTTCGTCCTCGCTTAGTATTCCTTTCACATGTGTCTGAATGTATATTGACATTCCATGTCTTTCACTCCATGGGGTTTGTTCTGGTACAGACCTTAAGGGGCTGTCAGCTTCAGGTAGGTCTGTAAGTTGTCTACGGAGTCCTTTAGCTTGATGGATAAAGCTGCTTCTTTTCAGTCGCCCCATTGCTAGATTTTGGAATCTTTCCTTCATTGGATGACTTGGCATACACTGAAACTTTTCTGCTTGAATTAGTACTTTTATGTTTCTGCGTTCGGCAAGTGTTTGCATTCTTTCCATTTTCTGCATCTCTGCTATGGGTGTTGATTTAATTGCTCCCGAAATTATTCTAAGTGCCTGGTTTTGCACTTTATCTAGATCTTGTAATGTGGTGTTTGATGCAGGACACCACGCAGCTGAACCATATTCCAGGTGTGGTCTTATGCCTTGCTGGTAAACTTTACTGAGTATATTTCCATTGGCTCCCCATGTGGTTCCACTTAGTTTTCTCAGATAGCTTACTTCCTCCTGGCTTTTGTTGTTAACTTTGTGTATGTGCTGCTTCCATGTCAGCTTATCATCAAAGGTAACTCCGAGGTATGTGGGTTGTTTGTCTTCTTTCAAGAGCTCTCCGTCTATCTTGATATGACCAGCTTTTTGTTTTGATGAGAGGGTAAAGAGTGTAGTGCTGCATTATCTGTGTTAATGCTGACGCACCATCTATTTCCCCATTAGGTTAGGGCATCGATAGCTCTTTGTATTTTAGTGGCCACTGTCGCATGTTCTTCCGTGCACCAGATCACCAGGTCGTCAGCATACATTGCCACTTTGATCCCGTGTGGTAGTTCAGCAACTAGGTCATTGATGTAAACCAAGAAAAGTGTGGGTGACAGGACTCCTCCCTGGGGGACTCCATGACGCAGTATTTTCTTGCTCTTGCGACCATCTAATTGTACCCTGGCCCTTCTATTATGCAGGTATGTTTTTACCAATTTGTACATTCTTGAGCTAACCCTGCAATTTCGCAATTTCTTTAGGATCCCTTCTTTCCAGACCTTATCAAATGCTTTCCTGAGGTCTATCCATGCTGCTAGTACCAGTTTCTTTTCTTGGAAGGCATCCTCAATCTCTTGGGAGAGGTAGGTTGCCTGATCTTCAGTAGAGTAGCACTGTCTGAAACCTGCTTGCTGTGATACCAGGTTTTCACTTTCAAGGTACCACTGCATCCTAAGATTGATAATGCGTTCCATTGTTTTACATAGACAGCTTGTGAGGCTGATGGGCCTGTAGTTGGAGACTGTGTTGCCATCTTTTCCTGATTTGAGGAGTGGTATCATTATTGCTTCTCTCCACGCCTGTGGTACATTACCTGTGAACCAGCTTGTGTTAAAGATCTGCAGCAGCTTTGCTCTTGCTGCAATTCCCAGGTTTCTTATCGTTTCATTGGACACTCCATCAGCTCCAGGGGACTTTTTCATTTTCAATTTGGATATTGCATGCTCCAGTTCTCTCATTGTGATTGGTGCCTTCATGACTTCAGGTATAGGTTCGCCTTGTCCAATGTTTTGCTGGTTCTCTCTAACCTCCTGTTGTTTGTCTGGGCTGACTTTGACGTTATTGTCTTCTGCAAAGGAATCTACAAAGTAATCAGCTGCATGTTTACCTGTTAAAATGTTTGTATCTTTATAAAGTGTGATCCTGGTATTTCTCCCTGTACCTTCATCATTTAGTTGTTTTACAAGTTTCCATAACGTCCTAGTATCTCTTTCTACGTTCAGCGACTCTTGTTTTTTTCTTTCCAGCTGCTCCGTCTGGCTTGTAACTTGGCTCTTTGAAAATTAGCCTTTGTTTGCTATTTGTTGTGATGTTCTTGGCTAGGTCTATTCTCTGCCTGCTGTCTAGATGTTTCCATCTCATTTTGCAGCTTTTCCAGTTCATCATTCCAGTAGGGTTTGTAGTTTTTGCATGCCCCCTGGGTATGGTTTTACTAGCAGCATGTAGTATACATTTATTAAATTCACTCACTGCTCTATTGATGTCTTTGTCCAAGTTCATGTCCTTAGCTAGAACACTGGTTAAATGCTGGTACATTTTCCAGTCTGCCCTTTTATAGTTCCACCTAGTGAGCGTGCTGCTGTCTTGGGTAAATTCATTGTGGATTTCCAGAAATACTGGTCTGTGGTCACTACCCCCAAGCTGCTTTCCAACGACACGCGTGATGTTCCATTCCAAGCCTGGTGAGTGGAATGCCAGGTCTGGTGTAGAGGTGGTGTGCCATGCTCTAGAGTAGAAGGTTGGCGAGTCTGCTGGCTGGTTAATGATGAGATTATTTTCATCCTGCCAGCTCTCAAGTTCCTCACCTCTCTTGTCGATATGTTCGTAGCCCCAGCTCTGAGAGTGGCTGTTGAAGTCACCACACACCATACGTCTCTCTTTGTCTGGGATTGTGTCTAGTGCCAATGGTTTATCATTTGGGCAGTAGTTCAGGAGATGGAATTATGCACTGTCTGTTTTTAGGTGGAGCATCTGGTATTCTGCCCCTTCCATATATACTTCCAGCTGACATGCGCTGATATTGTTTTTAACAAGTGTCAGAATTCCACCCTTTCGCCTGTCCTTTGTCAGACCGGTAGCACTGGTAGCCTCTGATTTTGAAGGCTATGTCGCTGCTGAGGTGTGTTTCTTGGATACAGCATATACTAACTTGTTCTTCACTGAGGACTGTTTCAAGTTCCAATGTTTTGCTGTATCCATCTCTTTTACTGTTGACACCCTCAGCATTCCAGTGCATTATTTTTATTGGTTGTTTGTTTGTTTGGCCAGTAGCTCTATTACCTTGCCTCCTGGCTCCTCGGGGCAATTGAGGACTTCCAGTAACTGAGGTTGGGCCCTTTCGAGGTATAGGGCCCGGCACCGTCCCTGCCTGAACGTCCGCCACAGGGCAGGCACCATAACTATTTATAAATACAGACATGTTTCCATTGTGTTTTGTGCGTGGCATCCTGATTATCTGTGCGCCTTTTGGCTGGATGCCTCCGTCTTCAGCACTCTGCTTACTTGGGCAGGACTATGGTCCTGCTCGAGTGGGACTGCCCGACCAGTCTTAGTTTCCAGCCCCTGATGGCTGAACTAAGCCCCATCACCACTGCACGTTGCTGGCCTCGATGGGGATCCTGTATATGATGTTACCAATTTCTTTTTTTTATGACGATGCAGGAATCTAGATACGTTTTCAGCAAGGATGGGGTTTTACCTAAAAAAATCATTTATTTTGAGTGTAATTCCCTTTTCTTTAAAGAAATTTGACCTTTTTATGAGGAAAGTTCCCGGATTTTACAAACCTGTTGGTTAAATCCATAATACCAAATGTAATGTTCGGATTTTCCGGTGTGGGGTAGGGGGTCGGGGGGAGGGAGGGAAGTTTAAAAAACCCAACTGCCTTCCCTATCTACGGACTTTTGGGAGAGGCATTCTGTCTACGGTCGAAGTTAGTCCCAATTTGCTATATTAGCTTTTAATCATCAAAATAATGGTTATTTGCTTTATATAAGTGTGTTCTATTGCGGCTTGTGTAACTATACCCACATGTAAAGTTATGGAATCAATATATATATATATATATATATACTTAAACGTTGCCCAGTTATCGCAGATTACTTAATGTTATAGTTTTTTACTATTTATTACTCATTTTTAATGATGAAACATAACACGTTAATGTACCCATTAGTCTGAAGTAATTGTTTCTCTATTAAAATATAAATTATGTATTAAAAATATCACTAATTATTTAGTTTTTTTTAACGCTAGTCTGTGGGTACAATGCGTCCTTCAATAATTATGCCAGCTATAAACACCCAACTTCCAAAAAGCACAAAATCGTATGAGAGGGAGTAGCTCGAGTGTATTTTTAATGCTGTTATTTTTGAAGTTATTAAAACGGTGGATACACGGTCAGAGCAGACCATGCAAAAGATGGATCTCAGAAATAAAAGTATAGACGAACATATATGAAGCACACAAAATGGCCATCTGCGGAGAACTCTTTTACCTCTGACGCTGCAAGGCTAAAGGAGTATTACGCAAAACGTTGAAAGCGGTGAGGTCCGCAGCTAGGAATAATGATGGACTTCATAACGTAACACGTATATGTTCTGAGATCGATTAACTTGGACGTGAAACGTGACACTTGTATCATCGAGTAATGTTATTGTGTATACTGTTTTAACAAGCGCGCCTCCCCCCCCCCCTAATTAGCAACTATGCATACGGTGTGTTGTGTATCTGCTGAGAAATACCACGAAGATTTAGAAATGATTCTTGATTAGGAACAAGCGTCACAGCACTGGGATCATTTCCATATATGCTCTGCTTGCCGTTCCATCAGCCATCTAAAAGTGTATACGCTCAGTGTCCCAGTCAGTTGCTCATTACGCGTTCTTCTGATCTTTCCGGAGAGGGAGCACTTTCTCCCATCACCTCTAGTCACTCTCATTTCTACCATTCTCTGAATATGTACACTGTCACGTTCGACTTCCTCCTCGTCTTCTCGTAGGTTATCCATGACTGCTCTAATCAATTCAATTATCTCTCTTATCTCGGTGCCGTTCACCAAAGCCCTACCAGCCAACATATCGGCTCTTCTTTTCCCCTGACCCCAGCATGATTTAGAAATATACCTAAAACAAACCGTTTTATATATGATCAATTTTGGGCTGGGTGTATACTAATTCATCGCAGAATAACGCCCCCCCCCCCCCACCAATACATTTTCCTCCCGGCCGATTGAAGAATATTATAAGCAATAGCCCACGAGGTAAGAACCTCTACTTATAAGAGACTAAAAATTAAAGCAGATTTTTGGTCCCAAAAAATGCTAAATCCGAATCGCCGATAAAAAAAGGTTGCCCATCACTTCTAGTGCGTAGCAGAAATTTTTTTTTACTTGTGTGTGTTCTGAAACTCCTACAGATTGCGCTAGTGTTGCCCGGAGAACTGTATGCGCCGTATCATACCATCCTGACTCCGGTACTACGCCTCTCGGTCTGATACATCCGACTTCAACATGGCTTCTGGGTCACTTTAACCCTCGTTGAGAAGAGTCAACTCCACCCCAGATCTTGTTAGTACGACAGACATGTCGGATAAGTGTTGCTCTTCTCTACTCCCCTTTGGACCCCAGTAGCACCTGTGCGTATTATACGATTTGCGGCATTCGAGTAATATTTTATTAATTCACCTCGGAAATTGTGGTTCGCTGAATCATGACCTCAATTTTTTAATAGTTAAATACTAATATAACCAAATTGGACTTCGGTCCACAGTTGAAAATGCGTAATACCCCATAAAAGGTCCCTTTTTAATAATACTATTTATTTACAAAAAACATTCCACACAATGAACAAAGCTATAGTATTGTCTTCAAATATTTATACACAGGCAGTTCTGAGTACAGGCGCTGTAGCTGGAGAGCAGAACATTGTTGTATTTGAGTCAGAAGGACAAGATGGAGAGATGCAAAAGGGAACAATTGCAAATCTATCACGAGGACAAAATCCAATGGTAAGCCAGTGAATATTTGTTTTTTTCTCACAATACTTGTTGCAAAGAAAATCCTTACAAGTATTAACTCAAAACGTAGAGGTACTTCCTGCCTGGTACTCGGGATACCCTTGTGTATCCCATCCGTCTCAATAGAGCTGCCTGTCGATAGCTCATAGCCAGCGGTAAATGTAGGCAGGGGAAACCGAGACAGTCGTTACCGGTTAAAAGTACCAAGAGCACTCTCCAGGTTTGCAACAAAAATGTGTCTATATGAGTGGAACGTTGGTGCCACAGCTTGCACATAATGCCAGAATACTTACTGGTAGTTTATGTGAAGGGGACGTTGAGGTCACAAGTTGGATATAATGCCGGAATACCTAGTTTATGTGAGAGGGACGTCAGGGCGATAGCTTGCACACAATGCCAGAACATCTAGTTTATGTGGGGTGTAAACATCTTAAGGGGTTCACTGGTTTAATTTATTGGTTGATGCTTAAAACTCCACCTATGAATTGAATGACTGAATTACAGTACTCAAGCTGTATCCTCATTTATTTAGTTCATTTTGGGCCAAAGATGTATAGGACAATGCCATTTATTTCCGTGTTTAGCGCTTTGTTGCAAGTTGCTGTAGTTCTTGTGTATTGCTTATGCCCAATATTGAGCTTTCTGAATATATTTTCACAATTTTTGCAAAGCACATTTTCACAATGTTTAATTAATATATCATAAAACAGCTAGGAAATACGTATTGTGTAACTGTTCCATTTGATTTATTAGGCTGCGCTGAACATCACAGTCCATGGAAAAATTGGAGGTACCTTTACCCTTACCGAGGGAAGCGGGCCAGTGACTATTTCAGGCAATCATATTCTTGGTATGTTATTCACATACAATTTTATTATAATTGTATCGTTTGATAGAATGTATAATTTCGACATGCCTATGACAAGCCCTTCCCCGAATTTAGATCATGTGTGCTGGTGTCACAGCGCCACTCATGTTGACTGACTCGACTGATGTTGATCACTATTACTTTTATTACTTGGGCTATGTTTTATAGCTTCTATTTCTTGATTTAGTATATCTGGTTCGGTGGTTTCTAGATCTATTTGAACGTTGGTGGGTCTATATTGTCTTTTTTTTGGGGTGTATAATTCATGGGAGTATTCTTTCCATCTTGCTTTCCTATTTATGCTGTTCACTAAGGGTTTTCTATTTTTATCATTGATGATTGTTATGGGATTATAGCTCTCTTCGCTCACTCGAATTATTAAATACTTTTGAAAAATTCTCTTGGGTTTGTTTTACATATGGCAGTTAAATGTTCTCCATAGTTGTACCATTCCATGAATTAACTTTTGCTTTTCTAGCAAGTCGATAGTCATCATGATGTTTGCATTTCAGTTAAAACATTTTTTTTTCTGATGTACAACTTTTTTTTTTATCTTCACACTCCACCATGTTTCCTTGTCTTTCTTGGGATGCTTTGTGCCACGTATGTTTTGTAATTGTTTTAACATTGCATTTTTGAAAATATTCCATTCGTTTTGGATAAGTTTCTTTTGGTAGGCTTTGACAAATTTGAGTCATTTCCTTACACTGTTCATCACTTTTTGGGGGGTTTCTTCTAGTGCTTTCAAGTTTAGATTTTTTTTTCTGCCATTTCTTTTCTTTGTGTTATCATTTCTCAGTGATTATTACAGGTCTGTCATCTGTATCAATGTCTATGTTTGGGAAAGCTCTCGCATCAGTGATGTCTCTTTTGTCTTTGTCTAACGAGAAAGACATCAATTTGGGGTGATTGTAGTAAGTTGTCCCATTTATACCGTGTTTGTATGTGGCTTCGTCTGTGTTGGTAAAAAAGAATTTATTAGTAGTTCATGTTCTAGGCATATAATATATTGACCAATTTCCCCCCGTTATTATTTCGTTCTGTTGCTATCCATGAAACTGTCTAAACAATGTTCACGTTGTGCTCTTTTCTTCCCAATTCTCCCATTGAAATCACACGTTTAACTCAGCTTTGTTGTTACATTATTTAGGACATGTTTAGCTATTTGTGCAATTTGGCTGCATTTTGCCAGATCGACCTGGCATTTAACTACTTAGTTTAAAGATGGACGCTCCACTTCTGAAATGCACCAAAGAAGAACAACGTTCTGTTGTTCGTTTTTTGATCAGCGAAGGCGCGAGTCCTATAGAAATTCATGGGCGAATGAAGGTTCAGTATGGTGATGCATGCCTGTCAATCCAGCAAGTGAATGAATGGAGTAGGAAGGTTCAAAACGGCGTGAGTTCTGCGACAGACTGTTCACTACCGAGAGTCCTTGCCTTAATTAAAGTTTTGATTCATCATTTTTATGTTTGTTTTTCATGTCATACTCATCTTCGCTTTCGAAGGAGGAACGGAGGAACATCACTACACTAGACTACACTCACTACAGTGTTGATTACTTCCTCAGGCATATCAGCGAATAGCCGTAAAAAAAAAACCCTTGCTTGTTTTTAGGTCAAAGATCGTCAATAAAATTAAAAGTAAACTAAAGTAAAAGACTTCAAAAATGACAGTCCTTATCTTACTATCAATCTAACAACAAAGCATATATATTTAGATAATTGGTAGCCTAGTAAAGGCCTACTAAGAAATTATAAAAATTCAATACAAAAATCACAAATCTTAAATTCGAATAGGTCATATTAAAAGAACTAGGCTAAATGTTTAGATATAAATTCATATTAAAATTCATAACACATCAAAAAACAAATGTGGTAGCCTAGACTTAATCAATACTGACTCCCGGTGGACCCAAATATACCTCTAGTGTTATAATTATTGGTCCCAGTTTGGTGCTAGCAAAATTTTAACAATTTATGAAAATTATAATAGACAGAAAGATGAACCAATGCAGATGTCTGTAAAGACCTGAACATATACAGTATACAGACTCCTAAAAAATATAAAAAAACACAAATATATTTAGGATATATTCTTCTTCTGTGTTCATTCTCAAACTTCTGCAGATCAGCAGGATGTAGTCCGGAGAACGGAATGCGTTGTCATGGTTTACAGCATTGCTGCAATATCTGCGCCTTTCAGCCTGACACATCCGACTTCAGCATGGCTTTGGGTCACTGACCCTATATGGGATGGGACAGCCAACTCCATCCCATAATCTCCTTAGTCGCCTCATACGACATGCATGGAAGGTAAACAGTGTTGCTATTCTTTGCTCCCCTTTCGGGCCCTGACAACACACAGACGTTTTCGGATATATAAAGACACACATTAGTTTAGAGAGATTAATCATGGAGGGAAAAGTTCCTGGAAATAGAACAAGAGGCAGACTAAGGTTGCGATGAACATGACATTGAATACCTTCTGAATATGACACTAGAAGAAGCTGGGCACAGAACCGAGAGGCTTATGTTCACTTGAAATATGTTTATATTTGTAATTCTGTCTCCTTAATAAAACATAAGCAGAAGGAAGATACATCTTATATGTGGGGTAAAAGTTAGTCTTCTTCTGTGTTCGCCTTCTGATATTCACCAAGAAAAATCATGTGATATCTGCTAGGGAGCATGAAGTACATTTTATTGCAAGTTCCATGCATGCTGTTGTGTCTGTGTCTCAACAATGGCCCACTAGACAAACCACTCATACAACAGGAGACATTAGTAGATGACATACCGTTATATTGAGGCTTTCTTATGGAAACTATGTAGCATGCCATCTATACAGTTATAGACTCACTCTTGAGTATAAGGCTCCTTCAATAGGCATTGCAATATGCTGAAAGTTGAAGTCTACTGGGTATGAAAGAAAGCTCAGAAAAACTACCCCACTGCACATAGGAAGTAAGAGCTAAACTGCAAGTTTCACAGAACTGTTATTTGCACCTCCGTTGGCTCACTCTGTGACCAGAACATCTGAGACCCAGCACATCAATTTGCATCATGCCTTTAATTTGGGTAGTGGGCTTCCCTAGCCTGTGACAGCCTGCTAATAGGCGGTGGGTGTGTATTGACTCTTCGCTGAGATGATTGTCATTAACATTTATAAACCACAGTGTTCTTGCAGCTAGTGAACTTCCCTCGTGTAATTAGATGTTTTGTCCCAGTGCCCATTTGGTTCTGAACTTTTTCTCATCCCCGATCTTGGTTCCGGTTTAGGAAGAACTCGACAGAATAGTTGGACCCGGGCTCTTTCACCATCTTAGCTGAGGTGTCATTCACCGACATTGTCTCACTGCACATTTTCGAGCAAAGCATATTCGCGAGCTAAGCAACCTTGTCCCATTTGTGCATGAGCCCATTGGATACTAAACCTTTTCTCTCCATGAGCATATTTCCGGTATGGGACAAACTCAACAGAATTGGGCCTGGGCCTTCTTCTTGGCCGAGATCCCACGATTGGGTGTCTCTGCCCGTAAGGAACACCGGTAACTAGAAGTCTGTCTCGAGCTAACAGTACACTTTAAGTTCTGTTTTCCTTGATGTTTTCATTTTCTATTTGCACATGGTGCTGCCCTCTGGTGCTGTGCTGCCCTTTCATTGTACTCAGTATGTTATCTTTTCGACTCATTATACATCTGCGTATTTCATGTTGGTTGCATTGGCCACCCCCTCCAATGCTTGGACCGGACTGTCTTGCGTTGTTGTATGTGATTTTTGCACAGAGGTATCGGAGATATTGCTTGTCTGTGCAGTCTTCTTCTTTCGTTCACTTGAAACATGTCTATATCTGTAATTCTGTCTCCTTAATAAAACTCACTGTCTTTTGTAGTTCATACAGTGTCCCATAGAGCTTTGATTCCAGTTTTGTTTCCTCTGGCCAATATGTCTGCCTCAGCGTTTCATGCTCAGAACACTCTTGAAGTATATGTTTGGCACTCTGTGCTGCCTGTCCACATGTACACATGGCCGTGTTGCCAATCTTGAACTTTGTATACATGTGACTGTGGAGTCAGTTGTGTCCTGTTCTGAGGCGTAGAATTATAACTTCTTCTGATCTGTTCATAATGTGATAGTCATCTTGTGTTGTCGTTTGTGGCTTTATTATTGACTTGATCATCTGTTTTTCTGATGGTAGGTGATTGGTATATCTGGTTGGTCTTCGGCAGCACCTTCCTTAGCCAGTTGGAACACTAGAATCCAACAAAATAATAGCATGTTTGACTGATAAGAGTAAATTTATATGTAATTAATAAATTACACTCTGTAAAAACCAATTTACCCTGTTTAATATAACTATATGGTCATGCTTCATTTTCTCCATCTTTCATTAGAATTTCCCAATGAGGACAATGAAATGGATGATACTCAGGCCGAGTCTGAAAATGGTGATCCAGAGCAAAATGATGTTGAGGTAGAAGAGGATGAAAACTCTGATAAAATCAAAGGAAAGAAAAGGGCTAAGCAGAGAACGCCTAAAGTTATGAAGCAAAAGGTTTGAATACGATACAATTAAAAAATTTTAAAAACAAGAGTATTGTTTATTTAAAAGAAAGTTTGTTCCCAAAGGCAAAAATTTAGCAGTTTTCCTGTGTGTCAGTTTGTGTTCGTTTTCAAACTTCCACTGGATCTCTTTTGTTGAAGCATAGTTTCACTAGATTTCCAGCATGATTTAGTTCAGAAAACAGAAATGTGTACTCACCATTTTACTTGGGTGCAAGATGGCCCAGCAATGACAACTATTATATAGTAATTTGTACACTTCCACTGAACTGTGGACATCCGTAATCATATGTTGCATTCTATTGCCAGTACAGTGGAATTCCATTACAGCGAATCCAGTTTTAATGAATTTCCCTCATTAACGATGCTTTCCAAAATCTCCGAATATTTTAATTTTGTCTTAATTTAAAAAATAAATAAATTATATAGCATGCATTTAAGTACATATCACTGTATAGCGCACTATTTACAATTTGTTTCTGGAAAAAAGTTGTCTGATCTTTTTACCTGTGTGTATGTTAGAAAAGTTGCACAAAAGACTACAGACAAAACACACTGTGCCCATGAGGCATTCAACCAGAAGCGTGATACATTGTTTACTGGCAGTTCGATTGGACAAAGCTCTGTTCATGACAGGTATGCCCAGAGTCATGCATCAAATATAGTTTCGCTGTCTTATTGGGTTCATTCTTTTAATTAAAGTAAAGCATTTGACTTTTTCTGTAATTTAATTGGTAACATTGTGTCAACAGCCAATGAAAGCCACTGAAAAAGTCAAGTTAGAAGGATGATTTCTAATTTAGCTCACAGGTCTTACGAGACTAGTTCAAATGAAACCTTGCTGTGTTATTTTTGGCAATTTGGTCATGCACATTTAAGCATGCTGAAAATGGGGGATGGGGAGGACGGTGTAGGCAGGCGACCTTGCATTCCACTCACCTGAAAGCTGAAAATATGAAGACATATTATCTAGTCATGATGTGTAATATGGTGGTTGCTGGTACGCCTCTCTGCCTGGTATCTCTGACCAACACCAGTGATGGGGAAAGCTGAAGATGTGTTACCTAGCCATGGTGCGATATACCACGGTTGCTGGTGTGCCTCTCGGCCTTGGTTGATTGCTTGGGCAGGACTGTGGTCCTGCTCAGTGTCGGGGATGGTTTGATGAATCTTAGTTTCTAGCCTTTGTTTGCAGGACTAAGCCCCATCTGCATTTCAAGGAGCTGGCCTCAATGAGGAAAGCTGAAGTAAAACGCAGTGCTCACTTCACTTGTTAAAAATTTCCGGTGTCAGGAAAGAACTCTCAACCTATTTGGAAAAAAATCTTATTACACTTGTTTCTGCTACTGTCATAAAATATCAGTAGTATTTACATCTTGGTACTGACCAGCCGAGGATAGATGTGCCGGACTATTGGCGCAAATAGAACGGTGACAACGCATTTCCATTCTCTGGACTACATCCTGCTGGAAATCTAGTAGGACCACTGTCCTGGTACAAGAGAGATCCAGCTTGAGAATGAACACTGAAGAAGATCTCAAAACTAAAGTAATGTTCATAGAGACAATGGATAAAAAAAATTGGAATTGTGAACAGAAATATGCAGAGAAACATGCTATGAAAATATCACACTGTATAAATAATAAGCATATTACAATCTATCTCGAGGGGCAGAAACATGTTGGCATTTACAAGTGACAATTATCAGAAGGGAACGGAAATTAGGAAGCCCAAATACGATGTTGATCACTGTTTGCAATCAATGTGGTTCCAGCAAGCTAAGAGCAAGAGTATTCATATTTTGGAACCTATCCTTATTGAAAAAAACTTACAGCCTAGGCTATAGTTAGTTTGTTTCTTTTGTGCCACAGGCTACACTTAGGACAGAAGTTTTTATTCTCCATGTTGCCAAAAACATACTAGCAACAAGACAGTGACAGGTTTTGACTAAAAATAACTTTCATTGCTAGCATAATTTGGATGAGCGGTTTATAAAAATAATTTGCAAGTTTGACAGTTTGAGTCAGGCCTACTGTGACAGCTGTCTCAATCACTGAAGGAGTTATAATTTTATTCTATAATTTTAGAATGCAGTGATGTTTCCATATTGTTTTCTCAACATTCTAATAATTCTTGCCAAACTTTCTACATACTCACCTGAATTAGTTTTGTTAAAATAAACTAATTATACATTTTCAGAAGCCGAAGATTGAAAAGGATGATGACGATGAGGAAGAAGAGGTGAGTTTACCTTTAAAACTTTATTTGCCTGAGTGTTGCTAGGGCCAGAAAAGGGAGCACAGAATAGTGACACTGCCTGCATGCATGTCGTACAGGTGACCCAGAACACATGAAGTCTGGTGTATCATGCCAAAGGCATAGGTATTGCAGATAAGCTGCTGTAAACCATCAACGAATACATTCCATTCTCTGGACTATGTGTTATCTGTAGGAGTCTGAAAATGAATGCAAAGTTTATCTTTTGTTAATTATTTGAAATTGTATTAAGAAAATTTAGTCCGGCTCTGTGGCGAAGTGGTACAGAGTGCATCTGTGACGGCAAAGATACCGAGTTTGATCCTCACCACAGGCAATTGTGCATCTGGACCGTTCAGAAAGCAATGGCAAGCTACTGAACATATTTATATTGCCTAGAAAATCACCACAGCCAACACATGCTGGGTTGATAGCTACGTCCTGGATAGGATATGCTACCAATTTAAATTAAGAAAATTTTCTTTTATTTTATGTTTTAGTGCTGTTTTAAAAAAAAATGTCTACATACTGAAGGCTGAGCTGTCAATCATGTGACTCCAAAATATGTGGAATGATGATCTCTTGTATCTAACCTCAGATGTATTTTTCTTTTCTCTTTATAGTATGAATCTGCCTAGATAGAATTGTCATAAAAATGTGTACTTGTAAATTGGCTTCTGTTAAGTATGTCAGCTTTGTAATTGAAAGGTATTATGCATCTTGCAGTTGAGACAGTCTCGTATTGAGTTTGAAATCAGCTGCAGTAGTTGAGCTGCTTGATTTTTCAAAAAACGTCAACCTGCTGTTCTAAGAAATGTTTAGAACAGATGACAGTTGGACAAAGCATTTGAGAAGGTACCTGTCAATGACAGTTGTAAATGGCCTAACTCCTTGGCACAGATCAAGTTCTGTTCGGATAGTGACATGTATAAAGTTCTATTATCGGCTATCACAGCAAATATTGAATGTCTATTTTGTAAACCAGGCCTATATCTTTATGATAATGGATAGTTATTTCATTATTGGCATGAAAAAAAATACAAGAAATTTTAAACTGAATTTTATTTTTCTGTATTGTATATGCCTGTATCCTATTTCATCTGTTCATTTCTGTATTAACTTTCTATTCATTTGCTATTTTTCCAGGATGATGATGATGATGATGACGACGACGATGATGAAGACTTTGAAGAAGTAATGAAGTAAGTATAAAATAGCATGGTAGTAACGAATCTTAAAATGCGATTTTATAAATTAACACGAACAGTGGTAAATATGAAAATGGGAATAAGTTAAGAATAAAACAACCAAAAATACTTTAAAATAAGCATGTCACAATCTATGCCTACGCATCATTGCTACTTTCTCAATGTCTGATTTATTCTTATCTAAAATTCAATCTGGAAAAGTTAATGAGTCATAATAAAAACTGAAAAACAGCTGAAATCTGTTAGAGACGATTGGGAAAACTGTTATGGGAGTCGTCATTTCTAGTAGTCACATCACGGCTAAATTTAGTTTGACCGAAAATACTGAAAAGTATACTGAATAATAATTTTAATCACCAAACGTCTAAATATGATCCATAGTTCAATAGATATAACTTCAGAATTATGCTGGAAGTAACAGACTTATTACACTTTTGATCAAAGCTTTAATTTGTTGATATTGGTAGCATATCTTATTCAGGACATAGCCATTAACCCATAATTTTTTTGCTGTAGTGATTTTCTAGGAAATATAAATTATGTTCAGTAGTTTGCCATTGCTTTCTGAATGGTATATTCTATGTGTTTTGGGGTTTTTCTACCTTTTCGAACATGCAGAGTTGGAATCATTTACTTCAGCTTCCCTACCAAGAATCCCTCCCTGTCAGGTGTCCTTTGCAAACCAGTTCTGGACCATTGGTGTAAACCTGAGCTAGCTGAAATATATCACCATGCCAACCAGCTGCTCACATCTTATGTCAACATTGTTATGCAGTGGATTCCTGGCCACTCAAACACACCTGGCAATGATAAGGCAGACAGACTAGCAAAGATGGGAACACAACAAGAACAGCCTTATACACAAACAACCATGTGCACTGTTAAAATGATGTTGAAATCTGTGAACAAAGAAAATTGGATGAACAGATGAGCCATGGGAAACACTGGGAGGGAAATCTATAAATATATGACCAGGCCAAATCCTAAAGACAATATCAACCTCCTGGAAAGAAAAGACCAGAGTATCATATTCCGACTGTGCACACATGTACAGCTTAACAATCACCTGAACAGAATACAACCACAACACACTCAAGGGTGCTGGCTGTGCACTCATCCCTATGAAACTGTTGACCACCACCTTTTTGAATGCCCAGCGCTGGATGGTGTCAGGAAAATGTTTCTCCCTCCAGGGCCAGATAAATGGAACACATTATATGGAACAAAACAACAGCTCACAAACACATGCATATATCACAAGGGCATGAGCCCATGGACCTATGGATCAGCAACCAACCAACCATTGGTGTAGGTTGAACAGAAAATTATGCAAGGCTAACGTTTGCCTAATTTTGGGTTATTCTTAGGTATTGTTACATCCCGCATAGTTGCTTTTCACCACACCGTGTGTGTCACCTGTTCATATCTGTACATAATGTACACATTGGCAGCTAGGATCATGTTCAGGGTTGGAGCTCTTGATATAAATATCGAAAATAACACAAAAAAAACATTTAAAAAGATTTTTGGTAGGAAAACGTGGCCACCATGAGTTGAATACAAGATGTCATCAAGTAAGGATTTAATAGTCCAGTGATCATGTGTTAAATTATTTTAAGTAGCTAAGTCAACTCTGAGGGGAATTCATCTTATATGGTTAAGTTATCCAGTTATATTTCAGCGATAAACTGCTGGCAGTTGGGATTCTGGACTGTTCAGAAAGCAACAGCAAACTACTAAACATAAATATTGTTCAGGAAATCACTACAGCATGCCACTGGATTGATAGCTATGTCCTTATTAGGACATGTGCTCTGAACACATACATTCGTTCTCAAACTTATGTTAGCTAGCAGGATGTTGCTAGTATTATGGTGGTTTTATTTTTTAGCTGCCATATGTGCACCTTTTTGCCGATCTGACGTCACCATGATATTTATGGATTACTTTGACCTTCAGTTTGTAGATTCTATTATTTTTTTATACAAAATATCCATATTTTGGTTGTCTTCTTTTTGACAAGATTTATTCTACATATTATTTTCATATTGGTTCCAATCAAAAATTGTTTACTATTAATAGGTTAGTTGTGAAATCATCAATAAACTGCAGACACATTCATAGGTGCTCTGATCTCCACTTGAGTTTATCCACCATTAAATGACTGTCAGTTCCAGTTTGTTGTTAGTTGGCAACCATTCTTCTAAACCAACGGTAATGCTCATTTCTGGCAATGCCATATTTCAATCCCAGTTTCTTTAGTCTGGACATGGAAAAGGAGTTTATATCTACAATTTCATTTTCCCGTGTTGTTTCTTGTTAGGAGTATAAAATGTCAGCATGATCCATTGCTTTATAGCCTGACACAGTAGCAGTGCTAGACAGCCAATCCACCTTTTTGTTGCCCTAAACATCCGCATGACAAGTCATCAAAATGAATGTGGCACATTCGAACTACATCTTGACTGCCTCAAGCCACTGTTCTTGAATGCAATCATTGTTCACGCTAAGGTGCGCTAGCGCATACATTTTTGTCCCTTGGTACATAGTTTGGTAGTGGCACACACACACACACAATCGTTAGTATATATATGTATGTAAAAGTTCCTATAATTTAAAAAAACAAGAAATTAAAAAATTCAAATTAAGATTCACGCATGCTTACAAACATGTGCAGACGTTAAAGTCGAAGTAACAGATACATTCCTTCCGGTTTTAAGTGTGGTAGTAATCAGGCCTGTTTTTAAATGCACGTACTATTGCAGTGCGAGACAACTATTATTCTTTTATATAATACAGCTATTATACATCTAACATCAGACAGCAGATGGTTGTTCAGAAACCATGGGAAATGATGAGTGACTGACACACTGATTCTTATTTCTCATAACATCTTCGCACTTCATAACATCCTGGACCATTGGCCGCCCCTCCAATTCTTCCACCGTACTGAGTGGCTTCACTGTGTCGAAAGTGCTGCTGCATGTGTTGGCGGTGATATTGCTTGTCTTTTTGCAGTCAATTATCGTTTTCTCTGCTATCCACATTCACGGACACAATCCCCAAAAGATTTAGCCAGAATCAGCAGTCAGCTGTATTTGTTTTCAGGGTGCACCACGCAGAAGCACTTTTGGAATCTTGGTTATCCGCTAATCCTGGGTCCACCGAGAGCAATGCGGTACTCTTTGCACTCCATCTCAATAGTCCTGCTGCCTGTAGACACAGCAAATGCACCACTCTTCTCTTTGATGGTCTTCCCTACATACTGAGCTGTGAAGGCCCAAGCACTACGTCTTAACAACAGATTCATCCATGATCATGTCCCCTTCCGTGGAGTTTTCGCTTATCCAAATTGACACGTTTGTTGATAGCAATACGCAATACTATTTAATTTTATATTTTCCTGTTAACTGTCACATGTTAGACACATCTTCATTCTCTTTACTACATCCTTTTGAAAATCTAGTAGTACCATTGTCCTGCTACAAGAGATCCAATGGGAATTTCAGAACAGATGACAAAAAAATTGAGTTTTCTGATTTTATGTTTAGTCCTTTTTGTCTATTTTCTATCCCCAGGTGGTGTTGTCGTAGCTTCCACACTTTAGCGTAGTAGTTTGTAAAGATGTAGTCTATGCGTTCTAGAGCCAGGTGTGTTGCTCTGGTTGGGGTGTAGTCATGTTTTTTTCAGGATGGTCTTGATGTTGTCTATCCATCTTTTCCTAGGTCGGCCCTTCTCTCTGTATCCTGATTCCATCTTGTTATAAGCTTTTATGGGAAGTTGATTGGACATCCTCATATGATGTCCAAACCATTTTATCTGTTATTTCTCTGTATATTTTATGCATGTGATACCTATTATCTTTCTGATGTTCTAACTGCTCATTTTGTCGAGTCTGGTGAATCCAACAGCCTTCCCTAGACATTTTATTTCGCAAGTTTCGATCTTTCTTTTATGTTTAGATGTCAGTTGTAACATTAGTAGTATATCATTGGTATAAAGAGTGGAGTCTTTAAAGGAAAGAATTTAACTTTTATAACTTAAGGTACCACATGTAGTGGCTTTCATTTGTTCCCAATTTACTAGAAGCTACATAAATGGCTTTATTAGTAATCTCTCATAAAACATGTTGTATTGATCATCAGAAATTACAAACAATTAGCTTCTTCCTACCTATGCAATAGGTTGGTTTCTCGAGAGCTTTATTTCATACCCAGAAACTAGCTGTATACAATGCATTGAGAAGTCCCCTACTCAAAGGGGATACATTCTAGGGGTTTTGGGGCTATTCTGCCTGTTTTACATTAACCTTTCACGCAATAACAATTATTTCTTTTCACATCTCCAGGATTAAACAGACCAAGAAAGTTAAGGTAAGGAACATTTTCTGTTAAATATGTGAATTTGTGTGACTGACACCCATGGTTGAGGGTGCTTCAAATGAAAACCTTAAGTATCATTTTTCTGTGAGGGTATATGTTGTAAAAGTAAAGTTAGTCACATTTTCTTGACAGTCACCATGTTCGATACAAGTTGTCCAGTCCCTGTAAAATGCTTGGATTTCTGTAGAGAGCAATTCCCTTGGTCGTGTATCTAACCACTAATGCTCCTCAGCTTCTGTAACTTTCATTGGATAAGAAAGTCTTTCCTCCTAATGACTGGAAGTCATCCACAATGTGAGAATCACTTGAGCTAGTTCTGACGGAATACAGTTGATGTGATAAGCATGCAGCACTATATTGGATCATCATTTGTCAATTAATTTCCATGTTCCACCTCTTCATTGATAAAAAATAAACGTAAAACTTTCCCATCTTTGCATGTCAGTAGTGGGACAACTGCCATCTTTATTTGCCTTGTAACATCACAATGTTTGACTGCACCAAGATATGTCCAGGAGACTTTACACACTTAACAATAATATTGGCAGGTTATAAGACAATGCTTGATTATGATTTTTATCACACTTTTGAAGTTTCCACTTGAGTAAACCTTGTAGAATAATTTCAATTTCTTTAAGATAAATTTTTCTGGCTCATAATTTGAAATGATCCCATTTCATGTTCTTGAAATATGTAGACACCAGTTATTCTTATTACAATGCTTTCTTTGTATTCTCTTTCTTAATAATAATAATAATAATAATAATAATAATAATAATAATTTAATTTCACTTCATAAAAATGTTTTCCTATCAACATATGTTACAGTATGGTGAATGCTTTGCATACTCATGAACAACTACTAAAGCACTAAATACAAGAACAATACAAATAAGGAACCTGCACAATAAATGATAAATAATATAAGTGAAGTATATTCTATATAGACAAATCCATATTCTACTATTGTTGAATTTTTAGGCATCTCTTTCTGCTTTATACCCCTTTATGCTGTGCAGCGTCAGGGGTAGAGGAGTTCTCTGGAGATGACTTTTTTATCTTCTTGAGCGTTCATTCTCAAACTCCCACTAGATCTCCCTTGTAGCAGGACCATTGTCCTACTAGATTTCCAGCAGGATGTAGTCCAGAGATTGGAAATGTGTTGTTGCCGTTTTATTTGTGCCGATGGCCCGACACATCCGTCTTCGGTGGTGAATTTTTTTATGTGCTTCATATATGTTTGATTTTGTTGACTCTTTATTTCTGTAATTCATCATTTGCAAGGTCTGTCCCTGGCTTTGTATCCATCATGTCTGTATAGTAGTGCTTTTTGAGGGGCAATGTCTGATGGTAGTCTTGAAGCATATGAAAACCACTTAATCTGTTGTCTTAATGTAATCCAGAATTGACATTGTGTTTGTTAGTCTTCTGATGTTTTTGTTCCTGATTGTTACTCTTAGTGTCTCATCTTGTTACTCTGAGGATTCAACATAGACAAGTTGACAACTATGCTAAGTCATAACTGTCAACTTATTTTTTAATAAATTTGTATTAATGTAGTATTTATATGCATATTCTTATAAAAACAATAATTAGTAATATATTAATAATAATAATAATAGTAATATTAATTATTAGTAATAACTTTGAAACACACAACTCCCCTCCTCATCACCTTTGGGGGGGGGGGGTCAATGCATGCGAGATATACCGTGCTGTGAATTCCATATCAATACAGAAAATCTGTACTATAGTCCGTTCAGAATCGTTTGCCGAGATGTTATGATTTATAATTCAAAAAGTTCTTGATGATTTCACATGAATTTTGGCATACGTTGTTAAAATGTCCATGTCGCGAAAACATATGTGTTACTTGATGTCTAGCTGTAACGGTTATTTGAAAGCGGCGAATTCTTTTGATGTTTGCCCATGTAAATATTATTTCGACCATAAACAAAATATTTTACAGTAATCTAGTGCAATGATGACCCATAGGCGTGTCCACAAAATTTTACATGGTGGCAGGTGTAAAAAAATTTAAAATATATCTTTTGTTCGTAGAGTCAATTTGATATTGTTCCATGCTCTTGGTGTGAGTTTCACAAATGTTGTCGCTGCCTTTGAAATAAGTACATATACTTCTTCATGTAAGGAAATTTTGTCTGTAATAGTTGATCCAAGATATCTGAACTTCTGTATTGAATCAAGCGGGCTAATTTTTATAAGTAATGGTTGATGGTTTGCTTATAACATTTTTTTGAATTGCTTGGGTGGTATTGAGCAATGAAATGTTTTACAAATCAACTTGTAAATTTTGCAAATCAAACTTTTTTTAGTGTAGACTTAATCAGAGTAATGATCATTCATAATCAGACGAGTCAAATAGGTCGATTACTGTTTTCAGCTGAACAAACAACAAACCTTCCTTTTTCCAATATTCCTCTTCTTGGCGTAACACATGATCCTCACATTTCACCCAGTAGTCTTTATGTATATTTGATAGAGCCTGATTTGTAAGTGTCTCAATATCACATAATTTGAAAGTTGTATTTGTAGATGCTACGTGTCCTTTAACTTTTGCCCAAATTAGCTCTATAGGATTTAAGTGTGCATGATATGGAGGTAGTCTCAAACATCTATGACCATGTTCTTCAATTAACTTGTCTATTTTAAATATCTTTGTTCGTTGTGTCTGTTTTACAAGGTTAAGCAATTCGGGTTTCAAGTACCTGTCGGTAACTGGTATGTGTTCTTTTATGAGCCACGTTTTGATTGCATCTTTTGTACTTGATTATGTTGGGATTCTATCTTCTACGTTCACTACGTTATGGTATGAAGCATTGTCCATTATCAGACAAGAAGGTCTATCTAATATTGGAAGAATACTTTTTTCGATCCAGTCTTCGAATATGTGCCCATTCATTTCGGAGTGGTAGTCTCTATTGTCAATGGATTTTGAAATGAAAATTAGATGAGCATTCTGCAACAACCCATTATGTCTGCTACCTGCATGTGCAACTATCAAACGTTGCCCTTTACTACTTGGTACTGATCTTTTAATACTTCCATCTGCTAACTGCCATTCCTTTTCATTTGTATGATGAGCGTTGATCCAAGTTTCATCTAAATACACAATATCATAACCATTCTCGCGCATTCCCTTCACTTCACGTAAATACTTGCTTCTAAGAGCTACCAGATGTGGCTTTTCACAAATAATGTTTTTTCCACCAGCATACTTTCTAAAGGTGAAGCCTGCATTTCTTACAGTTTTCCATAATAAAGTTTTTGATATTTCAATGTCGTTATTAGTTTTCAGCCAAATCTTCAACTTTCTAAGTGTCACTTCTTCGTTTTTATCAAACATTCTACATATTTCTCTTTTTACTAGGTCCTTATCGAAACTGTCTATCTTTTCTTTCCTTCCTTGCTTTCGTGAATTTGTTGGCAATAAATATCCGCTTGCTTCCACTATTCGATCAAATGAACGTTTACACAAACCTAAAATATGCATTGTTCTCTTCTCAGGATTTGATAAAGAACAATAAAGATGTCCCTTTTTACGCTCTCTGCAGAAGTATTGATAAATCTTTATAGCAATGTTATGCTCAGTAAAATATTTCGCTTTCAGATTCATTCTCACATAGACTTGCAGAAGGTAATATGCTTAGTGCCGCCTACTTTCTGTAAATATTGAGACGTGCCTCTGACTTGTGACTTGAAATCGAGTAAATAGCCGTTTTTGATTTCACATAATTCTAAGTTCAGGAAAAATAATATTTGGTGCTAAACGGGAATTTCCATATGTAACATTGCTTTATACAAATGTACAGTGGAAACAACTACTTTTAGAATGGTGCACATTCTACCGTGAGGGTCATGCCTTTATATTTAATAATCAGCTGTGAGATGTAAGCATCTACATAATCCAGCGGTTGTTTATAATTTAGATTAACTTTTTTTTAATATAGGTTAAATAAGGTATCTTTGATACTGGATCACATTTCTTTGATAAAAAAATATTTCTATAGCGACATTATTATTCTAAACCTAACTTCAAATGATCAATCCAAATGAACAATACGTTTTTGATAAAAATAATTTAACATCTCGGCAAACGAATCTGAATGGACTATAGTTGATACCTATACCAAAGTCAAAATACTGATTCTATTTTGTGAGCAGTGGTGATAACATTGACTCTAAATCTGATACAGAATTGAACTATGATTCAGGTAATGAGATAGTTCTGCCAGTTCAGGTGTGAATGCTGGACATCCATCTTGAAAACATGGGTGTGGCAGAGTCATGGATAGACAGTCACTCATAAAATAAATGGAAATGACTCCTTTTTGATAAAAGATTTGTAAAGCTTATTCTTGTCTGAGCATCCCTATTTTCCACAGGGAACTGAAAGAAAATACTTTTGTCTAAAGAACTTCTGAAATTTTAGAAGCACAATGGTATTGTGTGATTTTTTTAGTGATGTCTACAAATTATCACTTGCAAATCTCATTATACCTATATAAAAATTCAGTATTATTTTATTTTACATTAATAAAAAGTATTTTGATTCTTTTGATCTCTCAATCAGCATGGATGACCATTCCTTGGGGCGATGGATTTCTATATAGCTACTAAAAGGGAGTTTACCCTTTAAAATAATATATTTAGTATTAAAGGGTTAACTCCCCTTTTAAAGTTTAGATACTCATCACCCCTAGGAGTGCTCCAAGTTCATGTGGACTGGGAGATCACAAGGATAAGTAATTTTATAAATTGGCTTGTTTGAGAACCCCAGGAATTATGAGTGATTAGGTCTTACTTCCTATGTGCCATGGGGAGGTTTCTGAGCTTTCTTTCATACCCAGGAGACTTCATGTTTCGGCTTGGTGCAATGTCTATTGGAGGATCCTTCTACTCAGGGGGAGGGAGGGTACACGAGGTGAGCTGATAGTTTACTTGGGTCATGCATTGTTTGTCTATCCTCGGACGAGACGCTTCACAGCTAGCGAGCTCTTCCTCATGTAGGAAGACCATTCCATTACCACCCTTTGTGTTCCTAGGTGCCTGACTTAATTTCTTCTGTATGAGTCATGTTGGGTAACGGTAATGGTAAAATTAGACTTAGGATTGATACACCTTCCTAGATGAGGCACTGCTTTGCCAAACATGTCGGGGGTCTGGGATTTGACCTATGCATTTCTCAAGCACTCGCCTTGTCTGCCTGAGATGGCCTTCCAATCCATCGCCAGACGCGGTCTGTGTATTTTGACTCTTTGACATTGCGTATATTACCCAAAGAGCTAGGTAAAATATGAATCTTGGACAAGGAGCTTCGCAGTGGGCCCTTAGATACTGAACCCAATTCTCTGTATGAGCCGTGTTGGGCAATGACTGATAGTCGAGTTGGCTAGGTTTGCAGTGTCGTTAGAGACTTGTGTCCCCCTCTACACTGCCCCCAGTGTCCAGATTCTGAGTCTCAACACTGCTTAGGTCAGACATTTGAACAATGCGCTCCACGACTTGTTCAATGCTTGCCCTGTGTGCAATTGGGAGCGGCATTCAAAGATTTCTTCCATAACTAGGAGTGCATGTTCAGGTTCGCATATCCAATACCTGAGTCATGACTACTACTTTGAATGGGGTCAATTGTGATGGGACATGTGGGCTTCTGTGTGTTCTTGAGCATGAACAACACTTAAGTCAGTCGGTCTTGGGCTGAACCATTGTAGATCCGTTTCCACTAAATCAACTCACGTACACAATGCTGCCTTCTAGCGTGTTACCTTTTCCAGATTCAATGTGTACTTGTAAGATCACCGTATGTCAGGGACATTGGTCACTCACCCCCCACCCCATGTTTCTGTTTTTTAATCCGACCAAGTGGGAATGCACACATATGCATATATTGGATGTAATGGCGTAGAGGTTTCAGGGATATTTCCTGTCTCTCTGCAGGCAATCCTCATTCCATCTACAGCATCCATGGACACAAGCTAAAACGTATTAGCTAGGAATACAGCGAGCAGCTGTATTTCTATTTCCAGGGTGATGATGATCCTCCTTCGCAAGCAAAGATGAGCATGGCTTGAAAAACAATAAATATGATGAACAAGTAGAATAAAAACAAAACATTTGTGATTGTTTAATTTGGTTTGTGAGTTTGTAAATGCCCGATGAGTCCAATTCATGCCAGAAAAGTTCTATTGCAGTGCATGCAAGAGTGTAGAGGGTTTGGAGTAGGAGAGTTTTCAGATTTGTCCTTCCACTTTCATCGCTTGTAAATTGCCCGCAGTGTTCTTTCTTTTTCACATTTAGTGATGCCAGAAGTCATCTGAGTGTGCCAAGCTGAGCAATCAAGGGCTGTAGTCTCCCAGGAGCTAGGATCGATGCTGCAGTGCTTGAGAGCATTTTTTAGGTGATCCTTGAAGCGCTTTTTATGCCCAAAGGCGTGATCGTTTACCATCGCATAGCTCAGCATAGAATAATCTCTTTGGAAGATGGTTGTCTGGCATACAGACGATGTGGCCAGTCCAGCTGAATTGGGACCTAATCAGCAGGGCATGGATGCTTAACATACAGGACTTTTGAAGGATTTCTGTGTCTGGTACACGATCCTGCCAACGTTCTCCCATGAGGTTTCTTAGGCACCAAAGGTGAAAAGAGTTAAACTGTCAAGCGTGTCTCGCATAGACAGTCCAGGATGACACAGCATAAAGCAAAAGCAGTGTTGGTATAACCACTGCACGGTACACGTCCAACTTAGTTGTCAAACTGAGACCACAGACGTTGGCACGAAGTCAAATCCCGCACTGGCACGAGCAATACGCAGGGCAACATCCTCGTCAATTGTCGCAGTTTGCGATAGGGTGCTACAGAGATAATATAAACTTATTGGCAGTATTGAGTTTTTGTCCTTTTACTGTGATTACTGATTCTGTGTAGGGGACACCTGGCGCTGGTTGATACATTACTAATCTCTTCGCTGTGCTGATGGTGAGACTGAACGCATCACAGGCCAATGAAAAGAGGTCCATGCTGTCCTGCATGTCTTTCAGACTGGTAGCATTTAGTGCACAATCGCCGGTGAACAGGAGGTCACTAACAATGTCTGTCTTAGTTTTGGTCTTGGCCCTCAATCTACTAAGATCAAAGAGCCCTCCATCAGCTAGATAGTGAAAGCAAATTTCTGCACTGTTTTTCTGAAAAGCATCATTTAACATGGCAGAGAACACCATGCTGAAGAACGTCGGAGCCAGTATGCAACCTTGTTTGACAACGTTAGTTTCTGGAAACTGGTTTGAGTGTGCTCCGTCATCTTGCACACAGCCTGTCATACCATCATGGAACTGGTGAACCATGTTGGTGAATTTTCAGAACATTCAAATTTGGCCATGATCTTCCATAGTCCTTTACGATTTACAGTGTTGAATGCCTTAGTTAGGTTGACAAATGTGGTGTAGAGACCAATGTTCTGTTCGCAACACTTTTCCTGTAGTTGTCTGGCAGTGAATATCATGTCAGCTGTACCTCTGCCTGTCGGAAACTATATTGGCTCTCTGGAAGAAGACCTGTCTCAAGCTGGACTTGCAGTCTAACAAAACCTGAGCCAGGATCTTGCCTGCTATAGAGAGCAGGGATATGACCCGGTGGTTGTCACAAGCTAGCAGATTTCCTTTTCTCTTGTATGGGTGTATGATGGAAGCATCCTTAGTCTTGTGGTATTGCTTCTAGGTTCCACGTCTTGAAGAGCTCTGAGTTTAGCAGTCATAACAGGGCCACTGACGGCGTAAACTTTAGCTGGAATGGAATCTGGACTTGGCGCTTTTCCTATGGACAAATTTGAGATTGCTTTCACCACCTCCTCAAGGCAAGGGGGCTCCGATAACAGATTGATTGGTATTTGCATGATGCACACAATCGTTTCGTTGTTAATGTTGGAGGGGCAGTTTGGTACATTTTCAAAATGTTCATCCCAGTGTTTGAGAATTTCCTCTCTATCAGTGATGGTATGCTTTCCATCTGCACTTAGAAATGTTCCTGAAGACCATCAATTGCTTTTAGCGCTGAATAAAATTTCTACAGATTATTACTTCTTAGTTCTTTTTGTGCGTTTTTCTTTGAATTTTCGTACAGCGTCTTTTTGCTGGTTGATGTGGGGTCGTTTAGACAGGCTTTGTGCTGTTTATGCTTGTTGTCCAGGAGAGCTTTGATCTGTACATCGTTTTCGTCAAACCAGTCTTGATGCCTGCGAACAACGGCCACCACTTCTTCTGTAGTTCTGTAAATTGTCAGTTTTCCCAGTTTTTTTAATGTCTATTGAGTCGAATGTCAATGGTGCAATTTTGGTATTCATTGAACTGCGCAGAAGCTGTTTATATAAAGTCGATCTTTCAATTTGGAGACGTTGAAACGTTTTGACTGTTTGCTATTTTGAGGTCGCCGGAGATGCAGAGTTTGGAGATTGATTTTGGAGATTAGTAGTCTGTGATCCAACCAGCAGTCAGTGCCACACATGGATTTAGTGACTCACGTCCTGCTTATCATGTTGTCTTAGATGACATAATCAATTTGATGCCACTGTTTTGATCATGGGTGCATCCATTAAGTCTTATTACGGTGAGGAAGTTGATAGACAGTGCTGGAGATAAGTAGATTAAATGATGAGCATGTTTCGAGCAGTAGATGTCCATTGCTATTACATTTGCTAATACCATGCCTCCCCAGGACACCCAGTCCGAACCCACTCGTGCGTTAGTCACCAAAGATGATGAGATTGCCGATTTTGGAGGTTTCCTGTATGATTTTTTTCAAGTCATCATAGAATGTCTTTCTGTTCATTGGGGCATACATGCTAGCAAATGTTGTAACTGCTTTTTGGAAAGTGGAAGGCGAACAGTCATTAGCCAGTCACTAATGCCATTTGGAGGTCCAGCCAACCTTCTGGCTAGGTTAGATTTAATTGCAAAGCCATCTCTAGCTTCGCATTTCGCTTTTTTCTGCCAATCCAGAAGGAATATCCAGCGCCTTGTTCCACAAGTTCACCTTTCTCAGACAATCGTGTCTCACTGAGGGCAGTGATGACAATTTTCTACCTTGCTAACTCTTTCGCTACAAGTGTGGTACGTCTTTCTGACCGTGCGACATCCGTGCGGTCCAGTAGGGTGCGCACATTCCATGTGCTAATTGTGAGTGTACTCATTAGATTTTCTTGTAGTTTTTACCGCTGAGTAGGGATCCCTGCCAGCCGCGGTGGGTGTAGGTCACTCAATCTCGATCGGTGTAGGCCACAGATCTCGATCAGTTAGACCAATGATCTCGATCGGTGTAGGTCAGTTGATGTTGATAGATGTAGGCCACCTGATCTCGATCGGTGTAGGCCACTTTTTATCTCGATCGGTGTAGGCCACTTTTTATCTTTATCGGTGTAGGCCACTTTATCTCGATCGATGTAGGCCATTTATCTCAATCGGTGTAGGCCATCTATCTCGATCAGTGTATGCCACTTGATCTCAAACCTGTTTGCCACTTGATATCAAAGCGTTTTGCCACTTATAAACCTTGACATGTGTTCGCCAATTAATCTGGCAGTGATCTTACACAATCTGACTGGTGAGAAAAATCATAACCTTGGATAACCCGAATATCATGTTCACCTGAAGATTTCAGACATGATCTGATACGAGCACACCTGCTCTTGTCATACATGAAAAGAATGTACTTTTCATGTACCACTAATCATTTATATCTGGAAGATCAAAACAGTCTCGCAGACAGCAATCCCTAATGTTCTTTTGACACTCAGATTCCTGTCATAATTTATGTGCAGTATACAATGCATTCCAGATCTTGTGTTTCTAGACTAGTATGTGCGTACATGTTGAAGAACAGATACTCAAATATGTAAGACATCAGTGGGTTTTTGTTTAGTACATTTGTATTTTTCACTGCAGTGTAACTATGTAAGAATATCTGTGATTTGATCCATTTAAATAGGTTGTGCTATTTACCGGTACATAATTAACCTTTTTTGGTCTAACAAAGGTCGGGGTGAATTACCCCATTTGGGTTAAAATTACATTTTCAAGGATAATGTTTCCCAAAAATCAATTCATATTTGTACATAAGATTCAGAAATTTATATTTTTATTCTAATCCAATTGATGAAAAGAATTAATGGTGTGTGAATTTATAGTCTTGGTGCGAGGCAATAAAGCAGCATGTTGCATCATGTATATTGCTATTGGCTGAACTCTGAAGTTGCTATGAGTTCAAAAATCTCAAATTTGTTTGGTATTTTGTATGCGTTTGTCATGCTGTCCTGGCGTGTTGTATGTGTGCTGGTATGCTATAAGTGTGCTAGCTTATAAGTTCACTGGTATATTATGTATGTGTGCATTTCTAATTGAACATGTTGGACATAAGTGTGTCTATGAACATGGGTATCAAGAAGTTGTTGGTGTTTAGCACTTGTATGTGACATGTCTGTGTGAGAAATTTGTGTACCAAGTGTGTATGAAAATAAGAGTGCTGACACTAGTAGGAGCATTTGTGGGCACCTGACGCGCCTGGTTGTGAACATTCAGATTCCTGTATACATGTTATTGCTAGCACTCTATTATTGTTACATGTATGTAAATGTACCTTCAAGTCCAAACATTCTGAGTCCTGAAGACATGTGTTGTGGTTGTTGGAGATGAGATATTTGTATGTACAAGCATGCTGTATTAGTGTGCACACAGTCAATCTGTGTGCTCATGGGGGGGGGCATGAATATCTTGTGTGTGATAGTCGTACATTTGTTTTAGTTTATCATCTTATCTCCACAGGACACTGGCAAAAAGACTCCAGTGAAAGTGAAAGCTAAAACGGTGAGTTTAATACTATAGAAATGTCATTTTTGAAGTTTATATTGTCAGTCTTGAAAGGTGTCATCAAATCTTCTCACTCACCGTGAGCTCTAAGTTAATAGATAGGTAAACTTCTGTTGCCACTGAAGACTTTCTCGTTAATCTACAATCATTTCAACACTATAGTCTATTCCTATTAATTTGTAAGACATTCCATCAGAGAATCTGCTCTTATTAATTTGTAAGACATTCCATCATCAGAGTCTTTTACTAATTTGTAAGACATTGCGAAGTCATAGTCTTCTAATGATGTGTAAGACATAAAACATTCTTGATATGTAAGACATTCTTGCATTAATGAGTCTTTTATTAATCTGTAAGGCATTCCAATATCATAAAGCATACTCTTAATTTGTATAATTTCCAACATTAAAGAGCCTGCACTTATGTGTTAAGACATTCCAACATCTTAGTCTGCACTCATTAATTTATCTGCATTATTTGACTTTGTAGAATCTGACCACAAACTTACCATAAATTTATCAGTTGTGGAAAAGAGCACAGTAGTTCCCAGTGGAGATAGGAGATAAAAGATAGCAAATAGAGATGGATAGGAGACATCCTCAGAAAGAGTACTGATAACATAATTACACATGCATTGTACTTGATTATGCAGGGAAAGAGGTGAACTGGAAGAACAAAGACCATTTAGATAAGACCAGTAGAGACCAATTTAAACCAGATCAATTAGGTCTTGTGGGCACAGTTGAAGAAGACAGCTCAGCACTGCAATGGTTGACATTTGCAGCTTTGTTTAATGGTGAACTTCTTCGTTCGTTCTCAAACTCCTGCAGATTAGCAGGATGTAGTCCGGAGAACGGAATGCGTTGTCATGGTTTACAGCATTGCTGCGATATCTGCGCCTTTCGGCCGGACACATCTGACTTCAGCATGGCTTTGGGTCACTGACCATATATGGGATGGGACAGCCATCTCCATCCCATAACCTCCTTAGTCACCTTTTATGATATGCATGGAAGGTAAACAGTGTTGCTATTCTTTGCTCCCCTTTTGGGCCCTGGCAACGCACTGGTGAATGGTGAACTGAAAGGAAAGATCTGGCAATATGGATTGTGATCACAAATATTTTTACATCAAAGGCATCAACAACGGTGTATCCCTCTACATCATATAAAATGGTATATCATTCGACCAACAGTTGAAAAATCAATACAACCCTACCCATGAAGCCAGCATAGTACATACACCCTATCCACCAGGCCAGCATAGAACATAACATCCTACCCACCAAGCCAGCATAGAACATAACATCCTACCCACCAAGCCAGCATAGAACATACATCCTACTAACCAAGCCAGCATAGAACATACATCCTACCCACCAAGCCAGCATAGAACATAACATCCTACCCACCAAGCCAGCATAGAACATAACATCCTACCCACCAAGCCAGCATAGAACATAACATCCTACCCACCAAGCCAGCATAGAACATAACATCCTACCAACCAAGCCAACAAGTAGTACATACACCCTACCCACCATGAAGCCAAAATAGTACATACACCCTACCCACCATGAAGCCAACATAGTACATACACCCTACTCACCATGAAGCCAAAATAGTACATACACCCTACCCACCATGAAGCCAACATAGTACATACACCCTACCCACCATGAAGCCAACATAGTACATACACCCTACCCACCATGAAGCCAACATAGTACATACACCCTACCCAGAAGCCAACATAGTACATACACCCTACCCAGGAAGCCAACATAGTACATACACCCTACCCATGAAGCCAACATAGTACATACACCCTACTGACCATGAAGCCAACATATTACATACACCCTACCCACCATGAAGCCAACATAGTACATACACCCTACCCATGAAGCCAACATAGTACATACACCCTACTGACCATGAAGCCAACATAGTACATACACCCTACCCACCATGAAGCCAACATAGTACATACACCCTACCCAGGAAGCCAACATAGTACATACACCCTACCCATGAAGCCAACATAGTACATACACCCTACCCATGAAGCCAACATAGTACATACACCCTACCCACCATGAAGCCAGCATAGTTTATACACCCTACCCACCATGAAGCCAGCATAGTACATACACCCTACCCAGGAAGCCAACATAGTACATACACCCTACCCAGGAAGCCAACATAGTACATACACCCTACCCATGAAGCCAACATAGTACATACACCCTACCCACCATGAAGCCAGCATAGTACATACACCCTACCCAGGAAGCCAACATAGTACATACACCCTACCCAGGAAGCCAACATAGTACATACACCCTACCCAGGAAGCCAACATAGTACATACACCCTACCCATGAAGCCAACATAGTACATACACCCTACCCATGAAGCCAAAATAGTACATACACCCTACCCAGGAAGCCAACATAGTACATACACCCTACCCAGCGAGACAGCATAGTACATACACCCTACCCAGCGAGACAGCATAGTACATACACCCTACCCAGGAAGCCAACATAGTACATACACCCTACCCAGCGAGACAGCATAGTACATACACCCTACCCAGCGAGACAGCATAGTACATACATAGTTACCAAAATTTTGTGCCATATTACTCACCTTTATTTATAGAAGATTGCTGTGTTAGCATAAATATCTGTGTTAGGCAAGTACCAGTATGTATTTTCACCTTGTGTGTAGAGTACTATGTTAGGCACATATTGTTGTTCACCTTTTGTTTATAGAGTAATGTAATCTACAAGCACAAGTTGAGCAGAATATGTGCTTAACAGTCACCCTTCATTCCCACCTGCATTCTTTGAATGTTTGTTGGTTGACATGCTTTGGCGGTAATAAACTAAATCACTCCTTGTTCGTCAAATTTCGAGGATTCTTTATCACACCTGCCATGTTGTCAACTGCCTGATCGAGACATGAGACCATATGTTCATAATGTACTCATTACATCAATAATGTCTTCACGGTCCTCGCATACTGGCAAAGATGACGCATCATGGGAGGGTTTCATTTGAACACTCGTAATATGATTATATATATATTATATTTTCATATTCATTTGTACAAATTTTATTTTCTTCGTTTGCTAATAACGTCTATATCTGCAGTGTTGTTTATTGTATAAATTGGACAGTGTTTCCAATTCTTGTTTTGTACCATAAAGTTTACTTATAGGTGTATCGATAGGCCAGTATGTGCATCTTAATGTCATAGTTTGCACATAGTTTGGTTGGCTTGCCCACATGTACACCTTGCTGATGTGTCATTTTAAAATTTTGTATACATGTGGATGTTTAGTCTATTGTGTCCAGTTCTGGGTCGAAATATGATGACCTGTTCTTACCTGTTATGTAGATGGTAGTCATCCATGAAGGTTAGTTAGTCTGTCGTTGTGCATTTATCATGGATGTCTTTTGATGATAGCTGATTGGTACATCAGGTTGTTGCATATTAGAACCCTCCTTGGCCAGAATAAAATAATCTTAAAGGTTGATGAACAATCCACGTATCTTGGTATAACATTCGGTGCCAAAATGACATAGAAACATATCGGCAAAGCAGAAACAAAGGTTAGAAGGAAGATACTATACTAAGGAAACTGAGTGGGAAAACTTGGGGAGGTAATGAAAGAATTCTCAAAAGCTATTCAACCACACTTGGAATATGGCTCTCATTTCCTGCTATTCCACAGTGAGATGGAATCTATTGAAGTATGATTCTACACCGATGTTACATTATGAACAATACCTATTTTAACTGGTAGTTTATTGGATTGTAGTGCCTCTAGTACTGATCTTGCATCTGTAAGTATTACAATAGGGTATGAGATCCTGTATAACGTTAAGTTTCTCTGCTGCATGAATAGTTTTGACTTCAGTCATATTTGTTGTGGTAATTCCCCATTGGGATGCATGTATCTTTGGTGCCATCTGTGTATTCCACATATACACCCCTTCCCCCATTTTTGTGGTATTGTTATCTCTGGCAGATCCGATACTGTCTATGTAGATGCTTGGCCTGGTATATAAAGCTACTTTTAAGCTGTCCTTGTGACAGATTCTGGAATCTTTCCTTCATTGGGTGACTAGTGGGAAACTTTTCTCCATGAATTATAATTTTAGTATCCCTGCGCTCTTTCAATGACTTCGATATTCTGAATTTTTACAATTGGTGTGGATCTCATTGCTCCTGTAATGATTCTAAGTGCTTGGTTCTGTACTCTATCCAAGTTCTGTAGTGTGGTGTTTGATGATGAACTCCATGCTGTAGAACCATATTCCAAGTGTGGTCGAATAGCTTGTTTATCCTCCCCAAGTTTTCCCACTGCTTCCTTAGTATAGGATCTTCCTTCTAGCTTTTGTTTCTTCTTTGCTGATATGTTTCCATGTCATTTTGGCATCAAATGTTACACCAAGAAGATACATGGGTTGTTTATCTATCTTTAATATTTTATTTACATAGTTTCCTGCTCTTTATTTTGGTGAAAGTGTAAAAATGGTTGTGGCTGACTTCTCTATATTGATACTTACACACCATTTGTCAGCCCAATTAGTCAAAATGTCTATGACTGAAGCATTTTTGTGGCAACCACAGCGCTCTCATGTGTGCACTACAGAACAGTCATCTTTGGAAAAGTGTTGCTCTAGTTACACAGGGTATTTCTTAATTAAATTGAGATATATGAGGAAAGGAGTTGGTGATAGAACTTCTCTATGAAGCACTCCATGGCATAGCTTCTTACTTTTCTCCCCCATTTACTTATACTCTGACTCTTCTATTGTGAAGAAAGGCTTTCGTCCATCAATACATATAATCACTTATCTTGTAGTTTCTCATTTTTTTCAAGCAATCCTTCTTTCAGTCCTTATCAAAGGTCTTCTGTAAATCAATCCATTCCACTAATATTGATTTCTTGTCTTGGAAAGCATCCTCAATTTTCTGTGAGAGATATATAGTTTAATTCTCCATGGAGTAACATTGCCTGAAGCCTTCCTGCTGTGGTGCACAGAATTTTCTAATTTCTAGTTGAAATTTTAGTCTTGAGTTTATGTTGCGCTCCATTGTTTTGCGTGAGCAACTTGTAAGACTAATTGTTCTGTAGCTAGAGGGCGTTCCATCTTTTCCAGTTTAAGCAGAGGGACCATAATTGATTCCCTCCAGATTTGTATAATTTTCCCTGTAGTACAGCTAATATTTATGATGTCCAATAATTTCCTCCTTGTTGTTCCTAGATTTTTAATCTTTTCATTTGATATTTTATCAATGCCTGGGGACTTATTTAACTTAGAGACCTCTAATTCCAATTTAATCTATGTCAACAATGTATCCATAATTTCATCGATGCTGTTTTCATCACTGTTTCTAGTCTGAGCATGTTCGTTCCATTTCAGTTTTTCGGTCGCTTTGCATTTTACGCTGTTTCTCGCTCTGGACTAATTTCAATATTGCAATCTTGAGCGAATATTCTAGCAAAATTATCTACTGCTTGCTTTCCTGTAATCATTTTTCCATGCTGTATGTGTTATGTTTGGGCTTCTTCCTGTATCCTCATTTAATTGTTTGATCAGTTTCCAGTTTTCTTCCATCCTATTCAAAATTTAAGAATTTTTAAATATTTTTTCTTTTTTTTATTTCCAATTTTTTCTTCGAGCTTCTTTTTTGACCCTTTGAAATTTAGCTTTTGCATGTTGATGCTTGTTGAGGTGTTCCTGGCTTGGGTTATTTTCCACTTCCATTTGTCCTTTTTTTCTAATTCTTCTTGTAGTTGTAGTTGTTCATTCAAGTATGGCTTGTATTGTTTGCATGCTCCTCTTTGTATTGCTTCTTTGGCAGCTTGATGAATATATTTATTAAACTCTTTGACTATGACGTTTATGTCTATTCTTTCCATATTTATTTATCCAGTTAAAACACTACAGCAGTGATTAAAAAGTCCCCAATATGATTTCTTATAATTTCATCTTGGGAGGGTACATGCATTCCCTGTGGGATCATTATTAATACTGAGGACTGGTTGGTGGTCATTACTTCCAAGTTGCTTCTCCACTGTTCTGTTGATTTTCCAAGATAGGTCTGCTGAGCACAATGGCAAGTCTGGTGTGGAAGTGGCTTGCAATGCTCTTGGGTAGTATGTTGGGGGATCTTTCGGCTTATTGAGTAATATAAGATTTTGTAATCTTTCCAGATGAAGTTCTCTTTTATCCATGTGGTCATAACTCTGTGAGTGGCTGTTAAATCTCCACATACTATGTCTTCCTATGTATGGTATTGTGTCCAGGGCACTGGGTTGGTCATCTTGACAATAGTAATTTAGAAGGTGGAAGTCTGTGATTTTGATCTTTAACTGAAGGACCTGGTATTCCCCTCCTTCCAATGTATAGTTCAGTTTGATATGCACTGATATCATTTTTGACCAGTTTAAGTATACCTCCTTTTCTTCTGTCTATTCGATCAGCTCTAAAACACTGATAACCTGTAGTTTTAAAGGCTAAATCTTTCTGAGTTGTGTCTCATGTATGCAGCAAATGCTTACATGTTCCTTAAAAAAGGTGTTCTCTATTTATACCCTCAGCATTCCAGTGCATTATTGTAAGCGGATTCTCATTGGTTGGTAACATTTATTGGTCAGTGATAATACTTAATGTACCTTCTGACTCCACAAGGCAATTGAAGAGGACCTCCAATCGCATGAGGGGAGACCTTTCGAAGATATCGGTGCTTCTCCTGCCTGGTGAGTCATCACAGGGTTAATACCATGATTGGGTAATGCAGATGAAGACATTTCGTATACGATAATTCGTGACATTCTGATTGTTGCGGTGCGCCTTCTTGCCAAATATCACTGACTTCAATACCTTGACTTGCTAGGCAAGATTGTATTCCTGCCCGAATATGGGAGGGCCCAACCAGTCTTAGTTTCCAGCCTCTGCTGGCTGGACTAAGCCTCATCTCCTCGCCAAGGAGTTGGCTTCGATGGGGAAATCTCATTTCACATGCAAATACTAAAAGCAACCAAGTACCGATAATGATATTGGTAGAATTGTTTCACAAAATTTATGTCAAAACAAAACAAACAGAATTATCTTCTAAATGCAGTTAATAGAATTTGAGCTATTAACTGCATTTCACCTAATTTCTGTGCCAGACATTTGTATGGCCGGCCTGACGAAAGGTACTGATCGTCTTGAAGCCAGTGTATACTCATTGGGGGAAGGGGTGTGTTTGAACCCAATTATATCTACATAAAGACAATATCTTATTGCTGTTTCAACCATGGCATTCAGGACTTGCTGTGTAGAATTGTCAAACTCCGAACGAGAAGAACCATGGCCTCTATTTTTTCATCATCTGTGCTAGAACATGCCATGTTAAATCAGCGAGGAAACACTAAATGCGCAACGTGAAACCTTAAACAAACTTTCGTTACTTTGTTTTCCTTTTAAGGAGTGCAGGGAGACTTTCTATGGCTGTGGAAATAAAGGCCGCTTTACCATAGCAGACGCCGCCACATGTACGGGAAGGATTTTGAGTGAAACTGTAAATGTAGAAAATTCGCGTGTTCCAGCCTTATGGGCAATTTTTTGTGTGAAGATAACCTCTGAAAGAGGCAGTTTCAGATTGCACTCGGTGATCTCCCGTGTGCCCGGCTGGGTAGGGACAATACGAGATAACTTGAGGACGCATAGTGTTGACCTGGCGGATTTGTCTGCCCTTGTTCCACTGGGAACTTTCGGTTCTTTGAAATGTCTACCTCTCTGTGAAATCACTTCAAAGAAACCTTGTTGACGGTTTTCATTACCTGAATGATCCCCCATCTTAAGGTTGTCGCCGGAGATTGAATACTTACACCGGGAGAATAGGAAAATGTGTTGTCAAAAGTGGGGGAAAAAATAACTTTATAACTCTTCGGCGCCCGTCTCTATTGTTCGAAAACATGGGCATTAATTTGCATACTTGGTTTCTCCGAATCCGCTGTCGCTGGAATGGAGACCTGTAGAGAGAACTCACAAGATTTGCAGCGTGGTTGGTCTGATCTTGACAGTGCATTTACCCTACTTCCCTACCAAGACAACGTGCAGATAATATTGAACACTATCTTTCTATGATGTCTAGTCAAAAGTAAACATATGTATGTCTGAGTAGGCGTCGTTGTTTGTTAGTGGGCGTGATCGTTTGTGCATGAAAGTTGTTCATTTGTCTGTGCTCTTGCGAGTTAGTTATTTACTAATTGCACATTGAGCTGTTTGAGGGGGAGTGGTGCATGTTTTTGTATTTGCATGTGATTTATTTCTAGTGCATGTGCGTGCGTGTTTCGTGTCGTGTATACTTGCTAGTGCGTGTGGATGTGTATTGACGTACGTGTGTACTCCTGAATGTTTGTATGCTCACATTTGTATGTGGAAGTATTTGTTACCAGTTGACTTTTGCCAAGTATACAAAGTCATGTTCCGATTTATGGGAGGAGGTGAACACCCCAACTCCCTCCCAATATCTATGAGCCTGGCTTCTACCATATTGTTTACAAGTCTTACCATATTATGTTAGTCTCAAAGTTCGACCATATTATGTATGCTAGTCTCAAAGTTCGACCATATTATGTATTCTAGTCTCAAAGTTTGACCATATTATCATGTGTGCTAGTCTCAAAGTTTGACCATATTATCATGTATGCTAGTCTCAAAGTTTGACCATATTATGTGTGCTAGTCTCAAAGTTTGACCATATTATGTATTCTAGTCTCAAAGTTTGACCATATTATCATGTGTGCTAGTCTCAAAGTTTGACCATATTATCATGTATGCTAGTCTCAAAGTTTGACCATATTATGTGTGCTAGTCTCAAAGTTTGACCATATTATGTATGCTAGTCTCAATGTTTGACCATATTATCATGTATGCTAGTCTCAAAGTTTGACCATATTATGTATGCTAGTCTCAAAGTTTGACCATATTATCATGTATGCTAGTCTCAAAGTTTGACCATATTATCATGTGTGCTAGTCTCAAAGTTTGACCATATTATCATGTGTGCTAGTCTCAAAGTTTGACCATATTATGTATGCTAGTCTCAAAGTTTGACCATATTATGTATTCTAGTCTCAAAGTCTGACCATATTATGTATACTAGTCTCAAAGTTTGACCATATTATGTATACTAGTCTCAAAGTTTGACCATATTATGTATACTAGTCTCAAAGTTTGACCATACCATGTATGCACAAAATAATATATTTAAAACAATTACAGGACAAGGATTCTGGGAAAAGGGCCACAAAAAAGATCAAGAAATAGACAAATCCTAATGCTTGAGCGTACACTTTCGCGACACTTAATGATCACCTCTCACATTCATTTGGAATCGGACTAATACAATTTATGTTGACTAAACATGTGTTCAAGTTTTTAATACAATTTTGTTTGAGATTGTGTTTATCTGTAGAAATGTTTGTTTGTTCTTCCCTCGTTTTCGAACATTTGCCAGTTACCAGAACAGAATGTGTTGTATCCATATTTGAGTGATTCACTGCGATGTGTCATCTTCTGGCCTGACTCATCCTACTTAGCTTGGCATTTTGGTCACAAAGACGGTGGAGATACATTTGCTGGATTATCCATTAGTTGGTTCCACTAATAGTAGATTCATCTAACCTTCGCAGATAATATTGCTCTCCTGAGTTCAACATAGCAAGATTTCCAAGAAAAAACAAAGACTAAAAAATGTGTACATAACAGATAGGCCTTCAAATAAACAACACACATAAAACGATAATCATGTACTTTACAGACCTGACAGAATCAATTAAACTAGATGATAATATACTAGACAACGTTTCAAATGTTGTACATTTTGGAAGCAAGATAACAGCAGACGGGGATATCAACTCAGAAACAAGACTCGAATCGCTCTCGCCTCCAACGAACTTTAACAAACTCTCAAACATCTGGAGATCGAAGATCGCAAGTAAATACATCAAACTGCGACTGTTCAATGCAAGTGTGATTCCATCTTTGACATATGGATGTGAAAGTTGGAAATTTTCCGCAATAATGGATAAGAACTTAGTTGCCTTCGAGAATAGATGCCTCAGAAAAATCACAAATACTAATTGGAAAGACTTCAAATCAAACGACATACTAAGAGAGGAGACAAAACAAGAATATGTGACGAACATCATCAGAAAACGCCGCTGGACATACATCGGCCACATACTTGGAATGAAGGAGACAATTCCACAAACGTTCATGTGGACACCAGACGGGATAAGAAAACGGAAGACCAAAAACAACGATCAGAAGAACATTTATGAATGAATTAAAATCAACAATAAATACACAAGACCTGCAATCCCTAGCAACTGACCGACATGAATGGAGAACTATGACATCCGCCCTATGTGCCTAACTTGGCAAAAGAGGAACTGACTGACTGAGGTTCCACTTTCTTTAAAATGAGTACCGCTTGTTCTTTGCAGACACAAGGTGTATACATTGCCTAGATTAGCGGTTCTCGTCATGCTTCCTCGGTGTCCCCCATTTAAGGAACGTTTTTGTGTAGTTCCTACCAGCGTAATGTAATCTGATACATTTTAATATTTATAGTCCGCTAACGTCATTGATGTTCGTACTAGGTATAACCTTTCGCATCCTCTGCGTTCATTCTCAAACTCCAACGCATTAGCAGGATATAGTCCGGAGAACGGAATGCCTTGTGCCATTACTTACAGCTTATCTGATATTTGCGCCTTTCGTCCTGACACGTTTGGCTTCCGCATGACTTATGGGTTACTTTCATTCCCCCCCCCCCCCCTAATGTAAGGAACAACAAACATCACTCCAAAGCCTCCTTAGTGGTCTCAAAATAACAAATCATGGTATGTAACAGTATTCCAATCAGTCAAACTCCACCACATGGTATAGAAAACAACCAGTCAAACATCTACCACATGGGTGGGAAACAACCAGTCAAACTTCCACATGGTATGATTAACAACCAGTCAAACTTCCACATGGTATGGTTAACAAAACCAATCAAGCTCCACCACATGGTATAGTAAACAACCAGTCACACTCTACTACTTGGTATAGGGAACAACCAGTCAAACTCCCACCACATGGTGTGGGAAACCAGTCAAACTCCACTACGTGGTATAAAGAGTCGGTCAAACTACACCACACAGTATAGTGAACGAGTCAAACTCCGCCGCTTGGTATAGTGAACAATAGATACTCGTACTGTCTAGTTGCCCTGTCATCATAGTTTCCAAATTTCACTGTGATCTTTCTATAGCCTACTTGGACAAGTACTTCTATATCTTTTCGAGGATGGTGGATACATTTAAGAGGATGTGTTTACCTTTTTTTTTTAAAAAAGGTAAATCGCTAATTTTCATATTTGTGGTGACCTTCTAATTGATAGTGAGCTTGCTTTCTATCACTGGGTTACAGAGTGCCGGGTTCGAAACACGTCCGTACAAGAAACAAATCCGGGTTTTGATTTCTCGCTTGATACGACCACTCCTCCAGTCGACTCAGCTGTAAATGAGTACCTGGCGCATGAGTTAGCAGAGGTAATGACAGTAAGGAAGGAAACTGGCCACTCCACCTAATAGCTTCTGCGGCTTAGTACATGAAGAGTTATCTTCATCACAACGGCAGGCTGCTGCCATGGGACATTTTTTTTTAAATTTAGAAAATAAATCTTGTTTTAATTGTTTTTTTTTAAAAAGGGGAGGGGGTGGATTAACCCCATTTTCCTCCTAAATTCTAGCACTAAATATAATTTCCTAAATTCCTAGCACTAAATGCCATGTTATGATTTCCTAAATTCCTACCACAAAATGTCCTGTTATGATTTCATAAATTCCTAGCACTAAATGTCATGTTATAATTTCATAAATTCCTAGCACTAAATGTCATGTTATGATTTCCTTTATTCCTAGTACTAAATGTCATGTTATCTTTAAACCCCCCCCCTCACTATAACCTACGGGCTTGATCCTCCCTCCTTTTCCGAAAGTGTCCATTTAGTTATTCATGCCCCGCGCCCAGACGATAAGTTGTGACCCACTGGCTGGTTATATGACTGTTTGAGAACTACCAGAACAGACGATGTTATGGCTGGTTTGAATGCACCAGTGTTACAGACATGTCGTTAAGTTGTCCTCTAGGACTTTTTTTAGGAGCGACCAAACTAATCTAGTGTTCTTTGTGTTCATGTATTCTGTTGTTTCTTTTTTTATTTGCGTAATGTGCTGTCTCTCCCTGAACATGAAGGCAACATAAAGAACTTTTTGAGGGTTTCGTTTCTCTGATGTTTTTTTTTTTAAGGGCAACTTTAACGACAGAACACAGGTCTATGTGAATGTGAACACTAAAAGCGGTAAAGGAGAGAATTTGTTATCAGAGCTTTAATTGGTTGACAAGGAAAGACAAACAAAGAAGTTGAACGTATGCACTCAGGAAGCTAATTACGACAGATTTTCTACGCTCGGATAGATTCAATTATGGAATCGGCTAGGACAATACTATCAAATTATTAATTATGCAATTAAAAGTAATTATGCAAGACATCGATGCTAGACTATACTGACAGTATGCAGATCACATGATTAGGACATATATCCAGATTACTAAGAGATAGTCTTACATAATCTATGAAACAACACTGCTGAATGGATGTGGCGAGGTCAAGACTTTCAGCCTGTGTACTCAAGTTGAGTACACAGGCTGAAAGTCTTGACCGCGCCACATCTTTTTTGGGGGATGTGGTTGGTCAAGTACGGAAAACCTGTTTACTTGTGTTGCAAAGCGATTCGGTGCTGCTAGAACAGACCTGGTTCAGTTCCCGTCTGCTGTAAGAATTGTTTTTATTTGTCCTCATGCTTCCTACTTGAATTTACTGCTGAATGGAAATGGTTAGAACTCCTAATACACGTTTCGCTTTCAAATCACGCTGGAGGTGGATTTTCTGTTTCGAGAGTAATATTTCAAATCTAACTTGCAATACACAATCAATACAAGGTAACTGCGTGAAACGTAACAACAATTAGACTTACGTAAACACAGGTTTATATATCGTCTCAATGGGACACCATAGACTATATCTAAAACTAGTGGGTAATGATGGGCAATGATGAGCACACAAGAAATCATAAAAATTACAATACACAAATCATATTCAACGTTTCAACTAAAAGGTCTTTATCAAGACACAAACAAAACATTAAAAGACGACGAATAGAAAAATTATCACGGACGTTGGACGTTGATAGTTTTTCTATTCGTCGTCTTTTAATGTTTTGTTTGTGTCTTGATAAAGACCTTTTGGTTGAAACGTTGAATATGATTTGTGTATTGTAATTTTTATGATTTCTTGTGTGCTCATCATTGCCCATCATTACCCACTAGTTTTAGATATAGTCTATGGTGTCCCATTGAGACGATATATAAACCTGTGTTTTACGAAAGTCTACTTGCAATACACACTGTGACGGCTGCTAAAGAAAGGTATCATTTATTTCTGCTTTCTTGCATTTTTTAGCAGGAAAACACAAGCATGGGCCAGATTGTCCCCTTCACAGAGCTCTATTAAAATGATGGTAACGGAAAAAGAGCGTCAAGGCGACGATGGATAAGATGTATTTCTGAATGTTTAAACATATCAATGAATTGTCCAGAATAGCGAGACATACATAAAGTATACTGCGTTCTGGAATTATGTTTTTTTTTGGTTTAGTAAAATTTACCTCTTATGGCGATGTACGCTACTTTCAACCGTAGACAAATAGTCAAAATTGGTTATATCAGAGCTTTCTAATCTTCAAAAAAAGTGGAGGCCGTGGTAATTCAGTTACCACGACCTCAATAACGTCAGTATCAACCTGAATATATAGCTGTATAAGAAGCAGTGGATGTCTCCCTAGTAAGCTGCCCTGTTGAAGATATGGATAACACATTGCAACGAAACATATACCTGAGAAAAACAATAATACTGTGAGGAGATGAGAATGGAGTAAAGTATAACAGTAATGTTAACTGATGACTCAATGTGTTTTACTAATGTGAATCGAGCCGATTTCTAGAATTAAGGTAATGTGTACTGATTCATCTTCGCTGGTTATTGGTTATGGATAGATATTATTAAACTCCGGGCAGACCCATTTGTGCTCAGTCTCCCCTACCAGATGAAAAAATATATGCATGCTGGTGGTTCCCGTTGCCCACTGGTTAAACATCATTCTCGTTCCTCCCTGCAGACGTTCAGTTCTACTACTACCACACTTAATACCGAATTCTTCACATCTCAGCTGATGTTTTATCAATGGTGGTGTCGGCATCTAACACACGCTCATGAATAAATTTCAGCACGTTACTCTTATCCATTGTCAACGCATCATTGATGCCTAGGATGCAAGTCTGTCTGCTCTCTCAATACCGCAAACATCAGCGTGTGCTGGGCAGTATATCAATGTGATGCCATGGAGGTTAGATGTAGCTATAGATACCGACCGCACAATCGATACCGGCCATTTGGGATCTTTTTCAGCATGAACTGGGTGACTGATACAATAATTGCTTTTGTGTGTTTGGTCCCAGAAATCTATTTAATGAAACAGTAGCAGCCAGGTCATACTGGGTGTAGTTATTCCATATACTCAGCTGTTCTCGGCAACGACTCTAGCACGTAGCTTAGTTGACCGTGAATCCCCATCTAGACTTCTACTACGACGTATAGATCCATTAGTCATCACATTGATATCATCTCTAGCGACGACCGTGTGTTGCTAGGGCTCGAAAGGGGAGCACAGAATAGCAACACTGTTTACCTTCCACGCATGTCGTAAAAGGCGACTAAGGAGGTTATGGGATGGAGTTGGCTTTCCCATCCCATATAGGGTCAGTGACCCAAAGCCATGCTGAAGTAGGATGTGTCAGGCCGAAAGGCGCAGATATCGCAGCAATGCTGTAAACCATGACACAACTCATTCCGTTCTCCGGACTACATCCAGCTAATCTGCAGGAGTTTGAGAACGAAGAAGAAGAAGAATCTCCAGCGTTATCCGCAATCAGCCGATAACAATCCGACACAAATAAAAGCGGTTGGGATTTTGTTGCCTACAGAAACGGCGTGAAGTTGGTTGAGAAATCTTCCGCATATTCCAGTCACATCGAGCATGAGGATGGAGATAGAGGGAGTTACAGCAGCTCTTAATTGGTTGATAACTGATACATCAACACACTCGGTAGTACTCATAGACTCTCAAAGCATGCTGCACATGATAGAAAAGATCATGCTGAGAAAAAAATGGTGGGACTTATTTAACAACTCAATTGTCCAGAGCATTACATGGATATACTGTCCTGGTCATGCTGGGGTAAGAGGAAACGAGAGAGCTGACTTATTGGCACGCAATGCGGTGATAAAATGCACATTGCTAAGAAGAGATACAGCAGACTTAATGAAGGCAATAATAAATTCATTTCAAGATGAAGATGATGTCTGTGAGGCTGAGAACGTACACACACAGAGAATGTTAGAAATGGCATTATCTAGAGGTGAGGGAAGAAAAAAGTAATTTTTTTGGAAAGTCCCGAAGATCACACAATCAACACCTGACCGGAACTCTGAGTCTACATACACTGAGATGGCTGCTGGAGCGGAGGGCGGAGCACTAATGGGAATGTTCCGCGTGCTGTGAAGCCAGTTTCTAATCAAGAAATAGCCGATCAATTTCCAGGTCTGTTTTTCCATTTCCCCAATGTCTACATTCCCTTTCAAGAGTAATAATTACTATGTGAAAGTATGTCATGGTCTGATCGATTGGACTCCATTAATCTTTTCGTAATGCCGAACTGTGATTACCTCTTTTATAGTTTCTGTTTGCACCATCCATGACATACCGCTCTTACCTCAATCTCATCTTGACTGATGCAGTTGATCATTTGTCACACTGCGTACACTTTGTGTCGCCTATTAATGAAAAATCACGTCCTTCTTAAGAACAGTAACACTTCCCTGGCATGCATGTTGTAGAAGATGACTAAGAAGTATTGATGGTTGAGATTGCTATTCCAGAGTTGAAGTGACCCAAAAGTCATGCTGAAGATGGATGTGTCATTTAAAAAACGCAGATACTGGAACCAAGCTGTAGACCATGATACAACGCATTCCTTCTGATTCTGTCTATCTAATCTAATCCTTATCTTATCTTCTTATTTTATCATCTCATCTCGCCTTCTCATCTTATCTTCTCATATTTTCCTCTCATCTTCTCTTATTTCTCTTATATTATCATATCTTATCTTCTATTGTTCGTTTCCTTATCGAACCTTGGCAACACAGTGGCGAAGTTGGGATTTGAATCTTCAAAATTTAATCCTTATACAATGTAAGTAGCCTTTGTGCAGTGGATGTGTCTGGACACTGCATTATTTCTACAATGTCATTTTAATACTTTGCCATCTTTGTCTTCTGTGAGCAATGGCAATCGCCTGTGTATTACAGGTACAGGAAATGGGGCACAGAATAGTAACACTTCCACCTGCAATGCATGTCGTAAGAAGCAGCTAAGGGAGTTGGACATAAAGTGAACTAGCGAACCCCGCAATCTCCTCTATCATGATTCCTGCTGAAGTGGGAGGCGTCGTAGTTTAATGTTAAAGGCATTCGCCCGTGGTTAGCAGACTCTGGTTTTGAAAACAGTCATTATTTATGGTTTGAAATAATGACTTCCTTGGTTCATCCAGACATTGTGAAGTAGGTTACCAGGACTCATGCTCTGGGAAGTTAGAGGAATAGCACCATTGCTATTGAGCAAGTGGCGTAGGCACATCTAGATCTTATCTAAATCTTATCTATGTATGTATGTATGTTCCTACAGCGCCAAACACGGTGGATAGGGCAAAAACCAGAGCTCTCCAGTTTGAGTGATGTTATGCTGTGTGTAATTCCTGTATCTTGTTGAAACCCATAGTCATACCTTCTTTGATGATTGTTCTGCGAAGAGTCTCTCTTGGTCTTTCTCTTATTCTTTTACCATCTGGTACCCATTTTAATGCTTGTAGTGGCAGTCTGTTTTCATTCAGCACATGTCCGATATAAGTCCATCGTTTTCTTCTTATTGTTGTAGAAACATATTGTTGTATTTGGTGTTTTCTCTTACTTGCACGTTTCACTTGAATTCTTCCCAACCAATAGTCGTCTGAGACATTTATTTTTAATGAGTTCAATTTCTTTTCCGGCGTCATTGTCATTTTTCATGTTTTGCAACCATATATCAACACGGATATCACATTGGAATTAAAAATTCGAGAAGATAAAACTTCTAATCTAATTACATCCTGCTAACTAGTAGGAGTGTGAGACCGAGCGCAGAAGAAGATGACAATATACCCGAGGGAGTACTGGTTTGTTACTATTGTTCTCAGTGCCAGTTGATAAAACTTTACTTACAGTTGTAAGATGGTGTTTCTCTTGATTTATTTTTGATGGTAAAGTTTTCTATGGCTTTTGAAAGTCCCAGGTGATTGTGTCTGAAATATTCTATTGTTTTGCATTCTTCTACTTTGGGGGAGAATGATATGACTTTCTTGCTACTTCGAAGCACATTACAGTTTAAACTTTAAAGAGTAGATTCCCTCCAGTCAGGAGGAATTGGTCTTCGGCAGATACAAGTAAGATTATGCCGAGTTATGATCCAGCATTATAGTACACGGTTTCTCATAAGTGCTTACCTGCCAGATCAGTGTTGAAAAATAAACCGCGTGATAAGCGTTGCTACGCCACTTGCTCAATAGATGTGGCGCGATTCCTGGACCTACATAGAGCATGAGCTCTGGTAGCCTACTTCATAATGGCAGGATGAGCCAAGGAAGTAATTATTTCAAACCATAAATAATGACTGTTTTCAAAACCAGAGTTTGCTAACCACGGACGAATGCCTTTAACATTAAACTGCCGAGCCTCACAGCTCAGCAGGAATCATGACAAAAGATTGCGAGTTGGGCTAGTTAACTTTACGTCCAACTCCCTTAGCTGCTTCTTATGACATGCATTGCAGATGGAAGTGTTGTTATTATGTGCCCCATTTCCTGTACCTGTAAAGCACAGACGATTGCCATTGCTCACAGAAGACAAAGATGGTTGCACTGAATGCAAAGTAGTAAAATGACATATTGTATAAATAATGCAGTGTAATCCAGGCTCAATCCACTGCACAAAGACCACTTACACTGTATAAGGATTAGATTTTGAAGATTCAAATCCTAACTTCGCCATTGTTTTCCCAAGGCTCGATAAGGACAAACAATAGAAACTCTGTTTACCTTCCATGCACGTCGTGAGATGCGACTAAGGAGGCTATGTGTGCAGTTTATGTGTCAAAAGGTTTGACTGTCTGTCCTTGACAGATAAGTTTGACAGAGTTGTTGGTTTGCTAGGTCAGATAACTAGTGTAGCAGTAAGAAGGTCACAATAGTGTGAGGCAGCGATATCTTGCTGTCAGCGTCACCGAGTGACAGTAAAGTAAAGTTGTGGTGACCGAGTCACCAAGTATACAATGAGAGGTTCAAACCAAGACTCTCTCGCATCTCTCTTGTGATGTGGCCAGGTCTAAACATGTGGATCTCTTCTTGACATCAATAAGTACAGAGGCACTTCTTGTCATTGATATAAAATGTCGTTTAATATGAACATCAATCCAATGGTACAAATCAGCATCAAATTCTGGAGTATTTATTATCTCCATGACGTACAATAGAGCATCAATTGTTGTTGTTCGTCCATCACATGATGATGATGACCATTTGTTACATCCACTTTTGAAAATTCAATTTTAGTTATGTCCTTGATTATGAGTTCGTAGATGGCTAATGAGCCCTATTTGAGCTGTAAATGTCCTTGGACAGTTCGGTTCGGACATGGAATGACGACTGTAGACGGATCTTGGTCTATCCGTGACTTTCTAGCTGCTCTCCGCTGTTGAGCTGCTGTATTTCTCTTCTTTTCACAAGATGATGCGCTCTTTTTTATTTTAGAACGCCATGTAGATCTATTTTGTGCAAGTTCTTCCCATGTATCGTGGTCTATGTCAAAGGCTTTCAGTGAGTTCTTTAACGAGTCCTTGTAGCGCTTCCTTTGTCCACCTTTAGATCGTATACCCTTCTCTAGCTCACCATAGAGACGTATCTTTGGCAGACGATGGTCTGGCATACGCACCAAATGACCTGCCCAACGAATCTGTGTCTGCATCAGGATCGTAATATCCTGCATCTGAGAGCATCAATATAAAATATACAATGTCAAGGTGTTCACAAACTAACTCTAGCATATCCAAGAATTAGGCACACGTTATAATATAAGCTTAATGAGATTATAGACCATCTCATTACTCTACTCTAATCTCACTTTTGTTTGAATAACTTCCCAATTATTCTCAATCTATGGTTGATTGTTCGTTTCTCCTGGAGCCTTTAAACTCGAATCTGGAAACTAAGTTATAAACTGCTCTACAACTGCCTGTGCAGTTCCTCCACAACTGCTTGTGCTGTTGTTTTATGACTCTGAAAACTCGACCGTTTTCCAAGGAGCTGCGGTCTAGAATCCCAAAATCATCCTCTCCACTTAACAAGGTCTCCTTATCTGTCCCTACCTCCCAGAAACGTTGGTCAATCAGAATTCATGGTACTCCTGCGGTTTTCTAACCCCGCATCTTTCTGTCATCCGCATCTTTCTGTCATCCTCATCTTGACGTAGTCAGAAGGTTGACACTTGTCACCTTTGTCTCTATGTGAGCATAATTTCTTCTTACGCAACGAGAATTTCGCCTTTACAACTATTCACACATCTCTCTTTATTTGTCGACAATACTAAATGCAGTTTCCCCGTGTGTCATCACTCACAGGCGGCAATTCGCCTTAGATAATATATTATTTTCCCACCTTCCGATCTTACGACGAACGTCTGTCCTTAATTGTGCCGGCAGGAATTCTATCTCCGCTGTAGATAGATAATATTGGTACACTTCTGTAAGTTTTGCATCGCTGTTTAGACATCTATCTGAGCCTTGTCTAAACAACTTCTTTATGTCCCCTTTGCTTGAGGTATTATTCTCCGTATTTCAGTCGGAGTGTCAGAATCATGCCCTCTGGCTACCTGCTTATATAGTTTCATTCGTGGCCATCAATGTGTGGGGTCCATTTCAGCCCTATACAGTATTACATTGACAGACCCATCCCATAAATGGTCAAAGTGACAAAGAAGCTATACTAAAGTCGGATGTGCCTGGCCGAAGGGTGAAGATATCGCAGCTAAGCTGTGAACCATGACACAACTCTCCGGTCTCAACTTGCTATTCCACAAGAGTTTGAGAACGAACGAGAAAGAAGAAGTAGAAACGCCTTCTCATAAAAAAAGAACATTACATTTAGTATTTAGAAACAGAAAATTACATTTAGTACCTAGATGAAATTCCAGGCTCGGGTGGAATCAGGTACAGCTTACTCAAGGACGTTGGGGAAAATATGCTAACTAAGATGGCAGACGATTGTAATGCGAGTCTGAAAACAGTAGTACCAGAGGATTGGCTTCATAGCTTATACCTGTGTCAAAACCAGACAATGATTCTATGGACATAAAAGGATATCGCATAATCACACTGCAGATGGCACGTTATGATTCTAGAAAGAAATGTCACTAGACGCATAACCAGGGAACTAGAGATAAAAGGAGTTCTTCAAAATAACCTAGGTGCATACAGACCCAGAAGAGTCATAGTCAAAAATGCAGCAGTTCTTGCATATGCAGTTTATGAAGGTTTTCAGAATAAAGAAGAATCTGTAGTTGCAGCGATATATCTAGAAAATGCATACAATAGTTACACCCATCTTGTCGACATGCTAAGGGAACACGATATCCATCCCTGGATCATAGGATGGATAGAAAATATGCTAATCTGCAGAAAGGTTACTCTGATGTGCGGATTCTTAACGTCTGAGATCAGAACAATAGCGCCTGGTCTGCCACAAGAATCTCCTCTGACCCCAGTGCTGTTTAATGTTTATACGTTGAAAATTTCTAAATTGAAAACCTTAAGCAATTGTAGAGTTCTAACATACGCTGATGATATCCTGCTATACAAAATGGGCAGGAACAGATCAGATATTGCTGACAGTGTGGACTAGATCAATTGTCGATATGGTACATACATACAAGGCTGTGATCAATCCCTCGAAAGCCAATGTCGTCTGGTACTCCTTAAATAATAATCTGGTTAGTGACACACTGCCACCTGTCAGTTGCATGGGTTCATTCATTGAAAGAGAACATGACCCTAAATATCTTGTGATAACCTTTGATATAAGTCTCTTTCAATAAACACTGAGAGGATATCACTGACTAAAGTAATAATACAACTCGACAAAGTGTGTAGAAAACGGACGGATGTCAGGACCCAGGATACAGTGCATGAACTCGCCCAGCTACACCTATACCACAAAGCATAATTATATACACAGATGGCTTGTTAACAGAAACACAAATAAGAGCGATTGGAGTTTTGTTGCATACAGAAACGGCGTGATGATGGTTGAAAAATCTTCAGAATATCTTACTGTCACATCGAGAATTAGGATGGAGATAGAGGGAGTTACAGCAGCACTTAATTGTTTGATAACTGATACATCAACACACGCGGTAATACTCACAGACTCTCAACGCATGCTGCGCAAGATAGAAAAGTACGTGCTGAGAAAAGAATGGTGGGACTTATTGAAAAACACATTTGTCCAGAGCAGTATATGGATATACTGCCCTGGTCATGCTGGGGTCAGAGAAAACGAGAGAGCCGACTTATTGGCAGGCAATGCGGTGATAGGCGGCACATTGCTGAGAGGAGATAAAGCAGACATTATCAGGGCAGTAATAAATTCATTTCAAGATGAAGATGATGTTAATGAGACTGAGAACGTACACATACAGAAAATGTTATAAATGGGAGTATCTAGAGGGGAGGATAGGAAAAATAAATCTTTTAGAAGGCCCCAAAGATCACGCAATCAACATCTGAACGGAACTCTGAGTCTACATACCCTGAGATGACTGCTGGGAACGGAGAGCGGAGTACTTATGGGAATACCCTCATGTGCTGTGAAGCCAGTTTGTAATCAAGAATCAAGAAGAAGAATTTAGTACCTAGTAACAACAAATAGAGGGCAAAACACACACACACGCACGCACCCCCCCCCCCCTCTATTAAAATATGTTTTCCATATCAGAGTAATCAAAGATACCACAAATAGGAAGTGATTAGATTTTATTACGGGGAAAAACACTGCACTCCCCCTTTTAGCAAAGTCATAAAACCACACAGTGTAACAATATTTTTGTTGCCGCCATCTGTGGGCGTTTTGAAAACGACAGGGGGTGTTTCAGATTATCAATTATTGGGCTTCCCTTATTTTTGTTTGGTGTTCAGCAGTAGCTTATGCAACCCACAACTTATAGAGTGAATTTTATACGGAGAAGAAAAATGTATATAAATGGTGCGGGATGACAGTTGTATGATTTGTGCTTGCCAAGAGGGAGGTTCGGAGAGGAGATAGGAGCAACCAAGAAAACTACTGCCTACATAATTACTACCATTGTAGTGTCGGCATAATCTGGATCTACTTTTGTGCTGATATTCTCCAATGGGTTTCCTACTAAAAAATACTACCACCACCGCCGCTGCCACCATCACTACCTCCACCAATATTATTATTATTATTATTATTACTTTGAATAGTAGTAGTAATATTATTATATAAACGATGTTTCATATAAAAGGTTCTCAACCTTTTCAGACGACCAGCACCAGTCGCATTAAATTCATGTTTATATTTATTGCAATATCATCATTAAACCAATAACCCTTCAGGGTCGTAGAGGTATCACTCGAAACATCGATACACAAATTTTGCCACGCCTCTCTGTTATCAGTTCTTTGTTTGAGTGGAGAATGTTAATTTGTCATCCTGTCCAGTCTTTAATATTATCAATCCATATGGTTATGTTGCCATATACCTTCATTGTACCTTATACATGTCTTCCCGTGTATTCCCCATTAGGTATTAGGTCTGTTGATTATCCACTTCGCACACCGGGCACGTCCATATGTGCTCAGATCCCCGCTTCAGTAAATTTCTCAGGGTATAACGGCTGATGGTTCCGGTTCTATGTTGGTTGACTGCTCTTTTCAAAATCTTTGTCACTGGTTCTCTACGGGCCACGCCCATCCTCACTCCCAATTTTGCGCATTCTCGATATTGACCAAATCCTCTGATAGTGAAGACTCACGAAGAGCAATGAGTATGTTTTCTCGGTCCATAAGCTGACCATTTGTTGTGGTGATGAGGCTATCTAATTGGTCGGCCCGTGTGTCCGGTGACAAAGATAAGGGTTAGTTTCCTTAGTGATGCACGCATTTCTGCTCTCTCTAATGACTCCAATCCCATACGTACATCACCTGTTTTGACTTTCTGAATCATATTCAGTGAGTAACTTAGTATGCACGAAAGGTAATAGGCTTGCGATTCCAGCCAGTTATGTGCCTGCTATTTCCCATAATCCTTCCCCATAATCGTGGTTAGTAACGTTATTTGTTTCGGTTTGTACAACAAAGTTTGAAATGTATGGGTAACTCATGATTTTTAGTGTTTTCAAGAGTTCACGCGTAGCGTAAGCCGTGTCTCATTCAGTACAGGCCTTCTCGCCCGTGTGTTGCCGGGGCCCGAAAGGGCAGCAAATAATAGCAACACTGTTTACCTTCCACACATGTCGTAAAAGGCGACTGAGGAGGTATGGGATGGAGTTGGCTGTCCCATCCCATATAGGATCAGTGACCCAAAGCAATGCTGAAATCGGATGTGTCAGGCTGAAAGACGCAGAAATCGCAGCAATGCTGTAAACCATGACAACGCATTCCGTTCTCCGGACTACATCCTGCTAATCTGCAGGAGTTTGAGAACGAACGCAGAAGAAGAAGAAGAAGTACAGGCCTTCTAGCTGAATTAATGAGGCCTTCATTCATTACTTTTAATAAAAATATTATTCCCGTATTTTCTGTTGGCCAATTTTTACATACTTGGAATGGCAATCCAAAAATAGCCAAAGCTCCTCGGAGTTTAAAAATAGCAACCAATGGAAAACGTGAGAATAATGAAAAATGTACTGAATGAAGGCCATTAATTCAGCTAGAATGCCTGTACGGTCAAGAGCCACGCGTAAGCATCACATGCCCTTCTAGAGCACTACTGTGCTCGCCTGCAGCGTGTTGAGAATGTCTGATATAATCGTTCATTTTATTATTCACAGTTTTGATTAATCGTCCATTGATTGTAATATAATCTACGTAATATGGATAGGGGATTGGGAAATAGGAGGTTACGAATCTTACTTTCGGGAGGAGGGGTGTAAAAATGTTTTCGAAAGGGCCCTTTAACAGATAGTGAATAAATACAGGACTAAATGTTTTCACGCATAAACATCAGTTAATTCTAGGCGAATCGTAAATGTGACAAACAGGGGAACCGACGTATAGCTGGGTATTAGTCTGTAGCGATACTATCACAAATGCGGACATAAAAAGTCGATCAAATCAATCCAGGCTAGTTGAATAAATTTACGACTGAATTGCAATCTCTTATGGAAAGCAAAACTCGCAGAGATAATATATTCAGAGTAGTAAAAAACACTTTGTTTATGATTTATGATGGAACGAATATTGTGTTAGTTATGACATAATCTGTATAATTCGGGTTTTTCTTGTGCACATATAGAGAATCAAATCTGTGAAAGAAGTAACTTGTAACTGAGATAACTAGTTATTCTCGTGTTCTTGTTTATCTGTGCTTGAATTTACTGCTACTTTACATCAAATACAAGAAAAGTTCAAATGGTTAACTTGATTGAACTGGGTTTCCCTATATGCATACTCTCATGGATAAGGATAAATCATGGATAAGGATCTGGGAATGTGAGTGTTTCAATCACCAAATCCGAACTTATCAATCATAACATGGTATCAGTACCAGACAACAAGCAAAAACAGCAGTTAACACACAAACACACGCACGCACACACACTCCCTAAACCCTTTTAAAAACACATTTAGTAGTCTTTGTGAATGTGGGTCTCACCCAATGGACCACTAGACAAACCACCCATGCAACAGAAAACCTTAGTAGATGACATGCCTTTATATTGAGACTCTTATGGAAGCTTTGTAGCATGTCATCTATACAATTATAGACCCTTCCTAGTGGAACGCTCTTTCAATAGGCATTGCACTAAGCCGAAAGCTATAGTCTCCTGGGTATGAAAAAAAGCTCTTAAAACTGTACATAGAAAGTAAGAGCTAATTGCTCGAAATTTCTGGAGTTCTCAAACAAACAAACAAAAGCACGTAACTGCGTAACGTCAAGCGTGGGTCGACAAATCGCGAGAAACAGTGTACGTAATTTATGGACATCCCCTTAAAGATACTCTCTTTGATAAGTGTTATGTGAAGATTTGTTGTGGTCTCTCTGAACAACGATAACAACTATTTATAATTCTACGTTGTTTTCATCACAAAGAGCCCAATAAGAATATAACACATTTTAAATGAAACTTTAACTTTATGTATGCTATGTTTGAACATTTACACTTCCTTCTTTTATATTTATTTTCGGCTATCTTGTATTGTAATATAAATTTTAAAACCCAATATTTTAATCCTTGGATCGTGGCGTAGCATAGATCTTTCGTTTCAGTGTTTCTGTACGCTTGAAATACATTTGTAGAAATCCAACTAATTAATTATTCACTTAAAAAATTCCAAGATATCTGCCCTGAGGCATCACCCACTAATTTGACCTGTGTGTTCATAGTAAGAATACTTATGAGTGACTTCCTCGTTCAAATTTTACTTCGGAATTTAATTTTGAAAAATACAGACGCAAGTTTTTCTCGTGTATAGTCCTACACGAGGATCCCTAGCAGCGTCACTTATCTTGGCCGATGCGTATTTACCATGATTTTCATTGGATGACGACCTAAAGTATATTCACATTGACATATTATCAGTCGCATCAGCAAAGATACCTGACGATGTTTGGAATCGGTTCATTTGACTATTCAGAAGGACATACAGAAAGGCAAGAGTTTGCAGTATGTGAAAATATTCAAGAAGTATTTATATATGCAAATACGTATTGTTTTTTTTTTATGAAACACCCATTCTTATTTTTCGTTTACATACAAAGCATGTCTCAGACTGCCAATATAAAGATACAAGGTTTAATTTGGAAAAAGGTTTGACAGGAGTTGACAAGGCAAGACGGGAAGTGGCAAGAGTTGAAGTCAACAATACCGTTTTTCACACACCAGTTGAAATTATTAAAATTTGAGACATTTTTCTAAAAATGTGAAACAAACTTGTAATTTTGTCATACATTTTCTCCAATATATTGAGGGTAGGGGGTATTTGACATGCGTAAGCAAGGAGGTGAGTCCCTGTGAATCAGTTCTTGGCAGTTGTTCACAAGAGGTATGGGGGAGAGAGGTAAAAATAAAGGTTCGTACTGGCAAAACAATTATTGGCCTAATTTATGGACAGCTCCAGTGTATGTTTCGTGCTCGAATGCGTTTCTGTGTATATTTGTGTTTATTTGTGTGTTGATTTATGTCTATAGATTCGTGCTTTCATAACTACATGTGTGATCCCGTATGCATGTGTGGGTTCGAGTAGTTTTCTCAGTTTCCTTATCTAAATGGGTCTTCTTATAAAGAATCTATTTACTCAACTATTGCTCGCTTATACTGTAATTTTGCTGTAAAGACCCCAATTATTTGCCTCATTATAATGCTTACAACTCTGACCCTAGTTGCTATATTTGCCATCTTGTACTCCTTTTAGAACCACAGGAAGCTATCAAATCTAACGTATAAATAGTGTACTTCCACATCCGGGACACGTTTACACTTGTTCATATACAATGAGATTATCTCCCCATTCGTCAGGGCAGAAATAGAATCACTGATATTTCTGTAACTGTTTATTCTAGCTTTCGTCTTTTATATCTGAACATTTGTGCAATCCTTCCTCGTCCTGACAATCAAAACATTCTCAATTGTCTATACACAACATGGAAGTGCGGGTGAAAAAGAAAAGATATAATCTGACACTTTCCAATTTAATTCAGGTAATTCTTATTATGTTATTTTATTTGCCATTCTTAGCATTCTTGTGTTTTCTGATTCCATGCTCATTGAAGCTCACTATTTCCAGTTTGAGATACGCTTATTTAGTTTGTATTATCGTAAATTAGGAGTAATAGCGCCCTTGTATTGTTTTGTTAAATTTTTAAAAGTATTTTGGAAGGACGGGTGTCGTTGTTTCTCATTTTGTTACCAGAAGGTACAAACTCTCAGAGGTGCGCAATGCTTTGAGATGAAGGGTGCTCGTGCTAAAGTGGAGCGGAAATATAATCGTAAAGATGTATGCATGTGAAGATTTCACAAGAGGAAATCATCGCCATGTGTGAATATTATATGCTAGAGAGCTACTATTTCATGGAGGATGGTCTATTACACTGTTTCCCAACCTTTACTTCGTTTGAGAAAGTCTGAATCTTACCAGACTTTTTTTTACCGTGCCCCACCTAACTCTTTCTAAAATTCTGATGCCCCGATATGTAACGTATACATATTTATTTATATTAAAAATTTGAATTATTCGCTAATTGAGGCCTAATTACAACTTGTTTGAATCCCCCCCCCCCCCTGGCTAATCAAAGTGCTCCACCGCCTGTGGGGCGTGGGTCCTAAGTTGAGAAAAACTGGTATGTTAGGTCAGTGATGATACTGTCAGACATCTCACATAAGGATTTGAGGTAAGAAAATGAGATTCAAAGAATCATGCATTGTTCTACTGCGATATTCATGGTTAGTCGATAACGACGCCCCTAAAGTTCCTCGAGATAGTAACAAAAGGAATAAACTAGAGTAGCTTTCGCTCTGGTGCACTAGCTACAAGGCAGTCATCAATCCTCACAATACGATTATCATCTGGTTCTCGTTAAATAACACTATACGATCGCTTGTCGTACAAGTTATAGGACGATACTGAGCATGCTTAGACGTGTATACCGTTACTCCATTCAAATAGAAGATCACAGTAATAAGAGAATGCTGATGTTGATTGCTTAATAAATTCGCGAATATTACAGTCATGATATAATTCATGATAAACCGAGCTCTGTTCTATGGTCTACATCCTGCTAACTAGTAGGAGTTTGAGAATAAACGCAGAAGAACAAGAATATAACTTGCATGGAGTTATAACTTATATGGATATTGGAACAGCAGAGAGGAATACTCTTAAATCATCATCCTTGAGTGGGAGGTGCCAAGGATCACAAGAAATAAACCATATAGGAAGGATAATGGATCCGTGGCAACAAAAAATTATCAAAGTAGAGGGGAACTCTGACTTCAAACCCTGGGCGGATGGTACTCGTTAATTTTGGTAGGCAAGCCGTCTAGGAGAAGGAAAATTCCAAAATGAAACCTCCTCTGCCATGTGGACAATCTTTGGATGAGTAAGGGCTAGGGAAAATCATCTCGATCCAAAAGTAAGATGGAAGACGGAGACACCGGACCGAAAGGTACAAAATAGTCCAGATAAGGGATAACTACCAAGGCTTAAAACCAGGGTGCCACGCAATTACTTCACATGTCAAATAAAAGGTTACAGACGCTTTGTTTTGGTGTTTCATCTATGGAATCTTGTCAGGCGGATGAAGTGCTGGACTCTAAGCTTCGAAGAAGCCCACCCTCAGCGACTGGTGGTACCTCTGTCTCAATTTGTGAAGCCAAGAAAAGAGATCAGAGGAAAACAAATACTCATTCATAAAATACACATAAAGATCATAATTCAGACTACAAGAGTAAGCGGTTGAAAATATGCAGTGGAATGCAAAATGTGTCTACAATAAAAAGGCTGCACTTGCAAACCGATTACATAAAGAGGAAATTTATATACCATGCATACAGGAAACACGCCTCACACACAACGAAAGATTCAAAATCCGAGGATACCAAACAATTCGGAATCATAGAGAAAATAGACACAAAGGACGAGTACTTATACTGGTCAAAAACAATATCGTTGCCTCAGAAACCCTAGTAAACACTGAAGAATAAACTGAAATAATTGGAACCAGCTGAACTCTTCCAACTAAAGTGGTTACTATATATAGCTATTACTGTCCACGAGACAAGAGTCTATCTCTGCACACAATTAACACAGAAAAAGATAACTGTCTTGTGATTGCTGACTTTAATAGCCACTCACAGAGTTGGGGATTTACAGAACACGATATTAGAGGAGAAGAATTCGAAGATTGGCAATGTGAAGTTAAACTTCAAGTGCTTAATGAAGCCTAAGACTCTCCAACTTCCTACTTTAGAAGATGGCACACCACCTCAACCCCAGACCTAGGCTTTGCAACAGACATTTTAGCTAAAATAGCATACAGGGAAGTGTTGGAGCAGCTTGGTGGAAGTGACCATTGCCCAATCAACTCGCCATTGACATTAACCCCACCCATGCTGGCCCCACAACCACACCTATATGGAACTTCAAGAAAGCAAACTGGAGTAAGTATGCTGATCTGACTAATTCACAGAAACCCTAAATCCAAGGATTAAAAACATGAACAAAACTGTACAAGTTCTGGCTTCTGTACTTCTCAAAGCAGCCAAGCAAACCATACCAAGAGGTACTTGAAAACATCACAAACCATACTGGTCTGAAGAACTCGATTAGTTGGAGAAAGAAGTGTCAAAGGCCTGAGACACAGCAGAAAAAAAGTCCATCACCAGATAACAACATATTAATTAAAAAAACTGCTGTAGCCAAACTAAGAAAAACAATTGCAAACACAAGGAAAAGTGGGCATGAAAAATAAACCAGAAAACTTAAACATCGACAAAGAGGGAAGAAAATTATGAAAAGTAACAGAAAATGCTCAACAACGAAGATAATTTTTAAAAACTCTGACTATAATGATGGAGATGTACTCACAGGAAAAAATGCTGCAAATCACTTTATACAGCATTACCAAAGTACTGCCTGCCACAAAGTCGATGAAAATAGGAGAAGAGAAATAAGAAAAGAACTACGGAAGATGGAAAAAGAGATAGCAAAGATAAGCAAGATGCCATGAATATGCCATTCACGACCAATGAACTAAATGAAGAACTAGCAGTATTAACACTTAGGAAATCACCTGATCCAGACGACATACCAAATGAACTGCTAATTCACATCGGTCCATCAACAAAAAATAAACTAATAAAACTTTTCAACAACTGTTGGGATAGAGGTCTAGTTCCATAGGTGTGGAAAACCGCCACAATGATACCCATCCACAAGAAAGGCAAACATAAAAAACAAAGTGGACAGTTATCGCCTGATAAGTCTGACCAGCTGTTTGTGCAAATTGATGGAACGCATGTTAAACAAAAGAATGATGTGGTTCCTAGAAAGAAAAAAAAATCCTGCTAGATCAGCAAGCTGTCTTCAGAAAGTGTAAATCAACCGAAGACCAGATTACACTAATTGCCCAGGAAGTAGAGGATGCTTTCCAGGAGAAAAAAAACAGACATCAGTGGTGTGGGTAGATATAGAAAAAGCCTTTGATTGTGTGTGGAAAGATGGACTCCTCCTTAAACTACAACAAAACAAAGTGACAGGGCGCATGTATTATTGGATAAAACACTACCTGCACAACTGAAAAGCAGCAGTGAAGATGGAAATGAAGCTCAGCAGAAAGAAACTCTTCAAGTATGGAGTACCACAGGGAGCAGTTCTATCCCCCACTCTATTCCTTATATTCATGAACGATATTAACCAAATCCTCTCGCGTGAAGTAACTATCTATCTCTTCTCCCCTTGATCTTTCCAATGGTTATTAAGTGTTCAAGCTGTGTTCTTCTCAGCACATGCCCTAGAAATCTTGACTGTCTGCCCCCTAATGTTTAATGTGATTGATCTTTTTACGCCAGCATCAATAAGAACCTCTGCATTCGATATAACTTTAACACATGGGAACACCTTTAACACATACCCAACCTTGATCAGGAAGAACTTCCCACGAATTATGGACAATATACCAAGCATTATTTCGAAGCATTATTGCTCGACAGCAATCGAGATTGCCATTCTGTGATTTGAAATTTCAGAGAAGTGATTTCCAAGATGTTTAATTTAAGACTTTCTTACCGGATATTTCGGGTCACTGACGTTAATAAATCTGCGGCACAACGCTGCGTTCTTTGAACCACATCATGCTGTAACTCTAGTATAACCATTGTCTTGCTGTAAGATAGAAGCACAACCATACTTTTTGCCCATGTGTTCATGGTCCTGAAAGGGGGAGGGGGTAGATAATAGTGATACTATTACCTGCCATAGATGTCACAAGAGGCGACTGAGAAGGTTTTGGAGTGTAGTTATCTGTCTTGTTCAATATATGTTCAAATCGACCTAGACGCCATGTTGAAGTCAGATTTGTCAGGTCGAAAGTCCTAGATATTGCAACCAAGCAGTAAATCACCACTCAGCGCATTCCTTTCTCTGGAATACATCCTGCTAATCTTTGGGATTTGGGAACGTACGAAGAAGAAGAAAGAGGAAGCAAACTTTTAACACAGTTTAGGAACCGTTGATAAATACAAAAATACTTGAGTTACTTAACATTATGTAAGGATGAACATGACGACAAAACGTGATTGTAAATCTACAAATAGAGATAAGAGGTATCATAGAACAATCCGGAACATAAACATCAAACAGAAAAAGTAAACATAGAAACCTGCTTCCTGGTTGAGTGTGGAAAAAATGGGGGAAAAAAATATTGGTTGTTAAAAAAATAATTAGGTAAGATGGAATGACAGCTAATTAACAAATGATTGTTAATTATATTGTGGTTTTTTTGTAAAGTAAATGCTGCAATGTATGCAGACGATCTGGCGATATGGTGCAGTGAAGAGAGCGTAGGCACAACAAAAATAAGGTTGCAAGAAACTATGGACAATTTGGCCAAGTGGACAGACCAATGGGCCATGTCTATCAATGCCCAAAAAACTACGTATACCATCTTCAGCATGTCCACCAAACCACAGAAAATCCTACTAACCATAAATGGTCAAACATTGCCAAAAGATGAGACACCTACATACCTTGGAGTCACTTTTGATCCAAGACTTACATGGAAACAACACATAGACAAGTGCCAAACGAAAGGTACAATGAGGACAGCACTCCTTAAAAAATTGGCTGGAACAGATTGGGGTGCAAATGGAAAAATTCTAAGTAGAGCATATACAGGTTATGTAAGACCAGCTTTGGAATATGGAATGTCAGCATGGGGGACTGCAGGCAAGAGTAACACTCAAAAGATCTCAAAGATACAAAACCGCAATCTCAGAATTATAACAGGAGGTATGAATACTACCCCCAATCACAGAAATGGAAACATGCACAGGTTTGTCATCAATGGAAGAAAGAAGAAATGAAAAAATCCTCACACAGTATGCAAAGTTCAAATGTTTGGAGAGTCATCAAATAAACCAAAGACTAAGCAGACCTACAAAAGAGCGACTCAAAAGAGGTAGCTTTCTACACTCCGCTAAACAGCTCCAGAAATCACTCACAGATACAGATCTACAAAACCTAAAACCACTAAACACCTTTAACACATACCCAACATGGGACAGGAAAAACTTCCCAAGAATTATGGACAATATACCAAGCATTATTTCGAAAACAGAAACTACTATACAAGTACTAAAGGAGACAACTAAGAATCACATACAGAAAGCATACCCAAAGGATATATGGACACATGTATATACAGATGGATCAGCGAAAGAGGTAGTATTAGATGGAGGATCAGGAATATATATATAGTAACACCAGATGGAAAAGAAATAGAGAAATCCATACCCACAGGCAAACATTCCACAAATTTCAAAGCAGAAATGGAAGCCATATTAGAGGCAGCCAAAATGCTCATGAATTGCTTGCCGAGTCACAACAGACATGTAGTATTTCTAACGGATGCAAAATCAGTATTGCAGGCATTGAAAGATCCAAATAACACGAGCATGAATGAACTTACGGCCTGCTTACTACACCTCAGCAGTACCACCAAAGAAACAGTACTGCAGTGGATCCCAGGTCACTGTGGCATACCTGGAAATGAAAAAGCTGATCTCCTGGCAAGGAAAGGGGGATCACTGAAACAAATAGAAAATGATAATACATACTATGAAAGTAAGGCCATGTTAAAAGCAGAATATAAGAAAAGGTGGAAGAAAATGCACCCAACTGCAGAATCAAATGACCCCTACCACCAAATGTCACACAAGGAACAAACCATCATTCTCAGACTACGAACTGGTCACAACAGACTGAGAAGTCACATGTTCCGAAAGCTGAAGATTGGTGAGACAGACCTGTGCAACTGTGAGCCCAGAGACTGCAGAACACATTCTTCATGCCTGTCAACTCTACCAAGAAGAGAGGGAGAAAATATGGCCTACTGAGACGGCACTGCTTCCAGACTTGGGGGGTTCCATGGCTGACCTGAAGCGAATCACACAATTCATTGAAGCTATTGGTGCTGTAACCTGATATCTGACTGAAGAACGATGAAGAAGAAGACGAATATTGTGGTTTCATCGAAATTCATCCTTGAAAAGTGACGCTATTTGACTTTTTCCCGGTGGTTTTCATTGATCACTTTGTGTATACTCTGTCAACAGCCATTAAAAATTACGAGAAAAGTAATGAGCGTCATTTTTGAAGGATGGCTACCGATGATTTTAAAGGACTATGTAGTAGATGAAGAACTCGAATTTGACTTACACATGATATGGTGTCATCTAGGTTTAGCGAAAATGTCTACTTTCTATGTATCTATCAATAAACCCATAACCGGGCATAGTCTCATTGGGGGGGGGGGGGGTGGGGGAGAGGTTACCACATTAGATGCCTCAACACACAGAGTCCTACAGCGATTTCTATCTTAAACGATGCGGACTAGTAAGGAAAAGGCTTGAAAAATTAAAGCTCCTACAATTTAACATCAGACATTGAGAATCGGTTATTCCAGGAATCAAGAGAGAAGAGTTGTTCCAGGAACCAAGAGAGAAGAGTTGTTCCATGAACCAAGAGACAGGAGTTGTTCCAGGAACCAAGAGAGAAGAGTTGTTCCATGAACCAAGAGAGAAGAGTTGTTCCATGAACCAAGAGACAGGAGTTGTTCCATGAACCAAGAGAGAAGAGTTGTTCCATGAACCAAGAGAGAAGAGTTGTTCCATGAACCAAGAGAGAAGAGTTGTTCCATGAACCAAGAGACAGGAGTTGTTCCAGGAACCAAGAGAGAAGAGTTGTTCCAGGAACCAAGAGAGAAGAGTTGTTCCATGAACCAAGAGACAGGAGTTGTTCCAGGAACCAAGAGAGAAGAGTTGTTCCATGAACCAAGAGAGAAGAGTTGTTCCATGAACCAAGAGACAGGAGTTGTTCCAGGAACCAAGAGAGAAGAGTTGTTCCAGGAACCAAGAGAGAAGAGTTGTTCCATGAACCAAGAGACAGGAGTTGTTCCAGGAACCAAGAGAGAAGAGTTGTTCCATGAACCAAGAGAGAAGAGTTGTTCCATGAACCAAGAGACAGGAGTTGTTCCATGAACCAAGAGAGAAGAGTTGTTCCAGGAACCAAGAGAGAAGAGTTGTTCCATGAACCAAGAGCGAAGAGTTGTTCCATGAACCAAGAGCGAAGAGTGGTTCCATGAACCAAGAGAGAAAAGTTGTTCCATGAACCAAGAGAGAAGAGTTGTTCCAGGAATCAAGAGAGAAGAATGGTTCCATGAACCAAGAGGGAAGAGTTGTTCCATGAACCAAGAGAGAAGAGTTGTTCCATGAACCAAGAGAGAAGAGTTGTTCCATGAACCAAGAGAGAAGAGTTGTTCCATGAACCAAGAGAGAAGAGTTGTTCCATGAACCAAGAGAGAAGAGTTGTTCCATGAACCAAGAGAGAAGAGTTGTTCCATGAACCAAGAGAGAAGAGTTGTTCCATGAACCAAGAGAGAAGAGTTGTTCCATGAACCAAGAGAGAAGAGTTGTTCCATGAACCAAGAGAGAAGAGTTGTTCCAGGAACCAAGAGAGAAGAGTTGTTTCATGAACCAAGAGAGAAGAGTTGTTCCAGGAACCAAGAGAGAAGAGTTGTTCCATGAACCAAGAGAGAAGAGTTGTTCCATGAACCAAGAGCGAAGAGTGGTTCCATGAACCAAGAGAGAAGAGTTGTTCCATGAACCAAGAGAGAAGAGTTGTTCCATGAACCAAGAGGGAAGAGTTGTTCCATGAACCAAGAGAGAAGAGTTGTTCCATGAACCAAGAGAGAAGAGTTGTTCCATGAACCAAGAGAGAAGAGTTGTTCCATGAACCAAGAGAGAAGAGTTGTTCCATGAACCAAGAGAGAAGAGTTGTTCCATGAACCAAGAGAGAAGAGTTGTTCCATGAACCAAGAGAGAAGAGTTGTTCCATGAACCAAGAGAGAAGAGTTGTTCCATGAACCAAGAGGGAAGAGTTGTTCCATGATCCAACAACAGGAGTGGTTCCATGAACCAAGAGGGAAGAGTTGTTCCATGAACCAAGAATGAAGAGTTGTTCCATGAACCAATAGGGAAGAGTGGTTCCATGAACCAAGAGAGAAAAGTTGTTCCATGAACCAAGAGAGAAGAGTTGTTCCAGGAATCAAGAGAGAAGAATGGTTCCATGAACCAAGAGGGAAGAGTTGTTCCATGATCCAACAACAGGAGTGGTTCCATGAACCAAGAGAGAAGAGTTGTTCCATGAACCAAGAGAGAAGAGTTGTTCCATGAACCAAGAGCGAAGAGTGGTTCCATGAACCAAGAGAGAAGAGTTGTTCCATGAACCAAGAGGGAAGAGTTGTTCCATGAACCAAGAGAGAAGAGTTGTTCCATGAACCAAGAGAGAAGAGTTGTTCCATGAACCAAGAGAGAAGAGTTGTTCCATGAACCAAGAGGGAAGAGTTGTTCCATGAACCAAGAGAGAAGAGTTGTTCCATGAACCAAGAGGGAAGAGTTGTTCCATGATCCAACAACAGGAGTGGTTCCATGAACCAAGAGGGAAGAGTTGTTCCATGAACCAAGAATGAAGAGTTGTTCCATGAACCAAGAGGGAAGAGTTGTTCCATGAACCAAGAGAGAAGAGTTGTTCCATGAACCAAGAGAGAAGAGTTGTTCCATGAACCAAGAGGGAAGAGTTGTTCCATGAACCAAGAGAGAAGAGTTGTTCCATGAACCAAGAGGGAAGAGTTGTTCCATGATCCAACAACAGGAGTGGTTCCATGAACCAAGAGGGAAGAGTTGTTCCATGAACCAAGAATGAAGAGTTGTTCCATGAACCAAGAGGGAAGAGTTGTTCCATGAACCAAGAGAGAAGAGTTGTTCCATGAACCAAGAGAGAAGAGTTGTTCCATGAACCAAGAGAGAAGAGTTGTTCCATGAACCAAGAGAGAAGAGTTGTTCCATGAACCAAGAGAGAAGAGTTGTTCCATGAACCAACAACAGGAGTGGTTCCATGAACCAAGAGGGAAGAGTTGTTCCATGAACCAAGAATGAAGAGTTGTTCCATGAACCAAGAGGGAAGAGTTGTTCCATGAACCAAGAGAGAAGAGTTGTTTCATGAACCAAGAGAGAAGAGTTGTTCCATGAACCAAGAGGGAAGAGTTGTTCCATGAACCAAGAGGGAAGAGTTGTTCCATGATCCAACAACAGGAGTGGTTCCATGAACCAAGAGGGAAGAGTTGTTCCATGAACCAAGAGAGAAGAGTTGTTATCGGGATTATACTAGCAGAACACCTCTCTTTACGTTGATAGTCTACAATAAGAAAAAAAATGCTGTTGTTATATACACCATTTTGTCAACACTTTGGATGGGGGTGGGGGGGGGGGAGTAAGTTTGATAGTTGCTGACAGATGGGGAGGTGGAGGTGGCGGACAAAAGATTACGTATAAAATATTTTTTCTTTGCACCGTTAAAAATTTTTGAATTTGAAAAAAAGTGAAATAATTATGTTGGGTTTTTTTCGCAGTTTTTTTCTGCTAAAAAAATAGGATTATGCGGGGGGGGGGGGGAAGGTGGTACTTTTTTAAAGACATAATTAAGCAGAGCTTTTTTTGGGTATGTGAAATATTGACAAGGAAGATTAGGTTAAAGAAAAAGTGTTAAAGTTATGTATGGACAGCCCCGTAGTAGAAGGGGACATTTGACGAAGCACTAGGAAAATATACAACCACCGTGGCATGGGTACTATCAGCATATCCTTCACCATCTGCGAAAGAGACGAAACTTCTCACGGTGTGCTCGGAGTGTGTCGCAGTCTGTTCAGATAACTACAAATCACTAATGCCCTCTATCAAATATCCTTGAACTTTGTCTCTTTCACTCAGTTTTCACTCTGCCTCATTGCATGTGAATATATTCTTTCCAGAACATGGTCTTCCTTGTGGATTCTCTGAACACTCCGAGATTCTGGGCGAGTTGACCTGTCGCAGCTAGATACATGTTTAAGCAATCCAATATTTTACTGCACCATCGTCGTCTTGTGCGCCCTCTTCCCTGTTACTGTCAACTCTGCCTTCAAATATTAATCTCCCCATGGCTGTTATGTTTCTTTATATGACCCAATATTGGGGGGTCGCAATAAAAAACCAGATTTCTTGTTAGGATGTTAATAAGGAGCCAGCCCACTTAGAGGCTTATTGGTCTTAACACTTCTCGATTTGTCTTTTTAGCTGTCCATGGTATACGTAGAATTCTTCTGTAGCATCTCATTTCGAACGATTTTTTTCATTTGCGCAAGTTTTAATGTCACCATTGCAATACTTCTCTTGATTTCAACAGTGCAGTCTTCTGAACTTATGTTTGTGCCCAAATGTATATATGTATAATTACTAGGCACATTACTTCTGTAGTTTGCCATTGTCTTCAGGAGGAAATCTGTTTATCGAATAGCACACAAGAAAACACATTCATTTTCTACGCCATTTTTTTAGCAGAAATCCTGTATCTATAGTACATTCACTTTCATTTGAGGACGTTTAAAATATATCTACTTTTCATATTCCTTTATCTACTAATTTATCCGTCACCCCTATACCTCCCTCCACCACAGCACAGTGGCAAAACCACCTCTAACATTTTCATGTTTTATTACTGGGACTTATGTCTGACCCACATCCGGGTATGCCTTCTCTTGAGTGCTGTCTCCAGTCGGGTATCTTATACAACTATTTACATACTGTTTAGTTATTAGCTCTGCTCAGATTTGATTGTCTGCGCCTGTCGCTTTCTTCATTCCATTGTCACTATTGTCATATGTGTGAGTCCACATTGTTATCTGTTTGTCTTCAGGATAGTGGATATGACTTTTGTAAGGGGGTGGGGTGTTACCTGAAAAAAAGGCTAATCTCCTAGTTTTTATTGGATCTTTCATGCTTGTTTTTTTTTTTTTTAGAAAATCATTAAGGGAGTGAGAGGTTTAACCGGAATTTTTTATTTTTAAAAACAGTTGTTCCTAGTGGTGTCCTTTTCTATTTTCCTACGATGGGGGAGAGGGAGTTTACTTCAATTCTCCCCAGGACTATGTGGTATATTTTATCAGTATTATGCAAGTCATCGAAATGCTGCCTCCTTTAAATGGGTTTTCTTCTAAATGCCGCCCCGACATTGTATTTGGATTGGTGCCGCTTAATGCGGCCGCCTCTCTACATCATATCACGGCACGACCCTGATTTCCCCCTCCATTATCTACGGGTAGGTATGTCTGTTTACCTACCTTTATGCCTACTTATTTATTATTCTTCCATCTATCTGTCTATATTTGCATACGTAAGAATAGTCATGTAACACAAGACATAACGATTCCTCCTTCATAGCCTATATCTTCATCGCAAAACTGCTAGTGGATGTGGTGAAGGCACCGTTGGAGTCATTGACAGTCTTCCTACCAGATCGTGAAAAACAAAATCCAAAACAAAGTTTATGATTAATGATTGACCATGACCGGTCTCACTGACCATGACCGGTCTCACCGACCATGACCGGTCTCACTGACCATGACCAATCGCCAGCATAGAAGACCTATGTATAGAAAATGTAAACATGACCTGAAGGGCCCATTTTGATTATTTCAGTGAATGTCGTTTGTCGGTCTTGACTATTTTTGGCAGGCGACTCCAAGCATATAAATAGTGACCAACGAAAACATGAAAATAATCAAAAACATAACCAATGAAGTCATAATTAATAACTGTACAGAGGTCTTATAGTAGGGCTGAAGGTTATCGACAGACTCACCATAGGTGTGAAAATCCATCGTTCTTAGTGTTGCATCTGCCAAATTTGGGAACCCCTTTCAATTGCGTGATATAATGTTCTTATCCAGAGCGTCGCATATAACTAATTGTGTATCAAACACACTTTACTATCTCTATTCTTATATAAGTTCCTTCTCGTGTTATTTGTCTTGTTCGGGCTTTTTGAATAGTCCATAACCACATCTATAAAACACAATACACAATTGTTAAGTAGTAGGCAATTATTGTTTAGTGTGAATAGATACGGGGCGCGACAAGGATGTGACCTTCTGTTAGAAAGCAAGAATATCATATACAGATCAAATAGAAGCATTGAACACTCTGGGGCAATAAGAAATGTTAAACACACACAAGTACACGCACACACGTACTCTCTCACATAAACATACATACGTGTCAATATTTGGTTTAGTGTAATTGTGTTTGGTAATATACAGACGTGCGGAGTGCAAAGGAAATTTGTAAAAGTGTTACCGTACTTACATTAAAGGTTTGCAAATGGATAGCTTACTGGTACGGGACTTGTACATTGTCAGAGTTTCATATCAAACATACCAGGTTACTGGTAAGGATGGTATGGATATTGATGACTGATTCGTGTATTAGTGAGACTGATATAGTTATTACCGAGACCGTTGGCGGCATGGAAGACCTCTTCTCAGCATTAATTAGGATTTCATATGTTACGTTTTTGACTATTGTCGTAATTTCTTTTGGTGACTATTTATATACTTGGAGTCGCATGTCAAAAATAGTCAAGACCAACCAACAGATTTCACGAAAATAATCACAACGGGCCCTCTAGGTCATGCTAATGTTTTCTGTTGAAAGGTCCTATAGTACTTGCGAAAGTCACGGTATCGCTGAGTATCATGTACATGTTCTGTCTACTGATCTGCAAACTAGATGCATGTGGTTTATGTATTAATGAAGATAAGTAATGAGAAAATATGGGCAACATGGCGTTCGTGTTGTTACAAAAGTTGATATAATATAATGTTTTCCATACACCGATAAAATTGTGTGAATTTTGAAGAAAAAAATTGCAAAAATAATTGTCCTTTTTTCCGCACAATTTCTGATAAAAAATTCGTGTTCGAGAGAGAAGTGGGGAGGGGGGGGGAGAGAGGGTTTAATTTTTTGAAACATAATTAAGCAGGTTCATCTTCTGTGACTTGTCTTGCAAACCGACAGGAATATATATGTGCTAATATTTTCCAACAGGAGCTAAGTCAAGTTTTAATTCGAAAACTATGAAAATCAGTAAACTACCTGGTCCATTGAACATAAATATTAATGACCTCGACAACACAAGTACAATAATTTAAATACCTGGGAAACATTTTCACTGAAGACGGCAAAGTGGACATAAAAATTCAAACATGATGCCAAAGTACCAACACAGTCTCATATCAATTGACACCACTGCTCCAACATCCTTACATCAATGTGTCTACTAAAAAATATTGATAAACAGTATACTTATTCCAACTCTGGCACTGTCCAAGACACAGGAGAGGAAGATTGCAACATGTGAAATGAGATGCCTAAGTAAGTAAGATCGTTGGGGTCAAAAGAACAGATCGCATAGAAACTATGACAGAAATTTTATAGGAACAGTACCAAGCATAAAATATATAGAAATACAACTGATTACGCGGCTCTGTCACCTTATGAGAATGGAACCAGATCGCCTTCAGCTGTAGCATATAACAGAACAATATTTGGATGCAGAGCGAGATGAAGACCCATAGGCAGTTGGATTGATAAAATCAGAGACATACTACAACAGTATTACGACAACAATTGCAACACATTTGACATTAGAAAGAAGACGTTTGCTCCCCACGACGCTTCGCGACATTTGTGGCTAGAACATGACAAGACAATTAATGAGGATAATAAGAAAAAACGCTGGTGTCATGACCGCCTTTCACTTAAGACATGTGGCTAACCCAGGATAGTGTCAAAAATCTTGGCTGTTTCGATTGAACCATTCTATTTCATTGGTCAGTTTTAATACCCAGCCAATTAACAAATTAGTTAATTCTGATCAGTCAAGAGTAGTTAATACATGTCTTATGTAATATAAAGTCACTCATGCCAGGTTGAGATCCACCGAGTTAGAATCACATCTATCACCAGTAGAATTCACGCCAAAGTTTGGGAAATAAACTTGCCGAAACTGTCAACATTGATTCATATGAAAGAAAACACTATTGTATGTTCCCTTCACTTGACAACTTCTCTATCACATTCTTCGTTCTGTATTTGTAGGTCAGAATGGCTGGGTGTTCTGAGATTACTGAAGGTTCAAATCCTTCCAACTTCAGATACATCACGTTTCTTTGAATCTCCGTGTTTATCAAAGACGCCAGTTATTTTCAGTATCGTGTAAGCATCGTCGTCTGCGGTCTGGCCGCTGCAGAACACACAATAACGGGATATATTCATTCATGTTAGTATCCCCAGTGCAACCATTTGTATTAGTCTGAACGTGGTTTTTATCAAAACTTAAACTCGGTATAGCTTATTGGTTAGTGTAATGTGCTTTCTAGATTAGTGGTCTAGCTTTGATTTTTCACTCTAAATTAAACTTAGGACCTATTAGATCACAGATAGTTCCTACTAATTCGACCTGTCCGGGAAACGGGTGCTAGATCGGAGAAAGTTACGGCTGTGGGAGTAATGCTCACAGCATCATGACTAAGTGTATCATCATTGATATTGCTGACGGATGTTCCTCCTTTGCAAGCGAAGATGATCACGGCATGAAAAACTATAAATGTGATGAACAAGTAGAAAAACAATAAAACATTCGTGATTGTCTAATTTGGTTTGTGAGTTCGTAGATGCCCGATGAGTCCGATTTGTGCCAGGAAAGTTATATTGCAGTGCATGCAGGAGTGTAGAGGGTTTTGGGGTAGGAGAGTTTTCGGATTTGTTCTTCCGCTTCCGCCGCTTGTAAATTGCCCACAGTGTTCTTTCCTTTTCAAATTTGGGGATGCCAGCAGTAACCTAGGTGTGCTACGCTGAGCGATCAAGGGATGTAGTCTCCCATGTAGGGCTAGGCTAGGATCGATGATGCAGTGCTTGAGATAGTTTTTTATGTGATCCTTGAAACATTTTTTCTGCCCTCATCTTGAACGTTTACCGTCGCACAGATCCTCATAGAATAAATCTCTTTGGAAGGCGCTTATCTGACAAACAGACAATGTGGCCAGTCCAGCGGAGTTAGGACCTAGTTAGCAGGGCATGTATGCTTTGCATACGGGACTTTGAAGGATTTCCGTGTCTGGTGCTCGATTCTGCCTACCTACTCCCATGAGGTTTTTTACGCACCGAAAGTAGTAAAGAGTTAAGCTGTTGGGCGTGTCTCGAATATAAAGTTTAGGATGACATAACATAAAGCAGTGTTGGTAGAACCACTGCGCGGTACACATCCAACTTAGTTGTCGAACTGAGACCACGCCTGATCCAGACGTTAGCACGAAGGCTCACGAAAGCCGCACTGGCGCGAGCAATACGGAGGGCAACACTCTCGTAAATTGTAGCAGTTTGCGATAGGGCGCTGCCGAGATATACTAACGTATTTACAGTATTGAGTTTTTGTCCCTTTACTGTGATTACTGGTTCTGTGTAGGGACACCTGTCGCTGGATGCTACATTACTAATGTCTTCGCGGTACTGTTGGTGAGACCGAACCCATCACATGCTAAAGAAAATAGGTGCATGCTGTCTTTCAGACTGGTATCGTTTAGTGCACAATGGTCGGTGAACATAAAGTCGCGAACAATGTCTGTCCTAGTTTTGGTCTTGGCCTTCAATTTGCTAAGATTGAAAAGTCCTCCATCAACTCTATAGCGAAAGCAAATTCCTGCACTGTTATTTCAGAAGGCATCATTTAACATGGCAGAGAACACCATGCTGAAGAGCGGCGGAGCCAGGACGCAACCTTGTTTGACACTGTTAGTTACTGAAAACTGGTTTGAGTGTCCGCCGTCTTCTTGCACACAGGCTGTCATACCATCATGGAACTGGCGAATCATGTTGGTTAATTTTTTATGGACATCTGAATTTGGCCATGATGTTTCATAGTGCTTCGCAAGCTACAGTTTCGAATGTACTTAGTTAGGTCGATATATGTGGTGCAGAGACCAATGTTATGTTCGCGACACTTTTCTTTTAGTTGTCTTGCAGTGAATATCATGTCAATCGTACCTCTGCACTGTCGGAAGCCACATTGGCTCTCTGGGAGGAGACCTGTCTTAAGATGGGCTCGCAGTCTGTTTAACAGGACCCTAGCCAGGATCTGTCCTGCTATAGAGAGCAGTGATATGTCTCGGTAGTTGTAGCAAACTATATGATTTCCTTTTCTCTTGAATAGATGTATGATGGAAGCATCCTTAAAGTCGTGTGGTATCGCTTCCAGGTTCCGCATAGTCTGGAAGAACTCTGTGAGTTTTGCAGTCATAACATGGACACTGACAGCGTACACTTCGGCTGGAATGGAGTCTGGATATGGTGCTTTTCCATCGGACAAATTTGAGATTGCTTTCTCCACCTCCTCAAGGTACAGGGGGCTCCGATATTGAATGATTGATTCGTATTTGCGTGATGCGCGCAATCGCTTCGTCGTTGATGTTGAAGGGGCAGTTTAGTACATTTAAGAAATATTCATCCCAGCTTTTGAGAATTTCCTCTCTATCAATGATGGTATGCTTTCCATCCCCGCGTAGATGAGGAGACGTTCCTGAAGATTGAGGGCCATAAATCTCCCGCAGCATGCACAGGAACTCACAGGTTCGCTTGTACCATTGTGTACTGCTGTATGTCTTCGTATACGTTTATCCCTTAAACTAACTGCTATCATTCATTCTTACCTTTATACCATATAGTCTTTCCCTCCATGCAACACGGTAATTGGTAATCTAGTCCCACGATACTTCATTTAAGTATTATTACGTGCTATGGGTGGTAATCTTAAGATGAGCGCCGCTTCATTAAGAGAGACAGAGTACAAATGGAGAAGCCCGAGAACAAAGAAGTCAATAATCTACTCTTTTTAATTCTATTTCTTAAAACTCAGCATTAAAATAGCACGAGTATAGTTCAATATTTCTTATCCTTAATAAATCTTCCTTAACTAGGTTTCTATAATTGTCTTATTAGATCTTCGATCATACTCCAATTTGCATTGTGTTACCAAAGCCTGTTCCGCCAGCTAGGTTATTCTTGGGACTGATGAACAATCTTTGTCGTAATTGAAACTTTGGAAACCTGTGTTTTGCAAGGGCCCGAAAGAGGAGCAATGAATAGTAACACTGTTTTAACTTCCTTTCATGTCGCAAGAGGCGACGAAAGAGGTTGTGTGGTAGAATTGGCTGTCCCATCCCATATGGGGTCCCAAACAAACATAGGTGCTGATGTCAGAGATACCAGACCGAAAGGCGCAACAAAGACCATGGTATCATGTGACCCGAATAGTTGACAAGTCTGCATTACAAACTTTTAAAAAATCGTCAAAGTGACTCAGAAGTCATTCTGAAGTCGGATGTGACAGTACGAAAGGTGCAGATATCGCAGCTAAGTTGTAAGCCATGACACAATGCATTCCCTTCTCCGAACTACATCATGTTAAAATGCAGAAGGTTGAGAGCAAACGCAGAAGAAGACGAAGAGGGTGCCTTATTAAGCACTTCGACCCTGTAGAAAATCTTCAATCTCTCTTTAAATCTAACATTCAGTATACAAATTGTTTTCCCTTTCCTGCAAGGCACGGAAATGCACGTAAGACAAGCAGATAAGCTCTACAAGGGTTATCTACGAGACCCAATCAAATACTTGACCTTAGCTAATCTGCGAAAGACATGTACAGAGTAGACCTGCACAATAATTGATGTATTATTTTCTCGCCTGTGTGCTTCCATGTCCCGAATTGGAAGCTGAAAGATGATGTCTCTGGCAGATATCGCAGCCAACATGTACATCGGGACACTGCGTATCACAGTTACCAGAAAATGATCATTTCACGGCCATATGAAACACAATTTTTCATCTATAAATGTCGACGAGCAATACAATTTCGGCTTTGAACATTTGTTTATATGTGCTGTTAAAAAATAGAAAGGCAACATTATTGCAGTGCTAATGGACACCTAATTACAAACGTGTGCAAACATTTTAATTTATGGAATTAAGGTTTCAGCCTTGGCACGAATAAATTTCAGACTTTAACAACTGAAATAATGTTCATTAAATTTGGCTAGGACGTTTATTCTGTGCAACGGAGGCCTCAGTTTCAGTAAGGTGTATGACCTCCTCTAGCATTTATCAGAGAACGACATGTCCGTGACATAGACCCGATTAGCCATTGGATCTGTTGTTATGGGATGGAAGAGACAAATGTCGGAGATTGGCTGGAGCCACGTCTCGCTGGCGAAGTCGTGTGTCGAGTTCATCCCATAAGTGTTCTATTGGGTTCATTTCTGATGACATGGCTGGCCACGGAATGGTCTAGACGTTGTCAGCGAAGAACAAATTGCTGAGTTGGGCCACATGATGTCGAGCGTTATCCTGCAGAAAAATCGATCCTAGTGCAGCCAAAATCGGAAGGACGCCAGGACGAACAATTTCAAGGACGTATCGTTCTGCAGTCAGGCGTCCTTCAATTTGCACCAGGATATTTCTTCCCATGAAATTTATCGTCTCTACATCAGTACACCTCCACCACCATGTGGAGGAGCCTCATCAACGCTGTTTTGGGCATAGCGCTCATGGACTCTGCGGTAAACTCTTTTCCGTCTATCGTGTCGCTGGAGCACAAAGACTGATTCATCACTAAAGCAAACCCGTCTCCAGTCATTCCAAACGGTCCATTGACGATGCTGGTTTGCCCACTGCAGTCGGTTGTGGTGATGCTGGTCCGTAAGAACAGGACCTCTGTGGGGTATTCTAGCCCAAAGACCAGCGTCATGTAGCCGGTTCCTGGCCGTTTGATCTAAAATTCGACGAGCTGCTGGCATTCTGTGGACTGTGAGGACGCAAATGCAAATCGATTTATGAGGTAATGCAGCCGTATGAAACGGTTTTCGGCAGAGGTTTAGACTCTGGGTCATCCACTGCGCGGCCTGCCTGCCACTGAGCCAGTTTGTTGAAATTGCCTCCGAAGGCAATTAATGGTGTTCTTAACCACATTAAATTGTCTTGCCACTATATTTTGTGATTATCCAGTCTGTACGCGTCCAATGATGATATCTTGTTATTCTGTAGTGAGATTAACCATACTTGCGCAATGAATTTTGAATTGAATTTATTCAAGGACCATCAGTATTCAGAGAAGAATGCAAAAGAAGAAAAACAAACAAAGAGGTTCTAACAACACTTATATGAAGAAATATTTATTAAAGGAAATAAAGATCAAGCAAATAAAATATTTTGGACACATTAAAAGACTTGACACATTGTTGTAGACCTTACTTGTGGGTAAAGTCGAAGGGAGGCGAGCAAGAGGTAGACAGAGATACAAATAGGAAAGTAATCTGACAAGATGGACAGGTTACAGTCTAATAGAGTGCACCACCAAAACAAGAGACAGGGGATGTTGGAGGTCTGCTGCGGCCATCCTTCGTTATGGAGACAGCACCTATCGATAGGTATTCAGGGTATCTGTATGTATTTATAAGGTCTAGCAATCTTATCAGGATTGCCAGATACTTGAATACCTATGAAGAATCTAGCAATCTTGATAGGTATTAAAGTATCTGGCAATCCTGAAATGTGTTTAGGTTTCTGAAAATCCTCTGCTAGGTATTGAAGTATCTAACAACCCTGATAGGTAATACATTTCTGAAAATACTCTGCTAGGTATTCAAGTGTATGGCAATTCTTCTAGGTATTGGGTTTTTTCCGAACTATATCATGATAGCATGGGTTTCAGAACTAAAGTTCGTCCGTGTTTTGCCGGAGCCCGAAAGGGGAGCAAAGAATATCAACACTGTTTACCTTCCACGCATGTCGTAAAAGGCGACTAAGGAGGTTATGGGGTGGAGTTGCCTCTCCCATCCCATATACAATCAGTGACCCAAAGCCATGCTGAAGTGGGATCTGTCAGACCCAAAGGCACAGATATCGCAGCAATGCTGTAAACCATGATACAGCGCATTCCGTTCTCCGGACTACATCCTGCTAATCTGCAGGAGTTTGAGAACGAATGCAGAAGAAGAACTAAAGTTGAATGAGGAACGTTTATTTTGTCATCGAACCGCTTAATATTCATACGTCTATTGTCTTTCCCCAGGTGAATGATTGTTGATCGCATTCACACTTGCCGTTAAGCGTAGGGGTGGGAGCTTAAGCTGTCGTTCCAAGGCCAGATGTGTCGCCGTGGTTACATTTAGTCCATGTTTGTTCAAGGCTATCTTGATGTTTTTTACCCACCGTTTTCTTGGCCTAACTTTGGCCTTACGTCCGGATATTCTCTTGTTATATGCTCTTATTGGTATTTGGTTTGACTTCATTCTCATAAGATGACCGAACCATTTAACTTGCTGTCTCTCTATATGTTCGATACATGATATTATACCAACTCTTTTCCTAATTTTTTCATTTCTTATTTTATCTAGTTTGGTAACCATTGCAGCTTTTCTCAGACACTTCATTTCACTTGTGACGATTTTTCTTTGCTGCGAAGCTGTTAAAGACCATGTTTGGCATTGGTAGCACAGTGTTGATATAAAAATTTTAGATTGTATTTGTTTTTTAATTTCCATCTTGATCTTTGGGTGAAGAAGTAATGGTGAAATTTAGTAAGTCATTGTGTTTGCTTTCTGGCACCTTGTGTCTATTTCTCTGTCTAGTCTTCCATCTTCGGAAATAACCGTACATGAACGATGAAAAAGGACATGAACCTAAATGTTAAATAAAGAAAAACTCAAGACTTAACCGCGACATCTCTTTTCAAATCTGTCTCAACAGATGTAATAACACAATTATGGCAGATCTTGCCCTACTTTATCTACGGAAACCCAAGGACGCATAATTTCAGTCTTAGAACACGGACCCGACCTAATCGTTGTTTTTTTAATATTGACTTAACTGGGAAAGCGTAAATCTTATTTGTTAGATGCCGTTTTCTCAAGTTACACTGGGACATTGAAATACGAATGTTCAGGTATGTCGGCCTTAATCTTCAGATTTACACTTTGTCTAGTTGTCCTCTCAAATATTGTCTTAAACGAAAGTTAGATGATTAAATGTGTTGTCATATTTGTATCATGGTTTAGGGGATGTCCCTGCTGTAGTTGTTAAGGCGTTCGCCTTGTACTCAAATAGTTGCAGGTTCGAATCCGGAACGTGACGACTATTTTCAAGGCGGATGTTTAATCAAATAAGAACAGGTGTTAACATCAAAATTGTGGTAGATATACTGTAACATACGAGTATATATCTATATCTTCTTCTTCTACGTTTGTTCTCAAACGTATTTCAGTAGAATTTGCCATCTACCACGTATTTCAGTAGAATTTTCCATCTACCACGTATTTAAGTAGAATTTTCCATCTACCACTTATTTCAGTAGAATTTGCCATCTACCACGTATTTAAATAGAATGTGTCATCTACCACGTATTTCAGTAGAATTTGCCATCTACCACGTATTTCAGTAGAATGTGTTATCTACCACGCATTTCTGTAGAATGTACCATCTACCACGTATTTCAGTAGAATGTGTTATCTACCAAGCATTTCGGTAGAATGTACCATCTACCACGTATTTCAGTAGAATGTGTTATCTACCACGTATTTCAGTAAGATGTGTTGTTATTTATCAAGATTTTGGATAGAGTGTGCTATCTACCACATATTTCAGTAGATTTTGCTACCTACCACGTATTTCAGTAGAATGTGTTATCTATCACATATTTCAGTAGAATTCTTTTTATCTACGAAGTATTTCAGTAAACTTTGATTATAATTTTTTATCTACCACGTATTTCAATAGACTTTGTTATCTACCACGGATTTCGGTAGAATGTGCTACCACATATTTCAGTAGAATGTGTTATCTACTAAATATTTCAGTAGAATGCGTTATCTAGCAAGTATTTCAGTAGAATGTTGTATCTAGCAAGTATTTCAGTAGAATGTGTTATCTACCAAGTATTTTTGGTAGAATGTGTTATTTACCAAGTATTTTTGGTAGAATGTGTTATTTACCAAGTATTTTTGGTAGAATGTATTATTTACTAAGTATGTTTGGTAAAATGTGTTATTTACCAAGTATTTTTGGTAGAATGTGTTATTTACTAAGTTTTTTTGGTAGAATGTGTTATTTACCAAGTATTTTTGGTAGAATGTGTTATTTACTAAGTATTTTTGGTAAAATGTGTTATTTAGCAAGTATTTTTGATAGAATGTGTTATTTACCAAGTATTTTTGGTAGAATGTGTTATTTACTAAGTATTTTTGGTAAAATGTGTTATTTAGCAAGTATTTTTGATAGAATGTGTTATTTACCAAGTATTTTTGGTAGAATGTGTTATTTACTAAGTATTTTTGGTAAAATGTGTTATTTAGCAAGTATTTTTGATAGAATGTGTTATTTACCAAGTATTTTTGGTAGAATGTGTTATTTACCAAGTATTTTTGGTAGAATGTGCTATCTACCAAGCATTTCAGTAGAATATTTATTTCAGTATATTTATTTCTTATGTACCACGTATTTCAGTAGACTTTGCTATCTGCCAGCAGTGGCGTAGCGTGGGTCAATGGCATCCGGGGCGGAATCATAATTTTCCGCCCTTGTGCCATGTAAAAAATTTGTCAGTGATTGTGAAAGACTGGACAAAAATAAATTTGCCACCCTCCCGATGATGCCGCCCGGGGTGGTCCTCACCTCCGCCCCCGCCTCGCTACCCCACTGTCTGCCATGGACTTCGGTAGAGTGCGACTATGGAAGTTTTGAAGTGCAGTTGGTTATCCCAACCCATGTATTGCCAAAGTGACCCAGAATCCGTTTCGGATGTGTTAGACCCGAAAGACGTAGATATCACTGATAAGCTGTAAACTATGTCACATTCACAACGCATTCCGTTGTCCGAGCTGAATCCTGATAATCAGCAGGAGTATGAGAACGAACGCATAATAAGAAACCACCAAACGTGGACAGGTTTTGTGTCAGTAGAGTTCTTGTTGTGTGCTGACAAGAGTAGCATTACTCATCAGCATTTAGATATCGACAACAACAAAAAGAGTTCTTGTTTACAACATTTTGGTGCTATGCCTTCTACATCAGGCTTTTTCAATGTGGGTGATTTCGCCCCTTTGTGGCGGTAAGGCTGCTGTTGAATCAAGGGATCATATTTCTAGGAAACACTGAACTAATCTAATGGAAGACACAGATAAGACAATGATGTAATACTCTGTGCAGTAAAATTCGCATACGTGTATGTATACTGTTTTTTTAACGCAACATTTTTGGAGTTACTTTTATGAAAGATATTCGCAGATTGGGCATCATTCAAAGTATCGCCTATGCCCACTTGGTCATTAACTTCTCGTGGTTACCTGAATTCACCTCATGATTCAGGAGGTCATGAAAACGGTCAAGGTCAAATCAATGTTTTTGACAATAACTCCTGACAGATTCCCGAGAACGCCGTGAAAACTTAATTAACACAAAACTCTTGACCATACTATTGAATGCCTATAAAATATTGACGGTCCTAGAATAAATTCATTTGAAAATTCAATACGCAAGTATAGTTCATCTCACTACAGAGCAACTTCAAATCATCATTGAACGCTTAGAGACTGGACAATCACAAAGTGTAGTTGCGAGACAACTTAATGTTATTAGAAGCACCATTATTCGCCTTTGGAGGCGATTTCAACAAACTGGCAACACTGGCAGGGCGGCCGCGCAGTGGAAGTCACATCTCCTGCCGAAGACCGTTTTATACGACTGCGTTACCTCAGGAATCAATTTGCATCCGATTCCTCCATAGTTCACTCAATGCCAACAGCTCATCGAATTTCAGATCAATCGTTCAAGAACCGGCTGCACGACGCTGGACTTTGGGCTAATAAAATAACCCTACAGAGGTCCTGTTCTTACGGACCGATATCGCCAGAACCGACTGCAATGGGTGAACCGTCATCGTCAATAGACCGTTGGGAATGATTGTGGACGGGTTAGTTTTAGTTGAAGTTTAAAAGTTTCTTGATGCCAGGGTTGAAACATTAATACCGTAAAATAAAATTTTGGTACACTTTTGAAATAATGTTGCGTTTATTTGTGTGTGACAGGTATATATATATATATATATATATATATATATATATATATATATATATATATATATATATATATATATATATATATATATATATATATATATATATATATATATATATATATATATATTGGGAGTGTCTTATTTCAAGAGGAACTAGTTCTATTTATTTATTTATTTTAATATGTTTATAATAATGTGTCAAAAAGTGATATTACTTAATTGCCAAATAAAATGTTCTTAACAAGAAATAAATGTGTGTTTTTTTAAACGGTGCGGGGCATCAATTTTAGCAACGCAAAGGCACTTAATCACCATTTCAAAATTTTTATTATTTTGAGGGACATTTTGATGCCCCGCAAACCTTGATGTCCGGTGCGGACGCATCCCCCCCCCCCCCCGCACCACCCTCGGTACGCCACTGGTTGGAAACGTTCAACATTGATCTCACAGCGTGTCGTAAAAACTTGCATTCGCTCTGGAGAATTCTGTTTTGTAATATTTCTTTAGCAATCCAAAGACGTTCAGATCTTGCAATTTACTCATATCAGAGAACATGTTTATCATATTTCTTTATAGACCTCCTTTGTCACTGCAGTGGTCATCCCTGTGCATAAAGAAGAAATCATGACCCAACCTTTTCTTTGGACCCAAGATCTTAGAGAGAGACTCAGTTCTATATATGCGTCTTCAGAGGGAGAGACAGTTTATTTAAAAATAAGTCAATCGCCCCGTTTGTGCGCCATTCCCTATTTTTATTACATTTTTAAAGACTTTTATTTGTAAAAATCGTTCAGATGGGGAGTGGGGAGAACTCACTTTTGGCCAAGTTTCGAGCACTAAATGTCAAGTTCTGATTTTCTAAGGGGGAAGGGGTTTGCGCCCACAACCCGCTTCATATCTACGTATCGAGACCGGCGCTCTATTCGTTCGATCACACGGCCATAGCGGAATGGATTTTCTATCGTAATAAATGTGTTTTAGTTTAGCCGAGAACCAAAAGTATCCCGTCTCGTACCAGCCTTAGAGAACCAACACACACACACCTCTGAGCTAATGGCAGTGATATATAAAATTAAATTGCCAAATACTGCATGTTTCCCGTTAAGGAGTTGAAAGGGGGGGGGGAATTATGTAGCTGTGTGATAAGGGCAGATAAAACTAGCTTAGTTAAAGTTGTGTTCAAGATAAACACGTAGTACTCATAACACTGGTTTCACATCATAACTAGTAATCTTAACACTGGTTTCACATCATAACTAGAAATGTTAATACTGGTTTCACATTATAACTAGCATTTTTAACACTGGCTTCACATTATAACTAGCAATTTTAACACTAGTTTCTCATTATAACTAGCAATCTTAATACTGGTTTCACATCATAACTAGTAATCTTAACACTGGTTTCACATCATAACTAGAAATGTTAATACTGGTTTCACATCATAACTAGCAATCATAACACTGGTTTCACATCATAACTAGCAATCTTAACACTGGCTTCACATCATAACTAGCAATCTTAACACTGGCTTCACATCATAACTAGCAATCTTAACACTGGTTTCACATCATAACTAGCCATCTTAATACTTGTTTCACATCATAACTAGCAATCATAACACTGGTTTCACATCATAACTAGCAATCATAACACTGGTTTCTCATTATAGCTAGTATTCATTATATAAACTTCACTTTATAACATACATTTATATGTGGTTCTTCTTCTGTGTTTGTTATTACACCCCTGTCGGGTAGCAGGGTTTAGTCCAAAAAAAAATGAACCAGATCATGATTTACAGTTTACTGCGATGTCTGCACATTTTAGCTCGACACATCTGCTGTTAGCATAGTCATTATTGGGTCCTCTTGACCTTCTATGAGGTAGAGTAATTAACACCGCAATCAAGCCTAGTTAGACCTAGGACAAACAAAGCAGGTAGTTCGTGCTCAATGGAACCTCTACGCAGAATAAACCACAGGGAAAGCGCAATACTTGTAAAGGTAATACACAGTAACTGCATCAACTTGTAGCGAAACACTTAACATCGACAATACACAGGAACTACAGTAACTTACAACGAAGCACTCAACATAGACATTACATAGGAACTACATTTACTTGCAACGAAATACTCAACATGCACAATACACAGAATTACTACAACGTGCAACGAAACACTCAACATGCACAATACACAGAACTACTGCAATGAGCAACGAAGCACTCAAAATGGACAATACACAGGAACTACTGCAATGAACAACGAGGCACTCAACATGAACAAAACACAGGAACTACAGCAACTTGCAACGAAGCACTCAACATGGACATATAAATAGGAACTACCCCACAACTTGCTATGGAGCACTCGACATAGACAATACACATGAACTACAGCAATGTGCAACAAAGCGCTCAATATGGACAATATACAAGAAATATTGCAACTTGCAGGGAAACTCACCATGACCAATACACAGAAAATACAGCAACATGCAGCGAAATTCCAACGTGGGGCCCATTTCCTACAGGGGGACAGTTTGCTTGTTCAGGGGGATGGGGCAATTTAAACAAGTTGTAATTAGGCTTCATTTTTGCAGGCATTGAAAGATCAAAAGAACACGAGCATGAATGAACTTACGGCCTGCTTACTACACCTCAGCAGTACCACCAAAGAAACAGTACTGCAGTGGATCCCAGGTCACTGTGGCATAGCTGGAAATGAAAAAGCTGATCTCCTGGCAAGGAAAGGGGGATCACTGGAACAAATAGAAAATGATAATACGTACTATGAAAGTAAGACCATGTTAAAAGCAGAATATAATAAAAAGTGGAAGCAAATGCACCAAACTGCAGAACCAAATGACCCCTACCACCAAATGTCACGCAAGGAACAAACCATCATTTTCAGACTACGAACTGGTCACAACAGACTGAGAAGTCACATGTTCCGAAAGCTGAAGATTGGTGAGACAGACCTGTGCAACTGTGGACTGAGCCCAGAGACTGCAGAACATATTCTTCATGCCTGTCAACTCTACCAAGAAGAGAGGGAGAAAATATGGCCTACTGAGACGGCACTGTTTCCAGACTTGAGGGGTTCCATGGATGACCTGAAGCGAATCACACAATTCATTGAAGCTATTGGGGCTGTAACCTGATATCTGACTGAAGAATGATGAAGAAGAAGAAGAAGGCTTCATTTAGGGAATAATTACATTTTTGAATATTTCAAAAAATGTATATGTTACATAAGGGGACATCAGAATTTTAGAATGGCTTAGGTGGGGTGTGGTGCAAAAAAGTATGGGAAACACTGCTGTTGTTCTACTGTCATATGTACACATCTTTGACCCAAAAGGAGCGAACTAACTACATATAAAGGTATACATCGTGTAGAACGTTTTCCTGGTTGTATGTGGCCAGCCGCCCCTGTTGTCTGCAAAAGTGTCAGTAGTCCAGTTATTTTAACGATTTCTATTAACACCAATGACTTCAAACTCAGATTTAAATTCTATTTTTAAAAGAGAAAATGAAAATTGAGAAGACTGTCTGTCATTGGTGATTTGTGAAACAAAGGCTTGCACAATCGTCCTGGCTACCCCACGCAGCGAACAGGTTAATGAATGTTAACAACCTCAGCTCGAACGTACGAACCACGTTTGTATTAAACATGTCGTTTATCCATTTTTAAGTGGGCTTCTTGATATGCAAAGGAAACACCCAGGTAAATGTGTTGTGTCGCTTTCAATTTCTGTTGTTTCATGAATGTCGTTGCAGTGTCATTGTATCTTGCTTTTCCGGCGTTCCCTAAGATGGAATGTGGTTTCGTGTTACTTGGCAGATTATAAGTGTGTTGTTGTTCTAATCTACATGTATTAGTCGCTCAAGCATTGCCACAATAATATAGTCCTTCTTAGGACTAAGAAAGGAATCCCTGGTCAAATCAACTAGTTCCCACTAGGAAAATGTCCATTTATTAGGCTGCACCATACGTCATGACAGAACAAAGTCGGACAGCACAAATCAGTTAAGGTCAGCCGACATGTATGACCAATCCATAGGTCTGTGTCTAGAGAATGATGTATATAAAGCATTAGGCTATGCGTCCAATATGGACAAGAGGAAAGAGAAATATAAGGAGAAAAAGGGTTGTCTGCATTGAAACAGCTAGAAGAAACTCCTAATAATCATAGATTCTTAAGGTTGACGAACATTGAATCAGGTTCGTTCTAGCGGCACCGAATCGCCTTGCAACTCACGTAAACTAGTTTTCCATACTTGTCAAACAACATACATTACAAAATGTTATCTTATTAAACATTCCACCTGTGTACGCACTAGGAACACTCTAGACAATGACTACTACAGCAGCGACGAACCTCCCGTACAAGTATTGAAGTATCCTCAGGACCACAAGCATAGCAAATCAGAACTCGTAATACAAGGGCCGAAAGGCCTACTTGTAAATATAAATAACATGGAGACAGGACAGTGTTGCTTCAAATAATAGCTTCTACACGTAAATTCAAGTAGGAAGCACGAGGATAAATGAAAATAATTCTTATAACTGACGGGAATTGAACCATGTCTGTTCTAGCAGCACCGAATCGCTTTGCAATACAAGTAAACAGCTTTTTCGTACTTGACCAACCACATCCTCAAAAAAGATGTTGTCTCGTCAAGACTTTCAGCCTGTGTACTCGTCACTGAGAACAGACCAATCGAAACAAGAACTATTAGAACATCCCGTCCAAGTATTCAAGTATCCTCAGGAACACAAACACAGCAACTTCATATTCGTACACAAGGGCCAATAGGTCTTCTTGAAAACATAAATAACATAGAGACAGAACAATGGTGCTTCAAATAATCGCCCATGTGTTGCTAGGGCCCGAAAGGGGAGCAAATAATAGCAACACTGTTTACCTTCTACGCATGTCGTAAAAGGCGACTAAGGAGGTTATTGGATGGAATTGGCTGTCCCATTCCATATAGGGTCAGTGACCCAAAGCCATGCTGAAGTCGGATGTGTCAGGCAGAAAGGCGCAGATATCGCAGCAATGCTGTAAACCATGGCACAGCGCATTCCGTTCTCCGAACTACATCCTGCTAATCTGCAGGAGTTTGAGAACGAACACAGAAGAAGAAGAAGAAGCTTCAAATAATATCTTATACAAGTAAATTGGTCTGTTCTCAGTGACTTGAGTACACAAGCTGAAAGTCTTGACGAGACCACATCTTTTTTGAGGATGTGGTTGGTCAAGTACGGAAAACCTGTTTACTTGTGTTGTAAAGCGATTCGGTGCTGCTAGAACAGACTTGGTTCAATTCCCGTCAGATATAAGTAAAGATGAAAGAGGTTTGTTGCTGACCCGTGCTCCGCAGAGGCACATACGTTGAGCACACAGAAAGTGCATTGATCGTGCTAGGCATCGCCATGACATACCAGGCTGCACATAATCAACTTTTAGAAGTATATCACTATAAATTACAACCTTCAGCTCTATATTATCCAAAAATATGCCACTTTTCATAGAGTGGGAAAACTTCATTCTTAAAACAGATTAATACTGTGAGATACAAACCATAGCACTAATGATTCTTGGCGGGCTGGCTTTGATGAAAGATGTGACAGATTAATGATTTATGCGCCAAGTATGGAGTCATTTTCAATAAGTCGAGCGAGTGTATCAGGGTTGCCATATTGATAATTATGTTTAAAATTTAATTTCTATTATGTTCTTTCATTCGCTAGTAATGTCTAGATCTTTAGTGTTGTTTCTTATATAAATTGTTTTATATTTCTTTTAAAAAAAAACAAATTAAATTAGATTTTAACATTCATAGGCAGTATGTTCACATTAATGTATCATAAGGTGTTCGCATTCTTGAAGGCTTGACCACATGTACACGTTTTAATTACCTATTTTGAATTTCGTAAATTGAACTTCTTCTTTCTCCAGTCGAAGTCAATCGCTGATATGGATTTCCTCAATGAACTGTACTATGGTGGTCAACATTCATGAGACAGCGCTGTTCAGCAAACTATGTTCTAATGACACTCTCCATTAAATTTACGATTTTGTCATTTGCAAATTTTTGAACAATTAAAAACAAGTTGATTCACTTTAAAATAGTTTTTTGTTTAAATTACTGACACTGTTAATCATAGCACAGCAACAAGATGTTTGTCTCGCTCTTTTCTTTTTTGCCGGGGCCCGAAAGGGGAGCAAAGAATAGCAACACTGTTTACCAACCACGCATGTCGTAAAGGGCGACTAAGGAGGTTATGGGATGGAGTTGGCTGTCCCATCCCACATAGGGTCAGTGACCCAAGGCCATGCTGAAGTTGGATGTTTCAGGCAGAAAGGCGTAGATATCACAGCAGTGTTGTAAACCATGACACAGCGCATTCCGTTCTCCGGACTATATCCTGCTAATCTGTAGGAGTTTGAGAACGAACGCAGAAGACGAAGAAGAAGATGTTTGTCTCGCAATTCCTGTCAAAAACAAAACTGATAAACAGCTTAATATTTTAGCTGAAAGATTTAGATTTAATCATTGAATTCAATATCATTCAAGCTCAAAATGTTATGTTTTCACGAGTTTTGTTCTACAGTTTTGGAATTTTGTCATTATATTGTCATATTTATCCACAGTTTGGCCTTAAACAGTTCGAACTATCTTGCAACCCTGGCTGGTATGTAGCCAGGTGTAGTATTTATGATCCTCTTTAGAAATGTTGTTTAATATGACAGGTATTAACAGGTGTTTCTAAACATATCTGATGTCATATATACTAGGTGTGGCACCACCAGTGACGTAAGGGGGACCTGGAGGTAATACAAGAAATAGAAATTTAAAAGTAGAAACTATCCATTTCTCTAAACGTTAATCAATTACATAGACACGGATCTATTTAATAGAATATAGATCAAAGAGGTAAGTGAATTCTGAAATCGCGAATATGAAATTGGTGGGAGCCAGAAAAAAAAGTATGATGGATTTTGAATTTATGGTCTCCTGAAATGTATACGCAGACAGTCAGACAGATGACCAAACAGATAAGCAGTTTGACAGATAGTACATGCGAGCAAACAGATAAGAAAACAGACATGTATTAAGACAGGAAAAAAAGTCAAAGAAGCAGGAAAGTAGACGGTTATGCATATAGACAGAGACAGGTAGTTGGACATGAACACAGACGGACAGGCATGAAAATAGGCATTTAACACATATGATAAAGTACTATTGTCACTGATTACTAACAATACTAATAAATAGCAACTAATACCAATGAGAAATAACAAAAAACCATGAACAAGTACTTTTTTCACATTACAGTCCAATATGGACATTGATCAAGAAACCATAACGAACTGGGGACACACATACCAAACTGTCAATACAGAGAGATATTATTACAGCCGCATCCCATTGTATTCGAGAAAAAAAAGGCACGATTATGTTTAGTTATAAGCTAGAGATACAACTCAGGTACCGGGAAACAACCCGAAACTGGAAATGCGGAGGCTGGGGTAACACATGGCATATGTAAGAATGAACAGAAATAGGTACAAATATTTGTAAACATAACATAATAAAAGCGAGACACAGCCATAGACGACGTTTTGGCTAAAAGCCTTCATTAGGGCGAAAACAAGAAACGAAACAAGCAACAAACTAAACATAAAATAGTACATATGGTGTACCGATATCTGGAGGAAGCTATTTACGCGTGGTATGAAACATGTACAGTAACAGAAGCAGGAAGACTGACTCAAGATCGACAGAAGTTTCAAAAGGATAGTTTCTCTTTCCCACGACTTGTATCATCATCAGGTAGCACACATCCTGAGCAGAACAGGTTGTATGAATCATTGGAGAGATGGTGAAGATCAAAATGTCGAAAAGTTCATTCCTTATTCACTGTTGCATTCATTTTCAATTTGTAGCTAGGTAAACGGGACAACTTGCATCATGGCTTACATCGTATCTGATATACATATGCAAATGTATGTGTGTATATATATATATGCGTCTCTCCCCTAGACACATTCGGCTTGATCACAACCTGTAAAAGTGCTTGACTGTCACTCGATGTAGAAGGTCTCCGGGTCTTACCAGTGGCCCACTAGAAAAACCATCATGTTATAGTAGTGACTAGCGGTCCACATTAGCAATGCAAGTATTGTTTACTAATTTAAATTTGAGTATATTTCTTACAAAGTAGCAAACTGTTGTATACAATTATATGAATATTAATATTTGAGTAATAATTCGAACGCGCGTGGGGGAGAATAACGAGAAAGGGCGCTTTTTTCTATGACACGTTATCTTATTTTGTAATCACCATCTTCGGTCGCTTACAACTAGTATGTTACAATGTATTTATTTGGGTTTTCTTAAAAAAACAGCTATCAGATCCGATTATAAGAATAGTTGTAAACCTTTCTGAAACCCTTTACTATTGACGTTTCTTATGCCTTTCTTAAACCCATTACATTGAGGTTTCCTAAGAAAATAGCTAGAAACACTGGGGTATTGGAATAGTTGTAAGTCTTCATGATACCCATTACTTAGGGGCAAGTCACTCTTAATTTGATACTATGTACTTCCTGCGCAAAACTGAAATTCAGCAGGTACATCTAGAAACAGGGTAATGGAGTTTTGCTAATCACCGGAAACACTCATAATCACACACAAATCGACGTTTCGATCCAAAGGCCCATATCAAGATTATATACACATATATATAAAAAACGATGAGCACAAATGGCACAAATGAAGTTCCCATGGCTTAGGTATTAAAATGTGAGGTTAGAACATCAGTTATGTCATTCCTACTCGTCGCTTTTCGATTATATGTGTATGTAATCTTGATGAAGGCCTTTTGGTAGAAATGTCGATTTGTGTGTGTGTGTGTGTGTGTGTGTGTGTGTGTGTGATTATGTATATTTTCAGTAATTAGCAAAACTTCATTACCCAGTTTCTAGCTTTACTCCTAATTTGGTACATTTTGTAAACACTCATGCCGCCTTCTTCATGTTTAAAACCTAATATAACGTTAGACAAAACTCCCGTGTGTTGCCGGGGCCCGAAAGAGGAGCAAAGAATAGCAACCCTGTTTACCTTTCACGCATGTCGTAAAAGGCGACTAAGGAGGTTATGGGATGGAGTTGACTGTCCCATCCCATATAGGGACAGTGACCCAAAGCCATGCTGAAGTCGGATGTGTCAGGCCGAAAGGTTCAGACATTGCAGCAATGCTGTAAACCATGACACAACGCATTCCGTTCTCCGGACTACATCCTGCTAATCTGCAGGAGTTTGAGAACGAATGCAGAAGAAGAAGAAGTTAGAAAATATAATTGTGTTGTGAAAGATTCGTCAATTCTTTTAGTGTCGGAAATTTGATCAGATAAATTGAGGTTACTTATTGACTGAAATCTAATATTTGTCATAATATCAAGTGTTGCCCGTGACCACGAGTTTAGAATACTGGTCTAAACACTGACAGATCCAGAGTACGAGTCCAATTTGGAGTCGCTTTTTAAAATAAATATTTTTTAAAAAAATAGAACACATCTGTATATTGTGAGTAAAAATAGGCAGTACCATGAAGAAACGCATTTTTGATGTACTTTACAGGCCAAAAGATGTTCCTGGGTGGCATTTCGGAAATGCGGTATGCACATTGAGTTGGTCTTATGTAAATTATGTTTATCTCGCATGACCTGTTCCTCTGTTAGCAAACTTCTTTCGTGTAATTAGACAGCCAATTGCTCCATGTGTCCTCTGATACTAAACCTTATCTCGACTGTAAGCTTAGTTCCGGTATCAAAAATTGCCCAACATTAACGTTGGACTAGTGCTGTTTCTCCCTCTTAGCCGAGGTTTCGTACACCAACATCGTGAACACCTCGTTCAAGTTTGAGCTTCTATCCAAATTGTATTTGTACTGCGACTCTAACGTATCCCATCTTTAAATCCTTGTACACAACTTGGTGTCCGAAGACAACTTGTTCTCAATCATGAATTATTTTATCCCTCCTGAGCTTTCGGGTCGACGACCTTGCAATTCAGTCCAGTCATTGTCTTGCATCTTATTTCCACAGTGTTGTGGCTGTGGGGGTTGAGAGGTTCTATTCAAAGATATTGCCTGCCGTGTGCAATAAATTATCATTCCATCTCAGTCTACACTGTTCAGATACTCTCAACAAAGCGTTAACCAAATTGTTTCACACGAGCTTCAAAACAATCTGCAGAGTGTACCACGATGAGGCGCTTTTGGGATATTGGTTATCGGCTAACCCTGAGATTGCATCGGGGTAATGCATATCCCGTTGCACCTCATAAAGGCATATATGTGTAAATATAGATGTCAGGGATAAAGTCGATATTATTGTTGGGGTGCTTAATATTTCTTACAGATCTGAGATGGTTACTCCTCGCCACTGTGCTACAATATATTGGAAGATTGTATGACTATATAACTATGACTTGCTACCAACCCATGGGCTAAATACATGCATTGTCCTAATTCTTACTTGATGTCTTCTATCTAATAATCCACATGGATGAACAAAGAACTTTAGATCACCCAACATATTACACCTTTTTCCTTTTTTGGCAGACTCCTTTGTGGCGAGAAATACCAGATGTGCCATCACTGCAAATGGGTCAACAAATATTACAGAAACACAATGATTTAGTTCACATAGAAGTATATGCTACGCTCTTGACATGACGTGACGACACTTGATGGAATACTCATGCACTGGGATGTCTCCATTCGGGGACCAAACATATATCCATAAACTAGCTAAATCACTAAAACTAACTTTACGAGCACATATGTGGCGTCGGTTACCATCTCAAAAATGAGGAAGACCTGCGCTTTTGTTAAGTAGGGAATAGGAAATGAACTGTCACGAGTTACCTGCTAAAGGGATCACTTCTTCATCGTCAATATAATAATAACTATCATTATTATCATCATCATCTTATTATTATCATTATCATCAGATGTGACCACCAGTCACAATATCTCTCCATCTTATGTATGCATGAAAGATGGCATATCTCCAAGTGACTGTCCATAACCTAGGTCAACAATTTTTCTGTTACTATTACTATTGTTGTTTTCTACTGTTTGGCTGTGTAGAAATGTTTTGTCTGGATATATTTTGCCTAGAAACATTTTGTCTTAAGATATTTTGTCTGAAGATATTCTGTCTTGAGATATTTTGTCTTGCGATATTTTATCTAGAGATATTTTGTCTGAAGATATTCTGTCTTGAGATATTTTGTCTGAAGATATTTTGTCTAGAGATATTTTGTGTGAAGATATTTTGTCAGAAGATATTCTGTCTGAAGATATTTTGTCTAGAGATATTTTGTCTGAAGATATTTTGTCTGAAGATATTTGTCTAGAGATATTTTGTCTGAAGATATTTTGTCTGAAGATATTTGTCTAGAGATATGTTGTCCAAAGATATTTTGTCTGAAGATATTTTGTCTGAAGATATTCTGTCTTGAGATATTTTGTCTTGCGATATTTTATCTAGAGATATTTTGTCTGAAGATATTCTGTCTTGAGATATTTTGTCTGAAGATATTTTGTCTAGAGATATTTTGTGTGAAGATATTTTGTCAGAAGATATTCTGTCTGAAGATATTTTGTCTAGAGATATTTTGTCTGAAGATATTTTGTCTGAAGATATTTGTCTAGAGATATTTTGTCTGAAGATATTTTGTCTGAAGATATTTGTCTAGAGATATGTTGTCCAAAGATATTTTGTCTGAAGATATTTTGTCTGAAGATATTATGTCTTGAGATATTTTGTCTTGCGATATTTTGTCTAGAGATATTTTGTGTGAAGATATTTTGTCAGAAGATATTCTGTCTGAAGATATTTTGTCTAGAGATATTTTGTCTGAAGATATTTTGTCTGAAGATATTTGTCTAGAGATATTTTGTCTGAAGATATTTGTCTAGAGATATGTTGTCCAAAGATATTTTGTCTGAAGATATTTTGTCTGAAGATATTATGTCTTGAGATATTTTGTCTGAAGATATTTTATCTAGAGATATTTTGTCTGAGGATATTTTGTCTTGAGATATTTTGTCTGAAGATATTTTGTCTAGAGATATTTTGTGTGAAGATATTTTGACTGAAATATTTTGTCTGAAGATATTCTGTCTTGAGATATTTTGTCTATAGATATTTTGTCTAGAGATATTTTGTTTGAAGATACTTTATCTTGAGAAATTGTGTCTGGATATATTTTGTCTAGAGATATTTTGTCTTGATATATTTTGTCTAGAGATATTTTGTTTGAAGATATTTTGTCTTGAGATATTTTGTCTGAAGATATTTTTTGTCTAGAGATATTTTGTCTAGAGATATTTTGTCTGACGATATTTTGTCTTGAGATATTTTGTTTGAAGATACTTTATCTTGAGAAATTGTGTCTGGATATATTTTGTCTAGAGATATTTTTTCTTGAGATATTTTGTCTGGATATATTTTTTGTCTAGAGATATTTTGTCTTGAGATATTTTGTCTGAGGATATTTTGTTTGAAGATATTTTGTCTAGAGATATTTTGTCTGAAGATATTCTGTCTTGAGATATTTTGTCTAGAGATATTTTGTGTAGAGATATTTTGTCTGAAGATATTTTGTCTTGAGATATTTTGTCTAGAGATATTTTGTGTAGAGATATTTTGTCTGAAGATATTTTGTCTTAAGATATTTTGTTTGAAGATACTTTATCTTAAGAAATTGTGTCTGGATATATTTTTTCAAGAGATATTTTGTCTGGATATATTTTGTCTAGAGATATTTTGTTTGAAGATATTTTGTCTAGATATATTTTGTCTGAGGATATTTTGTCTAGATATATTTTATCTGAAGATATTTTTTGTCTAGAGATATTTTGTCTAGAGATATTTTGTCTGAAGATATTTTGTCTTGAGATATTTTGTTTGAAGATACTTTATCTTGAGAAATTGTGTCTGGATATATTTTGTCTAGAGATATTTTGTCTGGATATATTTTGTCTAGAGATATTTTGTTTGAAGATATTTTGTCTAGATATATTTTGTCTGAGGATATTTTGTCTAGATATATTTTATCTGAAGATATTTTTTCTTGAGATATTTTGTCTGGATATATGTTTTGTCTAGAGATATTTTGTCTTGAGATATTTTGTCTGAGGATATTTTGTCTGAAGATATTTTGTCTAGAGATATTTTGTCTGAAGATATTCTGTCTTGAGATATTTTGTCTAGAGATATTTTGTGTAGAGATATTTTGTCTGAAGATATTTTGTCTTGAGATATTTTGTCTATAGATATTTTGTGTAGAGATATTTTGTCTGAAGATACTTTATCTTAAGAAATTGTGTCTGGATATATTTTTTCAAGAGATATTTTGTCTGGATATATTTTGTCTAGATATATTTTGTCTGAGGATATTTTGTCTAGATATATTTTATCTGAAGATATTTTTTTCTTGAGATATTTTGTCTGAAGATATTTTGTCTGAAGATATTTTGTCTGGAGATATTTTGTCTGGACATATTTTTTGTCTAGAGATATTTTGTCTGGATATATTTTTTGTCTAGATATATTTTGTCTAGATATATTTTGTCTGGAGATATTTTGTCTAGATATATTTTGTCTAGAGATATTTTACCTGGAGATATTTTGTCTTGGAGATATTTGATCCGAGATATTTTTCCGATATATTTTATCTGGGAATACTTTGTCATGTAATCACAAAAATTAATATGAAAGATCTAAACAATGTTAGGGATACAGTCAAAATACTAACGCGAAAATTATGTCATAATTAAGATGCAAAACTCTATGCAATCAGGAAACTGCTGAGCCAATCTTGGCTTACAGCCTGTAGCATTCCTTACAAATGCAAGTTCAGAAATCCAAGCGCTGCAATCCAGAAAACTACCAGACCTGCAAATACTACTGACCGAACTAAGCAATCAGCGTAAAGCAGCAATGTAGACAAAGTCGCTTTGTGGAATATCTGGAAACCAGAAAGCTAATTTGTTGCCAAAAAGCAGGGTGCTTCTGATGATCAACTAGCTGTGCCAATAACGTACGATCAAGAGAAACAGATGATAAAATAAATTAGAATGCCAACTCCAACACAAGATGCCTACGAAATTATGTACAGACTAGAGCAAATGTCATTCTGCGCCTCAGAACAGGACACAACCGACTCCGCTGCCACATATATACAAAATTCAAGATTGGTAACACAGAAATGTACATGTGGCTAGGCACATCAGAAAGCAAAGCATATGTTTCAAGAATGCCCTGAATATGAAATGCCGAGGCAAATACACTTGCTCAAAGAACAACGGTGAAGAAAAACTGAGCACCTCTGTAGGTGTTACAAAACACGCACAGTCAAGTTTATAGAAGAAAAACACACTTGAGATACAAGTACATTTCAAGAGAATGAAAGAAGAAGAGCTAATAACATCAACTTTTGCATTACATAGCTTTCCGAACTCTGACAAATATTCATTCTCAAACTTCCGCTGGATCTCCTTTGTAGCAGGACCATGGTCCTACTAGATTTCCAGCAGGATGTAGTCCAGAGAATGGAAATGCGTTGTGTCGCCGTTCTATTTTCGCCAGTGACCCGACGCGTCCGTCTTCGGTGAAGGACAGAGAAATATATGAAATTAAATAAATACGACTATAACACGGAAGCTTGTTGAAAAGTGTAGATGATCGACTTTATTATACTTGTCTACCCCACGTGCACTCCATCCCACTCAACTATCCGGACGCTACCTGTTGAGGGTACTATTTATATCACGCAACTTTCTTTTTAAAAATCCAGGGGTGCAGAGACGAAGAAGCGAGCACCTGTGCTCGCTTTGCTCGCCAGGACCAGGACTCATACTGGTTCAAACCTTTATACTCCTTCTCGTGGAGTACCCCGGGCAACAGAGCAATCTGGCTAAGTTATCAAGGATCGAACGATCTCCAGCTGAGGTGGGAACCTGCTGTGGACTTGGAAACTTCCAAGAGAGAAACGACTCTTCTTATCCGCAGTACGTCCCGGGATTAAAAGCAAGCTTCAGCAAACTTTCGACTGCCTTTTCGTCATTTTCGCCAAGGCTCAAGAACTTTTCGTCAGTTCCCTGTCCGCACCCATCGTCTCTATATAACCAAAAAGTTCTTCTTAGGACTAGGTTCAAAGTGACGTGACTAGGCATCCCGAGATGGCCTAGTCGAATCCAGTACTCAACAAACAATAATTTTAAAAACCCACTTTGTAAACAAGGCATCGCGAGTTGGTTTCAAGTCTGCGACCTCTTGAGCACAGAACGAACGGCTTCACCACTAGGCCAGGGAGATCTTCTATGATAACATTCTCTTACGACTGTCTCCAAGGCAACATGATCTAGCAACTAGAGTTGAATCTTCCATGAAGCTTCAAGAAAAAGGTGGCTAAACATGAAACTTAGATAATAATACGAATGAATGATTGAATGAAGAAACAACTGCACATGCACATCGTGGACATCTGTGTACACTTTGTCTACAACAAAGTTGACATTGTTGTTTTAAACCGTCAATATTGAGAAAAGCTTCTAGTGAACAGACACAAAAGTAAACATGAATATGGTTAGCCGAAGTGTACAAGCTCATATCGTCATGTCGTTTCATCTAAAACGTGTCGTACCTTGGACCCTGAGCACGGATGAAGTCGACACTCACTCATCGAGACATCTGATATTTTGTCAACTGGTGACGACTTACTCTGGTTTAAGAAAACATACTTATTACTGCCTTGTTCCATGCTATGAGTGTTCCGAGACGTATTTACAATTTCCAGAAAGAGTATTCGGTACCTGCTTGTTGTACAATACGGTGTAATAAAATACGAGGTCATGTTTGATGATGGATATTTGTACTTGTCAGGTGTTACCGCCGAGTGAGTGCGTCAGCAGATACTGTGATAACTGTGTGAAGGGAATCTGCACGTGATTCATCTTTCAACATTGATCTTATATTTTCTATACACCATAGGCGGCACATTATAAGTATTAAACAGAAATGCTTTACATTTTTAGACTTGTCCATTATGACGTGACTTGCAGTCAAGATAGCAGATAGGGGAAGAGGGAGGTAGAGGGTTTGATCGATTCAACTGCCTCTCCCCAGTAAGAAATCTGAACATGATAGTTAGTGTTACGAAGTAAATCGCCAACAAATGGGTAACACCCCCCTCCCCCTACTCTCTCAAATAATATTTTACCAAAAAAAGTCGCCAATGCTCGGTCTTAAGCGCAGGAAATACCCACGAAAAGGAAATTATCTTTTCCTCTTATCTGCGGTCCTGCTTGCAACGTCGCAGTCTCAAAACTAGTCTTTTTTACGTCATGTTTACGGTTATTTCCGTGTTTTTCGTTGGTCGGCGTTGGCAAGCGACACAAAGTATATACATAATGGCATACGCATATCAAGGCAATAATCAAATTCATCACGGAAGAAGGTTTGCTCTCGTAGGTCTTCTATTAATAAATCACGGTCCAACTGGTCATTTGATTTTTTTTTTTAAACCATTACTATTTTATCATATTGTAATGGTATTGTTGAATCTTAATGTGCCAATCAACATTTTCCTATGTCTTAATTTGCAGCTTGAATTCCCCATGTTGAAGTTGTAAGCTCTAGCAGCTGGTAGTGTTGGATTTAGTCTGATTGGATCATCAAATCATTGCATTCTTAATTCCTCTATAAACGTCCAAATAGAAAAGTTCCCACGAGACATCAGACGTCTTTGCTTCTCGTTCGACCTCTTATTGTTTACTGCTTTTCTTACGCCTCTTATTTCGCACATGACAAGTTATCTCTCATGTTCAATAGTCAATTTCTGTTTTACATTGTTAGAGTTATGTTGATAAAATGATAGCATTTAAACCGTTTCATTTTCATTGTATAAGCAGCGTGTTTGAGAATTGAGGACAATTAAGGGCGTGTTTCGAGCTGAACGACCTTGTCCCGTTTTTGTCTAGCCCACCAGGTACTGAGCCCTTTCTCTCTGCAAGTGTATTTTCGGTATAGGCAAGCTTGACAGTAGAGTTGGGACAGGGCTGCCTTCGTTGTCCCATTTGTGCCTGAACCTGTCGGGTGTGGACAGGTATAGGAAAGCTCGACCTTGGATCGACAAAACTTCTTGCTTTGACGGACGCCCATGATTGGGTTGAGGAGCGAGGTAGCCTAGTTCATAGTACGCTTGCTGTAAAAAATGCCAACGTTGATGATTAAGTGCATACAAGGATCGCCAAAGCAAGCAGAAATTTCGGCAGATTGTACGCAAATGTTTGGCGTAGAAATGGCATTAACTTACAGACTAAGCTGAAAGTTTACAGAGCAATGGTACTTCCAGTGCTGTTAGACGCTAGTGAAACATGCACTATGTATAGACGTCATGTGAAAAAAACTCAAAAAAATCATTTTCATACAAATTGTCTCAGAAAAGTTATGAACATCAGATTGCAAGACAAGATTCCAGATACCACTGTCCTTGATAGAGCTGGTATCCCAAGCATTGACACGATCCTGATGCAGACACAGATTCGTTGGGCAGGTCATTTGGTGCGTATGCCAGACCATCTTCTGCCAAAGATACTTCTCTATGGTGAGCTAGAGAAGGGCATACGATCTCAAGGTGGTCAAAGGAAGCGCTACAAGGATTCGTTAAAGAACTCATTGAAAGCCTTTGAACACAGGTAATGTTCCGCAGGCATGGAGGGAAGCAATAATGATATCACTCCTGAAATCAGGAAAAGTGGCAACACAGTCTCCCATTACAGGCCCATCAGCCTCACAAGCTGTCTATGCAAAACAATTGAACGCATTTTCAATCTTAGGATGCATTTGTACCTTGAAAGTGAAAACTTACTGATATCGCAACAATCAAGATTCAGACAATGCTACTCCACTGAAGATAAGGCAACGTACCTCTGGACGTCTTCCAAGATAAAAAAAACTGGTACTAGCAGCATGGGTAGATTCCAGGAAAACATTTTTTAAGGTTTGGAAAGAAGGCCTCTTAAAAAAAATTTACAAATGGGTAAAAGCATACCTACATATTAGAAGAGCTAGGGTACATTTGGATGGTCGCAAGAGCTAAAAAGTCCTACTGCTTCATTGAGTCCCCAGGAAGGAGTCCTGCCACCCACACTTTTCTTGGTTTACATCAATGAACTAGCTGCCGAACTATTATACGGGATCAAAGTAGCAATGTATGCTGACGACCTGGTGATTTGGTGCACGGAAGAACAAGCGACAGTGGCCACTAAAGAAATACAAAGAGCTACTGATACCTTAAACGTATGGGCGAATAGATTGTGGTCAGTGTCAACACAGATAAGTGCAGCACTAAAGTTTTTACCCTCTCACGGAAACAAAAAGCCGGTGATATCAAGATAGATGGATAACTTTTGAAAGAAGACAAACAACCCACATACCTCGGAGTTACTTTTGATAATAAACTGACATGAATGCAACACATAAACAAAGCAACAACAAAAGCCAGGAGGAAGTTAGCTATCATGAGGAAACTATATGGAACCATATGGGGAGTCAGTGGGAATATACTCCGTAAAGTTTAACAGCAAGACATAAGCCTACACCTGGAATATGGTTCAGCTGCGTGTGTCCTACATCAAACGCCAGATTACAAGATTTAGATAACGTGCAAAACCAGGCACTTAGGATGCTGTTGGGAGCAATGAAATCAACACCCATGGTAGAGATGCAGAAAATGGGAAGAATGCAAACACTTGGCGAACGCAAAGACACAACGGTACTAATACAAGCAGAGAAGTTTAAGTGTATGCCAAGTCATCCAATGAAGGAAAGATTCCAAAATCTAGCAATGGAGCGACTGAAAAGAAAGAGCTTTATTCACCTAGCTAAACGACTCTGCAGACAGCTTACAGCCTACCTGAAGTTGACAGTCCATTAAGGTCTGTACCAGAACAAACCCCTTGGAGTGAAAGTTATGGAATACCATATACATTAAGGCCCACTTTAAAGGAATACTAAGCGGGGACGAACAGAACAGTGTGCAGCGTAGGATAGTCACCCTCAGTTTCCTGGAGGAGGAATCGCCACAAGACATATGGGTCAGTGTATACACAGATGGGTCAGCACAGAATGCAGTGAGGAATGGAGTTGCAGGTGTATGTACAGAATATCCACACAAACCTAGAGATACGATCAGAACACCGACGGGGAAATTCTACAATAATTATGATGCAGAAATCCCGGCAAATAGAGTGGCAACGGAAAAACTGCTGAGCTCTAACCCTGCCCCATAGCCCGTGGTATTTCTGACAGGTGCAAGTGCTTCAAGCTTTCCAGTCTGGAAAACTAGCAGACTTACAAAAACTACTTAATGAATTGTATTACTATTATAGGGTAGCCATGCAGTGGATACCCTCTCACTGTGGAATACCATAAAATGAAAAAGCAGATCAACTGGCTAAGAAAGGTTTTGCGGAAGACCAACCAGATGTACCAATCACCTACCATCAGTAAAAACAGATGATCAAGTCAATAAGAAAGCCACAAACACAAAATGGCTTTCACATTATGAACAGTTCAGAACAAGTTGTAATTCTACGCCTCAGAACGGAACACAACCGACCCCGTAGTCACATGTATACAAAGTTCAAGATTGGCTACACGGCCATATGTACATGTGGACAGCACAGAGTATCAAATATATACTTCAATAGTGTTCTGAGTATGAAGCGCTTAGGCAGATCATTTGGCCAGAGGAAACAACACTTGAATCAAAGCTCTATGGTCCACTGTATGAACTATAAAAGACAGAGAGTTAGTTATTCAGGAGACAGAATTACAGATATAGACATGTTTCAAGTTAACGAAAGAAGAAGAAATAGCAGTTTGTGTTAATTTTAAGCTACCTATCCCCACACACAATCCCACATGTTGCCAATTACACCATACCTGGTAGGGTACTCGAGTGGCATTCTTATTATCTTCAGAGGAAAACTGCAGCAACAATAGAACAGATAAAATGTCAAATCTTCAACGAACCCACACGGCCACACAAAAACTACAGGTACTTGAATGAAATGGAAAAGGAATGGTCGTCTGCAGATTAAAGAAACATTGAGCATACCAGTCGCCAGAGCAAACACCCTACCTACCCCACCCGTAATGAAAGGATGTGAAAGATTTCTGAATGAAATACACGTAGTTAAGTGTACCCAGGAATCCGTTGTCAAGCAATGGGCTCTGAGAACGCATAATGGTCTTCCTTCTCACGACACCATTATAATATCCGGACACATTTTATCTAAGATCTGCTGAGCGTGACTCGAGTCCACTGGAAGATTGTACAACTCGGATAATATTGGCCAGACCGAGGAAGATTCATTCTGAATTGATCGCCTTTTTTAAACTCTCCTTTTAAAGTTGTAGAAAATTGACCTTCCTGTACTTTGTTTTCCTCATATATGTATTCCGCCCCCTCCCCCCGAACTAAGCATTACGTCACTCACCGAGAGTATCGATCACGCGTGTCTCCCAAATATTATGCAGAGCTGTTGGCTAATCGGGGATAATCCTTATAAATTTACGCATATAACGTTTCCCATCTTTTCCGTTGGAATTTTGTGTATAATTTGTGGCGACAGCCAATGAAAATCAAGAGAGCTGCAAACACTCATGGCAGCTAACACCGTAACGTCAAGCACACATGGCACTAACACCGTAACTTCAAGCACGCACAGCACCTAACACCGTAACTTCAAGCACACATGGCACCTAACACCGTAACTTCAAGCACTCATGGTACCTAACACCGTAACTTCAAGCACTCATGGCACCTAACATCGTAACTTCTAGCACACATGGCACCTAACACCATAACGTCAAACACACATAGCACCTATCATTGTAACTTCAAGCCCTCATATCATCTAACACCGTAACTTCAAGCACTCATGCCATCTAACACCGTAACTTCAAGCACCCATGGCACTTAACACTAAATCAAGCGATATTATAGTATCAGCGACCTCTTGAGACTTATGATCAAACGGTGTAACCATTACGGCTAGACAATGGTTGACTTATTAAAACAAGTAAGGAATTGCATCATGTAAATGCTTACTGAGTGAATGATCTGGCAGTCTTATAAAGATAATACACATGCGTAAACAAGTCTATTTTACGCTCATTTTACGCTCATTTACACTTCTACTTTGATATTAGACCAGATGAAAGTTCATAGATATGTTTTATACCCCAGACGTGTCGCAAGTTTGTTCCAGGGTGACCGTATACTTTCATATACGTTATAAGACCTACTGGCTAATGGAAAAACAAGCCTTCTTAATGACTCATTTGACTATTCCCGTGTTATTCATTGGTCACAATGATAGTATACTTTGTGTGACAGCCAATTACAATAAAAGGGAATAGTCAAAATAGTCATTTTAGAAGTCTTTTTTCTGTCAATAGGTATAATATTGCCGAGGGTCCTAGTTCCATAGACCAAAAGTTGGAGAAAAGTTTTGTAACACTGTGGCCTGTAACGCCCATCGGAAGAGGCGATAATGCGATTTGAGCAAATTTTTATCAGTGGTCCACGTATAACATGTTTTTCAGCTCAGGCGCTCTGCCCAATTGCGCGTCACTGTCTGAGGCCACTAAAGTCACCAGTCAACGAAAAGCACACACTAGCCTCTCGCAGTGACGCGTTAAGATTCTTACAAAAAAAACCTCGGGGTCTTTGTTACCTCTAATATGTTATGGTAGTTTGTCCTGATATAACCAAATTAGAGTTTGTTGTCTGCTGGTTGAAAAGTGCACGCCACTCCACAAGAGAGACAAACTCATTAACTACCTCGCAATGACGCACAATAAGGAAGTTCCAGTTAGTCAATATGTCTGGAACTAGCCCCCCCCCACCCCCTTCTCTCACAGAAATGGGGTTTCCGTCAGCTTCTGGTCGATTACACGAGGGTCACAGTTGTCTATCACAGACCGTCGAAATTATAAGACCTATTTTCTAATGGGAAAACAGCTTTACAAAATGACTAATTTGACATTAACTGTATACAGCAGCGTAACATATTTTAATCTCACGGCTACATCTTGCTAATCATCAGGAGTTTAAGAACGTATACCGCTTTCTGTATATTTCAAAAATACAGAAGAATCTCTAAGTAATTAATGCAAAATGTTCGGCAAGCAAACAACTGAAATCACAAAGATGAATCTTTAAGTAATTGCAAAACGTTCATTAACAAAACAGCTCAAATTACAAAGATGAATCTCTGAGTAATTAATGTCTAACAAAACATAACAAAAATTCAGATAAAAGGGGAAAAATCATGTTGGATAAAACAGAAGTACTTACAAAATGGGCAGATTATGTGATAGAACTACTAACGAAACAAAAAAAAACCTACAATAAACAACAATGATGGATCAGCAATACTGAAAGAAGAAATAGAAAATGCAATGATTGCAATAAAATGTGGAAATGCCTCAGGATCCGACAACATATCAGCAGACATAATAAAAACTGTAGATGAATTTGGTGTGGAAACTATCACAGAAATTTGAATGGTAAGTATGAAACAGGCCACACACATAAAGATCTAAAATCATCAATATTCATATATTCATACCACTACCAAAGAAGCCCAGAGCTGTGGGTTTTACAGAAACAATACGTTTGATGAGTCACATAACCAAAATACTATTCTTCTTCAGCGTTCATTCTCAAACTCCCATTGGATATCTTGTATCAGGACCATGGTCCGAATAGATTTCCAGAAGGATGAACGGAAATGCGTTGTGTCGCCGTTTTATTTGCGCCAATGGCCCGACACAGCAGTCTTCGGCGGAAAAACAATACTACTCAAGATAATACATTTTTTTCTTTCGTTCGCTCCATTGTAACCAGCACGGATATCCGTGTGATTTCCGCCGGGAGCGTGATTACGTTGTGCCACCGTTATGCGCTTTGTAGGCCTAGCACATCCGTTTTCGGCATGCCTTGACAATTCGGATGGGCTACCCTAGCCTGTGACATCCTGCCTATATGTCGCCAGGCACATGTGTGTGATGACCCTTCGCCCCGACGTTTTTTTGCTCACGTCTGTCTCGCACGAGGTGTTCCACTGTCTATGAACTTGCCTCGTGTAATTGGACGTACTGTGCCTGTGCCCATCGGGTACTGAACCGTTTCTCTTCGCGAGCATATTTCCGGTTTAGGAAGACTCGACATTAAAGTTGGATTAGGTCTTCTTGTTTTCCGAGCGTCCACGCCTGTATCTGGGTCTCTGCCTATAGAGATCACAAGTAACTAGAAGCTCGTCTCGAGTTAACAGAGCTTGTAGTTCCCCTTTCCTAGAAACTTTTCACGCTGCCCTCTGGCGCTGTTCTGCCCTTTCATTGTGTCATTGTACTCATTATGACATATATTTGTTTCTCGCCATGCATCCACCTTTATGTGCCTTTTACATTGGCCGCCCCTCCAATGTTCTGACTGGACTAACAGGCGTCACTGTATGTCGACAGTGTCGCTGTATGTGGTGATGCAAATGGTGTCGGAGATATTGTCTGTCTCTTTTGCAGTCAAATCTCTTTCCATCTGCTTCCTCCATATTCTCGGACACGATCCCAAAAATGATTTGGCCAGAATCAGCTCGAGCTGCTGTTTTCTGTTACCAGGGTGCACCGCGAGGAGGTACATTTGGGATCTTGAGCAAATGCGTTCTCTTTGCACCCCAAAATAAAAACATGAAAGAGTTAAAAACTAGATAGACATTGAGGTCGGTAGGAAAAACAGTTACCAGAGAAGCTATAATTTAGTATCCGACTATTGATAGATAAATATATACAAGTCAAAAAAAGTATCCATGTTTGCTTCATAGACAACAAGGCCTTTGACAGAATCCAGAATGAAAAATTAATTGAATGTCTTCAAAAAATAGGCATAGATGGAAAAGACATCAGACTGATTAGAAATATATGTTGGAAACAGACTGCACCGATAAGGTGTGAAAACAGCTACTCGCCATATATAGAAATAAAAAGAGGGGTAAGATAATGGTGTATTTTATGACCTATTGAATATCGCCACAGAGAATATCTTTAAACATATAGAAGGAATGCCAGGACTCAAGGTAATGGGAAAATAATAAACAACCTGAGATATGCAGATCACATTGTTCTTTTAGCAGAAAGTGAAAAGGAATTAAAAGACTAATAAATGAAGTCGATAAACAAGTAAAGATTATGGACTGGTTATAAATATCCAAAGAACACACACACAAAAACCATGATAATCAGCAAAGTCACAGAAGAACATGTGCGAAACATAAACATACATGGAGAGAAACTACAACAAATACAACATTATCAATATTTCGGACACATAATCACAAATGATGGCAGATGTGAAAACGAAATTTAAAAAGGAAAATAGGAATGGCTAAATGTACTTTCAATGACATGAGGAAAATATTAACATTTAAACACATTGCAAACATATTGCAACAACAAAGAATTATACAGTGCATTCGTCGACCAAGAAAAGGCCTTCGACAGAGTAGACAGACAGCAAGTATGGAAAACAATATCAATATACGTAGTACAAGAACATTTTATCAATATATGCAAGGACATTTATACTAATAGTCAATGTACAGTAAGAGTAAATGATGGAGTGTTAAATAAGTTCCAAATCCAATCAGGAGTACACCAATGGTGTTTCCTATCCCCTCTACTTTTTAGAACATATATCGACCACATCTGTAAACTAACAAGTACCAACGAAGCACATAACATGACAGACAAATTAAACGAACTACTCTTTGCAGACGACCAAGTACTAATAGCGACATCAGAAGAACAATTGCAAGAACATATGAACAGGCTCCACACAACATGTCGAAAATTCAACATGAAGATTAATATTGAAAAGACCGAAATAATGGCAGTAGCAAAGAAAAAATGAAATATCACTATCTCCATCGATAATGAACACCTTAAACAGGTAAAGTTCACTTAATTAGGAAGCATTATATCGAGTGATGGGAGTAAAGAGATATAAAATATATGCAACAAAACATACCAGATTCTAGGACAGATGACACGTATTTTAAGAACAAAATTCGAAACTTAGACACTACAGTTGCATTATTCATTCATTTTCCTTTTGCGCTGAAGTTAGCGCATAGGGCAGAGGTCAGATCTCTCCAATTCTGTCTGTTCAAAGCTATTCTGTGCATTTCTTGAATAGTATGAATATTGGTTGCTCTACTTTCTCTAAGTATTGTTCTTCTGAGTGTTTGGTCTACCCGTTGTTATTTTGCCTGTAGGTATCCATTCAAGAGATTGGTGGTGTATTCTGTTGGTGTCTGCGCGTAGGACATGCCTGATGTAGGACCAACGGCGTTTTCTGATAACAACTGTGATGAAATTTTGATGTGTCTCTTCTCTGATTTTATCATTCGATTTGAATTCGCTCCAATGGGTGTTAGTTATCCTATGAAGACATTTGTTCTCGAAAGTCAGTAATTTCTTTTCTGAAGATAAAGAGCTTCTCCAGCTCTCACATCCATATGATAGCACCGGAATAACGCAGGAATTAAATAAGCGCATTTTCGTGCGTGTGCTGATTGACTTTGACTTCCAGATATTAGACAGTCTGTTAAATGCACTTGATGCTAGGGCAATGCGAGTTGCATTATACAAGACTATATTATCCCATCACTGTGATACCAGGGCCAAACATGGGCACTGACAGCATAAGACAAAAGAAAATAGTGACAGCCGAAAAGGCATGTCTACGAAGAATACTCGGAGTGTCATTAAGAGATACAATTTCAAACGATAACATTAGAAAGATAATCAAAACAATACCATTATTGGAAAACATAGAAATGCAACAGATCAAGTCGTTTGGACACGTTTCCAGACTACCAACAGACAGCATGCCACAGATGACCATGACACATAGACATAACGGATATAAAGTCAGAGGCAGACCATGTAAAATATGGAACACAAAAATCAAAGAAGCCACAGGAACAAGCTTACAAACATTACACAGGAAGGTCATATCCAGAGAACTCTTCTAACCCTGACGCAGCAAGGAAAACAAGTGTCACAGCGTATAGATAGATAGCAAATATGCTAAAAATTAAAATTATAAAACACTACATCTATTATATATTAATGTATGAATCATAAACATGGACAATAAACAAACAATTAGAAGACAGAATTGATACCTTTGAGAAATCGATATACATTGTATAACCATTGGGAATAGGGATAACGTCATAGAAAGTGAAGAGAACAAAGAGGTTCTAACAGCGCTTAGTGTGAAGAAAGAAAATAAAAATCATGCAATTAAATATTTTAAACATATCAAAAGACATGACATCTTATTGCGCATGCGATTGTGTCTGTAGGTCTAACCAATGGCTCACTAGACAAACCAACAATGTAACAGAAAACCTTAGTTAATGACATGCATTTATATTGAGGTTATTTTCTTATAGGAGCTTCATGGCACGTCATCTATACAATCCCGTAGTCGTAACCTTCGATAACAGTTACCATGTTGTTCCGACAGGCTGACGTTGTGTTCGAACTAGCTACGGGCACGGCATGGGTGGGCGGAACAACAAAGAAACCTGTCGCAGAGGCCAGAGTTGTGCCCTGATGTCGACGTCTGTTTCGGCGGCATTGGACTCGAAACACCATCGAGTCGAATGGCTGCTGGAACAGAGGGCGGAGCACTTATGGGAATGCCCCACGTGCTGTGAGGCCAGTTTTCTAATCAAGAATTGAGAAGAATCAAGAAACATCTTGTTAAAGACCTTACATGATGGTAAAGTTGAGTAGAGTGTAGCAAGAGGCAGACAGAGATACAAGTGGGAGAGTAAGATCGCGAGATGGACAGGCTACAGTCTAGCAAAGTGCACCACCAAGACACAAGGTAGGGGATGATGGAGGTCTGTTGCAACAAATCTTCGTTGTGGATACAGCCCTAGATGACGATGATGAACAAAACAGAAAAAAAGGAGAAATCATTATTTTTTGCCTTGTGACTGCATTTTCCATTTACTGCTGAAAGTAAATAAGTACTGCCTTTTAAAATAACTAATTGAACTTTTACCTGAATTTTAATTGGGCACTATGGTTATACTTGAAACGGACCTTAATCAACAATATAAGAAAAAGGCAATCTTCTTTTTTTTTGGCCTCTTCATGAGACAGGCATGTTTAGAGAACATAGTCACAACAGGCAAAATTGAAGGCAACAGAGACAGAGGGCGACAACATGAGAAAATGTTAGACAGTTTGACAACCTGGCAACCAGTTTGACAACAGCAAGTGAAATGGTTCGGTCAGCTTATGAGAATGAAGCCAAACCAAATACCAATAAGAGCATATAATACAAGAATATCCGGGCGTAAGGACAAAGGTAGACCATAGAAAACATCAAGCTAACCTTGAACAAACATGGACTAAATGCAACCTCGGCGACACATCTGGCCTTGAAACGACAGCTTAAGCTACCACCCCCTACGCTTAACGGCAAGTGTGACTACGATCAACAATCATTCACCTGGGGGGGGGGAAGACAATAGACAACCTGGCACGGCAAGGAAACAACAACGACTTTGATACATAATACTGTGGACAGAGAGCTGTGCAGAGCCATGACCGCCTACGTCAGCCGGCATGGCACTTGATGATGATGATGGTTATACTTCCGTGTTGACAGTCAATGAAAATTACTGGAAAAGTTAACCGAGTCATTTTAGAAGTCTGTTTTTCCCCATTATCCAATTGGTATTATAGGCTCACACAAGGCTAGCAATGACGGATATGTATGTAAGGAAAAGAGAAATCAACCAATGTCATTCAGATCTGTGTTAATGAAAAGTCAACATTTGTGATGGTTACCAAATACGTTTGTTGTGTCTTGAAGGCCGTGTTACGAGAGTCAATAGTCGTGTCTGGCGTCTTGTGGAAGTCTATAGTTCAACCAGGATGTGTTAGTGTTAATTTATCACAGTCCAAACCGGAGACCTATAGAATAGAGTACATTACTGGCTTGGAGAATAAACAGGACCGTAGATGTGTCTTCAGTAAGAGGGAGGGTGGGACTTTCCCCCGCATTTTTGCTTCCTGTATTCTAAGGGGAAATCAAACCCCCTCAGTCAGAACCTGCTCCCCAACATCTACGAAAATAAATATGTAAATATGGATATCTATGGCGAGTCTTTCGTCAATTACACACCCTGTGCATTCATCGGTATCATCTTTCACAAGTTGTTTAACTGTTCAACGATTTTCGTTGGATTTCGACGAACAGTATTTACAGTGGTCAACGAAAATCACAGAAAAGGTAAAATAGAGTCACTTTGGAAGTTGATTCCACCGAAGACGGATGCTTCGACCATTGGCGCAAATAAAAAAGGTGACACAGCACACGTCCATTCTCTGGATTACATCCTGTTGGAAATCTAATTGGACCATTGTCCTGCTACAAGAAAGATCCAGCTGGAGTTTGAGAATAAACACTGAAGAAGAAGTAGGTGATGCCCGATGAGTCAATAGGATAGTACAATTGTTGAATGACTTGTCTCAAGGGATGTGTGTGTTAATGTGTCCGTGTTACAGATTGCCCGTGATGGTGTGTTTGTGTTGGTGGATGTGTGATAATACGAATTGGAATTCTTCTTCTTCTTCTTTCGTTCACTTGAAACATGTCTATATCTGTAATTCTGTCTCCTTAATAAAACTCAGTGTCTTTTGTAGTTCATACAGTGTCCCATAGAGTTTTGATTCCAGTGTTGTTTCCTCTGGCCAATATGTCTGCCTCAGCGTTTCATGCTCAGAACACTCTTGAAGTATATGTTTGGCACTCTGTGCTGCCTGTCCACATGTACACATGGCCGTGTTGCCAATCTTGAACTTTGTATACATGTGACTGCGGAGTCGGTTGTGTCCTGTTCTGAGACGTAGAATTATAACTTGTTCTGGTCTGTTCATAATATGATAGTCATCTTGTGTTGGTGTTTGTGGCTTTCTTATTGACTTGATCATCTGTTTTTTCTGATGGTAGGTGATTGGTATATCTGGTTGGTCTTCGGCAGCACCTTCCTTAGCCAGTTGGTCTGCTTTTTCATTTCCTGGTATTCCACAGTGAGAGGGTATCCACTGCATGGTTACCCTATACTGGTAAGACAATTCGCTAAGTAGTTTTTTCAAGTCTGTTAGTTTTCCAGACTGGAGAGCTTGAAGCACTGACCTTGCATCTGTCAGGAATACCACAGGCTGTAGGTCAGAGTTGGAGTTCAGCAGTTTTTTAGCTGCCACACTAATTGCCTGGATTTCTGCATCATAATTATTGCAGAATTTTCCTGTCGGTGTTCTGATTGTATCTCTAGGCTTGTGTGGATATTCTATATATACACCTGCACCTCCATTCCTCACGGCATTCTGTGCTGACCCATCTGTGTATACTCTGACCCATATATCTTGTGGATATTCCTCATCCAGGAAACTGAGGGTGACTGTCCTTCGCTGCACACTGTTCTGTTCGTCCTCGCTTAGTATTCCTTTCACATGGGTCTGAATGTATATTGGCATTCCATGTCTTTCAATCCACGGGGTTTGTTCTGGTACAGGCCTTAAGGGGCTGTCAACTTCAGGTAGATCTGTAAGTTGTCTGCGGAGTCGTTTAGCTTGATGGATAAAGCTGCTTCTTTTCAGTCGACGAATTGGAATAAAAAGCCAACTCCATTCACAAAATCTCCCTAATCGCCTTTTACGATATGCGTGACGGCTACTCTTTGCCCCCCCCCCCCTTCTCAGGACCGGGAACACACGGGGGCATTGCTCCTAATTCCATGAATTCAAGACAAGACATCGATATTACTCTACTAACTGGCTATCCTGACGATGAGACGTTAAATTAAACAATGTTTACTACACTGAGAAATACCCGAATCTAGCTAGAACAATTTACTCAAGATATTTTTAGCAAATTAGACACAAAATGTAATAAATCTGTTTTAGAAAACAGAACATAAACTGCTGAAACACCGTTAAAATGAACTTGACATCTAACGTACAGATTTGTCCGTGTCAAAACTAATTATTTAACTTTAAGAATCTTGCCGGAAGAGAAAATACAATCGTTAAAATCCAAGACAATACTCAACACAGCTACAAAAATCTGGCTTAAAACGGCACACCAATCTATCAAATTATCGATAGCAGTTAATTATTTCAGTATAGTGTGTGGGACTAAATTGAGGGTTACATTTATCCAAAATTGAAAGAAAGCCCTAATTTTTAAAGATAATCTATTTTGCTTTATTTTGCAAACAGCCCAAGCTTAGAAGATCTGGAACTCACAGTCAGACCCCACTCCCCATTTGGCGCCACAATTTCTTCGCAAATTTACCTCTTCTCTGTTGGAAGTTAAGTCTCTCAATATTCTGAATTCATTTTGTAGTGTCTTATTCTTTCTAGGGGGAAATGTCGCAGCTTTAAGGATATCCGGTTAAACACAATCTACAGCAAGCATGAGAAGTCCTTTCATTTAATGTAAATATATCGACAAGTTAATGGTAGATATTCTCACACAGAGCATAGCATGTTTTATAACAAAATTTAATGTTTGTTGACAACAATGGAAGAAACGTAGAACTAGTAAAAATCGACGACTGGGGTCGGGGGGGGGGGGGGCGGAAATGAGTGGCGTATTCAACCAGCGTGCTAAAAGAACCATAAGCTGGCATACTATTTTACCATTTTTTTGGGAAACTAACCACCTTTGGATATACTTGAAATGCAATGATATCGGTTAATACATAATTAATAATTTATTAAACTGTCAATACTGAATTTTTCCCGTTAAGTAGTTTAAGGGAGGTAATTGAATAGCTGTGTGATAAAGGCCGCATGCTCTTGCTGTCACCACGTCATGTACAGGGTGAGTTCTTTAATTTACCCTCTGACAGAAAAAAACCCAGTCCTTACCGGGGATTGAACTCTAGACCTCACTAGTGTCAGACCAACGATCTAACATCTCGGCCGTGAGCCACACATAAGCACAAATAACACTAATAAAACCAAAAGCACAAATAACACTTTTTAAATTCTACATTCGTTAACAAACTCCTGCTTATTAGCATGATGTAGCCCCGTGAAAGGAAAGCGTATCATTGTTTATAGCTTCATCAGGATTTCTGCGCATTTCGGCCTGACACATCCGACTTGAGAGATTATATGAAATAAAACGCACTATAATAAATAAGAAATAAAGCAGCCAGGCAATCCAATCACCAACTTCTATATTGGACTAATAAAATAACGTTATAGTCAGCTTACACATTCATAAACATGGTTAAAAGAGATTTACCCCGAAACTACTCGTTAGATCGCCACAGATTTTTGGCGTACAACTTTGGAATATCAATGACGCTAAAATATTGCAATACTGAGTCCAATATTGCAATATTGAGTCCAATGATGCAATGGATTGTGAACATCGCCTCATTCTTTTGGTGTTTTATGACCACTACAAATAAGTGTAATCATATTTTAATTTTTAGATTACCCAGACTATTTTCTAGTTACATTTTATTCATAGTTATTCTTGTTGTAATATTTCCCTGATTTTCATTGGTAATTGCGATGGTTTCTCAACCAGTGACAAATTAACATCATGGAAATATTCATGACAACATGAGTGACGAAGTCAGTCATTTTACCTTAAAATCTCTAGTTTACTATGAACTAAACAACAATTTATAACGTTTGAAGTTTGTTGTGTAACGGTCTCTATTGAGTCGATGTGATGCACGTGGAAATAAAGAATTGTAATTGTGCAGGAGCATTTCACCGCTAAAAATTATTTTGAAGGACAATATGGTTACTTTACTATAGAAAATTTATATTATGTAAAATTGAATGATATTGATAGATCTATAACCAGAGGAAATTTGTAAAACTATGTTCTAAAATAAAATAAAATTTATATAGCGTCATTGATATTATAAATTAGCATGCCTAAAATCTGTGCGATCTAACCGGAGCGATATAAAGGTAGAAAATCTCTTCCAAAAAGTATATATGAATTAGTAAAAGGACTAAAGAAATTGTTATCAATATATAGAAGGAAGAAGATCGAAATACAACACCGAAAGTTAAAGCGGAAAGTAAATCGTTCGTTTGAACTCAGGGCAAGCCTTAAAGATATTATCTACGCCACAACTTCAAAGAATAGAGTATCTGATGAATGTGATTGTGAATCGGACGAATAATTTTAGCACGTATTTTAGGATGGTGTCCAGCAAAGTAGGGAGGACAGATATGGCGGTCAATAGTGTCATTACAATAACAGATATTTGAAGATCTCACCAGCATGAGCGGAAGTTTTCATTAAACTTGTCCGCTGTCTAAGAGTGAATTTGAAATCGTGTAGCTTGTTTAATCTAACAATACATTGAAAATCATTAGTAAAATCTGAGATGATTTCAAAATAACTAGGATAGAAGGTTGTGGTGACAGTATTACTTGATACGCAACCTCCAATATTTGATATGTTCATACACCGTGATGTCATCTTCATGGACTCGCTTCTATAGTCGAGCAATGGTTCAGTCTCCTCATTTAGACACTATACTTTTATCCATGAAAGTCGTAGTGGCGGGATTATCTGACCGGCAATAGCAATTATTTTTATACTTGTTGGCAACGATTGTTGCCCACAACGACACAGTCTCTACCACCATCAAGGGTTTAATAGCTGACAACCTTCTGCCAACTTCTGCCGCCACTCTATGCCTCAAGGGCAGCAGTATGGGCAGGCCGACATTCTATATGCTGCCCAGAATTCACAAACCTTTTAACCCCATCAGACTCATTGTCTCTGCGTGTTTCTGCCCCACTGAACACATCTCTGACTTCCTGGATAGTGTCTTCCAACCATTAGTGGAGCAACTTCCTACATTCCTGAAAGATACTAACCATGCCCTGTCCATCTTTGCTTCTATTTCCCTGTCCCCTGTCCATACTTATCGTCTCTTTCTGCTGGACGTCTGCTCCCTTTACACCTCCATACCGAACTCAGAGGGTCTCAAGGCTGTGAAGTTCTTCCTCGACCAGCATCCTCACCCCTCTGTCTACTTTTACCCTTATCCGTCATGCAGAACTCGTGCTTACTCTCAATTCCTTCGACTTTGATGGGCACTTCTTCGACCAAATCAGTGGGGTGGCCATGGGCACCAAGATGAAACCCAGCTATGCCTGCTTGTTCATGTGCCACTTTGAGCATCAGGTATGGGGATCATATGGAGGGCCCTTCCCATCGGTGTTCCATAAGTACATCGATCATGGGATCGGCATCACTGACATATCTGAGGCTGACCTGACACGCTTCATACAATTCATTTATAATTTTCATCCGGCCATCAAGTTCACATCTGAGATCTCACCTCCCATGTGAACTTTCTTGACATATCTATCACTATTCAACCCCTCTGTCTTAGCACATCAGTACACTACAAACCGACTGATGCTCATAGCTTTCTTCTATACGCCTCTTCTCATCCCTCTGCCTGTCGTGATTCCCTTCCATTCTCCCAACTTCTTCGTCTTCGGCGCCTGTGCAGTTGCGAGGATGACTTCACCGAGAAGGCCTACGAGATGATAGCTTTCTTCCGCTATCGCCTGTACCCTGAGGCTCTCCTCAGGTCTGCACTTCTTTGAGTGTGCAGTCTCTCCCGTCATGACACCCTCTCGACCACTCGGAAGTCTTCCTCGTATAACCGGACTAAGCTTGTTCTCACTTTCCACCCCCATAGCGCTGCCGTTCGCCATGCCCTGCTTCGTCACATTCCACTTCTCCAGTCTGACCCCGAGACGCGGGAAGTGTTCTGTAACCCCCCTCTTGTTGCTTACAGACGTACCAGAACCTCAGTGGTCTACTGGCCCGGAGTCACCTCCAGCCTGACGTTCCTATTCGTTTTGGCACCATCAGATGCAAACGCAGCAAATGCTACACTTGTGCCTATGTCACCCAGGTCCGGTCTGTCACATTCCCTAAAGCCACCTTCATCATTGAGGAGAGCTTCACATGTGTGTCCCGCAAAGTCATCTATGCCATCATATGCAAGTGTTGCACCATGACATATTTAGGTGAAATTGGAAGTAGACTTGCAGGTCAATTCTGCGAACATATGTACAGCATAAAAAAACATTCGGGTTTGTCTGTTGACGTCCACTTTAATGGCACCGGCCATCGGGGCGCCCAGAACATTCAGGTTACGGCCATTATAGTCATGCTTCTCTGACGACCGGGTCCGTCTGGCGCTTGAGAACCGCTACATTTATCAATATGGCACTCTTAAACCCGACAGCATTAATGAGCGCCTGTCTCATGTATGACTTTTGTCGATCCATAGTTTCTGTTTGTTTCGTGTCACATGTTTGTTGTCATTTTTGAATTTTCCTTGTCCGGTGTCATTTCGCCTCTTCCGATCAATCCATACTACTCATATCAATGTGACCGTTAATGTTATTACTGTTCGCTTTCTGTTATATGTTTTAATTTTGTTTCAATTGTATGTCTTGATAAAGGTTGTTTTTTTTTAAAACGGTAAAACGGTATAACGAAGTACATTGAACTTATAGAAATACCTAAACTCAAGAAGAAATCGCAATAACTGTGTATAATAAGACAAGATGGTTTTAAGCACATTATATTACGCTTACATCAACAGCGTGAACACAATATTTTTTTTTAAAGGCGCGGAGACCCTGAGAAGACTAGTTATTATCGACTATACTACACATATAAACAAATGTACGTAATCGATTGAGACTCCATTTCGCTGTAATTACTTTATAGACAATGTAAAAACGCTTAGTAGGTATGCTATTGCTTTCTTTCTTTCTGAACGATTCCTAGCGATAAAAATAGATAAATAAAAAGCCTCACTAAAGTCAACACTACTTTGGAGACATTTCTCATGCGTTCTCTAGTGTCCTTGTTATCCAAAATGTAGAGAAGAAGATCCTGACTTAAAAACCATCAAAGATAGAGGATAACTTATGAGGATTCCGCCGAAGACGGATGTGTCGGGCCATTGGCGCAAATAAAACGGCGACACAACGCATTTCCATTCTCTGGACTAGATCCTGCTGGAAATCTAATAGGACCATGGTCCTGCTACAAGAGAGATCCAACGGGAGTTTGAGAATGAAAGCTGAAGAAGAAGAACTTATGAGGACAAAGAAACATTTGAAGTGACTTGAAATATAAGTTGTACAAAAAAGTGGATGCTCCGTGTGGAATGCTCAAATAATACGAAATTGTGGAGGAATGTGATTCTCGATACTACATGATGTATTAATTTATGATAATATTTACTACATATTAACGTGTTGGCTACATGGCACGCCAAAGCAGGGGGAAAAAAGTGAACTATTGTAAAACGCTGCTGGAATGTCTCGAAAATCCTGCAGATTAATAACCAAAAGACTGTACAATTCCTCCTCGACCTCTTCTGCGATATGATCTTCAACTCACATAAAATATAGTGTTCTTTCTGCATTGCTTGTTCGTTTAACTGGCAGCTATAAATCTATATTTGTAGCGTTCTGTCTTGTTTAGCAAACAAGGACTGAAGCAACTAGATCTCAGACGGTTCTTTGATATAACCAGATTACATCCACTTAACCTCAGTCATAAACTGTGGCAAATACCCAGAGGTCGACTGGATTGCTGACATTTTTCTTCTCATGATTTGTTTCAAATTAAAACTCAGATGAAGTGCAAGTTTTTCATGTTCCATATGCCAAACGATGAAATTTTACTTTCAGCTCGTCATCCCTTTAGTCATGTTTTTTAAAATGGGTGGCTATTCAGAGTCTTTGCAAATCCAAATGAATATATTTTGATAGGGTGGCAATTCAAATCCTTTGCATAACGCAGATGGATGTTTTTATGTGGTGGTTGTTCATAGCCTTTGCAAATCCCGGAGGAATGTTTTTATGAGGTGGCTATTCAGAGCCTTTGCATCTCCCAGATGAATTTTTTTGATAGGGTGACTTCAGCGATTTTGCATATCTCAGCTGAATGTTTTCTTCCTAAATGTGAATTTAGAGTACAATCCTACGAGCTGGCTAGCTTCTAGCCTGGAGCAAATTTTACTATAACTTTCTTTCAATCTCGAGGTATAGACCCTACTGCCAGAAATATTTTTAATTTCTTACCAATAGTTCATACGTGGGTTTTCAGCAGGATTCAGCACAGAGAAGATAATGAAATGGGACAGCCACACTGATTCCTTAGTAGCATCTTACGACATGAACAATATGCGACAGTGTCACTGTTTTTTACTCCCCTCTTGGAGCTAGTCTTCTTCTTCTGCGTTCGTTCTCAAACTCCTACAGATTAGCAGGATGTAGTCCGGAGAACGGAATGAGTTGTGTCATGGTTTACATTATTGCTGCGATATATGCGCCTTTCGGCCTGACACATCCGACTACAGCATGGCTTTGGGTCCCTGACCCTATATGGGATGGGACAGCCAACTCCATCCCATAACTTCTTTAGGGGCCTTTTACGACATGCGTGGAAGATAAACAGTGTTGCTATTCTTTGCTCCCCTTTATGGCCCCGGCAACATATGGGCGTTGGAACTAGTTAAACACATTGATTTTACATCAGGAGTGGTGAACCTCTGACCCGCGGAATAATTTGATTTGGCCCACCAAAGTCAACAGAAGCTGGACAAAATATTCAATAAAAATATGCTCTTGTTTTACAATCCCATACATTTGTATTAACTGAATCATAATAAAACGTACACGCACATATATGCGTCACCAAAGAGAAAGAGTTCTAGCAGTTCCACATTCACGGGTGGGTTAAATATTTGAGTAAATATTGCAGGCTAATTTCTAATTTGATATTTTTTTACGGCCCGCGAATATTGTTAAAAATTTACAAATGCTCCTTGACACACACACAAAACGCACCACCGTTGATTTACATAATAATGAATATGTCCTTGTTCACCTGTTGGACAAATGACCACAAAAGGTATCCTTGCCAAATTGAAAACTAATGTGAGTTTGCAACCGAACTCGTGATCTGATGTTGCCTGTCTAGGAAACAGCAGACAATAATTTACATATGTAAAAATTATAATGTAATATATATATCAGTGTGCAGTATTGTGATTTTAATATTTACTACGGTAGATGCAGGGCTGTTTTTAGTCAATTAACAGTTTTGATCGCCCATGTATAAAAATAGATCCAAAACTTTCGTTATTGCATGTTTTCATGGGAAAAAGTAGGGTCTATACTACCGACATATAGCATGCCACAAATGGCCATGAGATATAGACATAACGGTTATAAAGCCAGAGGCAGACCATGTAAAAGATGGATCACCGAAATCAAAGAAGCCACAGGAACAAGCTTACAAACAGCGCACAAAAAGGCGATCTACAGAGAACTCTTCCACCCCTGACGCCGCAAGGCAAACAAGGGACACAGCGTTTAGATAGATAGATGTGTCCATGTGAAGGAGTGCAATGGGATTTCTATGGACTGTGAAAATAAAAGCCGATTTGTAATAACAGACGCCGCGACATGTACAGCAAGGATTTTGATTGTACCTCCGAAAGAACAAATCATGTCCCCACCATGGATTGAACCCACGACCTCAAGGGTCTGAGAACGGCGTTCTAACCACACGGCCACCAGTGTACACAAGACCCAGAAGGGGAGACACAAATAGCAGCACTCATTACCTTCCATGCATGGTGTAGGAAGCGACTAAGAGGGTATGAGATGGGAGTTGGTTGGCCCATACCATATAGGGTCAAAGTGACACAGGCACTATGCCGATAGTTCGATTGTGTAAGGATGAAAGGCACAGATTTAATAACTGTAAACCATGACACAGCACATTCCGTTATCTGAACTATATCCTGAAAAATTGTTGACATTTACAGGAAATAGAGAATGAACGCTGAAGAACTATTTATAAATAATTGCGCTAATTTTTGTGTCATTATTTTAGTTATTTTTGTTTGGTGCTTTTAGTGATTTTATTTTTGTGTTCTTCTTTTAGTGGATTTTTGCTCTTTTATATATATATATATATATATATATATATATATATATATATATATATATATATATATATATATATATATATATATATATATATATATATATATATATATATATATATATATATATATATATGTTTTTTTTCGGTACTGTACTAGTAGATGCCAACACATATTAATCGAAACAAACTTTAGTGAAACGAAGTGTACCCGTAACTAGGGTACAAAGGGACATATACCATTATACAAGGGACACAATAAGAAAAATGCAGCAAGTTTTATTGGGACAAGTAATCTTGCATAAGAAGGAGAGGGTGTGAAATGTGGTGTCTATGGTTGTTGTCCTTGATGCTCACATAATTCTGCATGATAACTTTTAAGATGCTATAGAGTTTTGACACGTTGTCTATTTTTTCTCCATTCCACGCTACCCCTCACTCGCGCAAGGTGCAGAGAGACATTATTTTCACTTTCATAACGCGCAGATAGTAAAATGGCAATTATTTGTACTTTGCGCTCATTATTTCTGCTCGCTACACACTGATAGAGCCCCCGACCCCAGCTGTAGCACGCAGAAGTGTAGATTACAGATATTATCAACAGTTAGTACATTTTCTGCTTTGTAGAAACACAACCGATTCCTGCTTATTTCTGGGGAGACTCAAACTGTCATGTTTGAGTTAGCAGCAGCCCTGTTTGTTATTGAATGTTGCAACAAATACCAGCGAATTGTCATGCGCAGTGACTAATAAAGTGGGATTAAAACATGAACAGTGTATTGGCGTCTACTAGGAACGAACCATTTTGTTCTTTAACGTTTTTTTGTGTGTTAAAATTACGAAATGAAATTGTAATGTGTTTCTATTTTAACAACAGTCTAGTACATTTTTGATAAAACAAGTTGGCAACGCCGTTTATATTGCTAAATTGTGTTATGACTTTCCATGTGAAATACACATATTGACAAATCTTATATGTGTTCTTGACAATGATTTATGTCAACTATTATGAAAACATACGCCGTGTCATTTCCTTTTTATGGAATGTTTTGACATGTTGTCTTTTTCTTCGATGTTGTAATATATTGAAAAATAACTTAACAACGGATGTTTTAACTTCTAATTCTTATACTTTCATTCCAAAACCCTGGCAGATTAGCAGGATATAATTCGGAAAACGAAATGCGTTGTGTGATTGTTTACAGCTTTGCTGCAGTACCTGTGCCTTTCGGTCTGTCACTTCCAGAATTCAGCATGGCTTCTATGTCATTATGACCCTATATTGAATGGGCCAGCTAGCTCCACCACAAGACTTCAGCAGTCGCCTTCTACCACACAGTGTAGAACTGTGTAAGTATTTTATTCTCCCCACTGACGCCGGTATAGTGTAAGTATTCTATGCTCCCCTCTGACGCCGGTATAGTAACAGTGTAAGTATTCTATGCTCTCCGCTGACGCCGGTATAGTAACAGTGTAAGTATTCTTTGTTCCCCTTTGACGCCGGTATAAATGCTGGATTAATGGCTACGTCCTGAATAGGATTTGCTACCAATGGTTTTTTTTCTCATTTACTACGGTTTTCTGTTGCATGGGTTGTTTGTCTAGTTGGCCATTGGTGAGAGCTACAGACGCAACCGCGTGCGTATGTAAATGTATATTTCTTGTATTTAATTTTACTTGAGCTAGATTCATAAAATGAAATAAATTTTACAAAGGTGTTTAGTTTATTTATTATTTCAGTTTAGTATTACATGCGGCCTTCACCCATAAACTGTAGCCATATGTAGTCACTGTATCCAAATGTCAACAACCTAAATCATTAATATACCACATCTGTTATTTTTTTAATCTACATATCAGGCTTACCTTAACTTAATAACACATGAAATATTCAGTAAACACATTTTTATCATGGAAAAAAATAAATGGTGCAATACAAGGCTCAAGATATTTTGTTTAAGGTTTAATAAGGAATGAAGGTCTCACTAGCGAACCAGTAGACCTTCAGTCCATTTCAATACAGAGTAAATGTATTTAACATAAAGACAACACTGAACAAATACAGATTCAACGCAGCCAAGGCGAAACATCTGGCACTCGATAGACAACTAAAGCTCCCAGTCACCACCTCTATGCTTAACGTCAAGTGTGGATATTCTTACCATCATCCACCTGGGGATATACAATAGACAGTACTGAGGGTACTCATTGTTTTATTCGTCTTTGTAGTTATTAGTCAACAGAGCTGCGTAAACGGTAGGTGTGATCAGCAAGTAGGTGCTCATTCCGTAAATACCACAGCTGATTATTATACACAATTGATATCATGCATACACCTGTAGTAGATTTGATATTCTTCCCGTCAATGAGTCTTCCTGAAAGTTATTTTACTATCATATCTGTCATTTGAATCTTCATGTACGTATAGTCCATTGAATATTATTGAATATGTAGTTGTAATTTTCTCGGAATGAAGATTCCTGCGCGTTTTATATTTGATATAATTTATGCTCGTTGAATCTTACTAGAAGTGTAAATTTGCTGAATCAATGGGTGGATTTCTGTAGCCATACAGTATAGATTTGTTATCCTTCCCTTCTGTTGAATCTTCCTTTTCAAGCATATTTTCTATCCTTCCCGTTTGGCGAATCTTTCTTCTGGTGTATATTTGCTACCCTTTCCATAGAAAAATAGAGGATAGCGACACTGTTACCTGTCATGTATGTCACCAGAAGCTATAATGAGGTTTTGGGAGTTAAATTTGTAATTTGGAGTCAAAGATACTCAAAAGCCGTTATAGTTAGATATATAGTATAGAAAGGCACATGTATCGATGTGAAACTGTAAACAATGACAGAATTCTTTCCGTTCTGGGACTACATCTTGTTAACCAGCAGGAGTTTGAGAATAAGGTAGATAAAGAAGAAGAAGAAACGACCATACTGTATGTAATCCCCTATATCAGCGTATGATAAGTCACATATTTGAAATTCTTTGTATCGACCAACGTCACACTTTGATTAGACACGCAGATACCAGGAACGGATTATCGTCAACGGCGACACAAGACTTCAGATTCAGATTGGGTATGCATTTGCTTGAAAGCTTTGTTTGCTCTGCAATGAACCTCGCCATGGCCTCTCTCAGTCAATTAATCAGTTTTTCAGCGTGTTTTCCTCATTTCGCGATAAAGCTCACACTGTATATGAACGATTCTCATCTTATTTTATGGTAGTCCCGAAACTTTGTGATTTAATATTTGTCTATGTATCATTATCAACCATGAGAAATTTGGTATTAAATATGTTGATAGATGTGAGTTGAAATGGCATGAAAGGGAGAGCAAAGAATAATCACACTGTTACCTTCCATGCAGGTTGTAAGAGGCGAATAATGAGATTATGGAGCGGTGTTGACTGTCTCATATAATATATGGTCAAAGTGACAAGGAAATATGCTGAAGTCGGATGTATCAGACTGACAGGCGCAGAAATCACATAAAGTTTATAAACCGGGACACAACGCATTCCGTTCTCAGGACTACATCCTGTTAATTTGCAGGAGTTTGAGAATGAAAGCAAAAAAAAAAAAGAAAAAGAAAAGAAAAAATTATTCTTCCACACAAAGTTTGTTGATGCGTTCTGACTTTGGCCGACTTTTTTTTTTCATGTGACCTACCCTAAACTAATAATTTTTTCTAAAGATAGGAAGAAAATATTGCGGATTTAAAAAAAAAAAAATTTTTGGACACTGCAAAACATTTTTTTAGGTTTGGGGGGGGGGGGATTTTTGGGACATAATTAAGTAGGAGCTATGGTCTTGAATTCTTGACAAGTTGTTGACAGGGAAAGGGTAAAATATAGAAAGAAAATTGTTAATGTAATTTATGTACATCGCCTAAAATGTTCTACGTCTGTTAATAGATGATATTTCAGTTTGCAGCAACGGCGTCGGTATTGCATATGACACCCGGGACGAAATTAACAAATTTGCTCCTCTTATCCTGCAAGCGGAGGACTTTCACAGATATTAAATTGGTAGAGTATCCAATTCAGGACGTAGTTATCAACTCACTTTGGGAGGGGGGGGGAAATTTCCATGAATATTAGGACCCGCTAATAAGGCCCAAATGAACTCTCCGAGTTCTCCCCTCTCAACGCCACTATTTTCAGTATTCATCCCCGCGTCCACCATGTTGCCCATTAATAGGCAATCCCACTGTGAATGATGTGTAGCAACTGCTAAGTGGAACGTTATTACTTCTGTTAGCGGGACCGCCATAATAGAGAAATCTGTTTTCATAGTGATTGACAATGTGGTGGGTCCCACAACTAGACTCAGGGCAAACACGTTGACGGTGTGGTGGGTCCAACAATTAGGCAAGGGCAAACACGTTGAGTGGTTTTACTCATGTAAGAAACACTAATCAGGTGAGCAACACCTTACGACTTCTACTTCTTGTGCGGCCATCTTTAAATTCCTGCATTTCAACATAATGTTGTCCGGAGAACAGAATGCATTATGTCATGGTTTACAGCTGAGTTGAAACATCGATTCCTATTGTTCTGACACATAAGACATCAGCGTGGCTTCAATGTCACTTTGACTATGCGAGCGTACTTCTAAAATCTCCCTAATCGGCTCTTATAACGTAGGTGGCAAGTAGAACCGTAGATTCGCTTTCAGTATGGTGGGGGGGGGGGGGGGGGAGGGAGGGGAGGTGTCGAAATCCGCTCGTTTATTTTCGTGTGTAATTCCTTCATGTTTATGAGGTTTTTGCTGGTATTTATTTGGAATTATATGGTATTATCAGCTTTTGTTATCATTTGTCAGAGTTTGTTAACAACTTTTGGCTAAATTAATTTGCTTAAATTAATTTGTTATCGGCGTTTGGCTAAATTTCTAGCCCTAAAGGTCATGTTCTGATTTTCTAAAAGGAAGGGGGGGGGGATGACAATGTTTTAACTCCCACATTGAACTCCCCAAACCCTTCCACCTTTATCTACGAGCTTTGTGGCAAGCCTACGTGTCACTGTTCTCTGCTTCCATTTCGGTCCGTGTAACACATGGGCCAAGTATGTGTGTGAATCCCGCGGTTCCTGTATGAGTTCCCATTTTCAATTCATTTGAAACGGTAAAATTATCTTCATCAGATGAATGTTTAAGGAGATCATAAGGAGATCATATACGAGGTAGCTTCAAAAAGTTCAAGGAATTAGTGGATTATATAGAAGTAAGTAATAATAGAATTGTCTACGCTAAATTTCCTTCAACGTAGTTCTCTTCGGCTACTACGCACTTTTGCCAATGTGCATAAGGCTGCTGAAAATATTTTTGGAACCCATGTTTTGTCACCTCTTCCAGATGTCTAATCGCATCTGTGATAACTACATCTTCATCCTTGAATCAATGTCCTTTCAGTGCCGATTTCAGCCAAGGAAATACGAGAGCACCAGTCGATGCACGATTCGGAGAATACGAAGGCTGTTCCAAAGTAATCACTTTGTGTTTTTGCAAGGTAATGCTTTACCAGCAGACATCGATGTGCCAGCGCATTTCATGCAGCATAATCCAACTGTCTGTTCTCCATTTTTATGATAACTTTCTTCTGATTGCATTTCATTGCGACATCACCATATGCTTTTTAAAGCAATGTTTGTGTCTCCGAGAGTGAAGTTTTGAAGTTCTAGAAGAAAATAAAATTACATTTTTACGTTGCTCATCCAATGACATTTTCAACGACTAGATGCAACTATTACAACACACAAACGTTTGTATCCTCTCTTCGAGAGTATATGTGAAGGTCACGTCTGCCATGACCTTTAGTCAATGTCCTTACCAACGTCTAAACATATAATCTCCATAACATCATATTTCCTTCAAACAATAGTCGAGTAGTCTCGGAACTTTTAGAAGCCATCTCGTAGTATTGAGTGTTGAAGATCAATTTCGGTTATGGATTCGCTTCCATGCAACCATATACAACTATCGAGCGCTTTATTTTTATTTCCCTTTGTTGATTTTCACCTACCTACCCACCTAGCTACTCGCCTGCTTACCCGCCTACTTACACAACTACCTATCTGCTTACTTACATATCTAATTACCCGTCTACTTACACATGTACCAACTTGCTAATTATACATCTACCTATCCGCCCACTTACACACCTATATATCAGCCTAAGCACACACCTACTTTCCCAACAACCGATTTGTCAGACCTGTCGTCAGGGCGAAATCAACTGTCTTCTCCAGGTCAGAGCGGCTGTCCCATAGCTTTTGCCTCAAATCCGTATCTGCTGGCCAGGTTTGCTGTCTCTGCTCTTTATAAGTCGGGCAATCCTGAAGTATATGTTCAGAATTATGGGTTCCTGATCCACATGAACATTCATCTGTATGCAAGATCCTCAATCGGTAAAGGTAACTCAACAGTCTGCAGTAGTCTGTTTTAAGACAAAATAGTGTGTTCTGTTGATAAACATTCGTGTAATTTCTTTAACTAGTTGTTTCAGTATTTTCTTCATTGTATCCGAGAGGGAACTGATTGAGGAATAAAAGAAAAATGCTATTAAATTCTCGAGACTCTTGGAAACATCATTCATGTCTAATATTGAGTCACAAGATTTCTGGTTTAAAGCTGTGTAAATCAATAAACAATGGCTACTACTACCAAGCTGAAGTTTGAATTGCTTTCAACATTTGTGTGAAATAGGAACAGGCCTATCAGGCAATATCACATTTCTCTGAATTGTGTAGATGGGATATTTTTACACAAAAAAGTGGAGGTTCGGGGGGGGGGGAGTGTTTAAAAACTACAATACCGCTACCTCAAGTTGTAAAAGCAGATAAATAGTTGACAAATCGTATCAAGAATAAAGTATTTACAAGTAACATTGTAGAATGTTTTATATTTAAAGTAGCCTTTTTTTTAAAAAAAAAGAGAAATGACACACACTCACGCACACCGGGATATAAATATACACACACACATATACACACACACAGGGATACACACACAAACACTCATACTCCCGAGTGTAGCAACATAGCTTACCTTCCCTGCATGTCGTAAGTTGCTACTAAAGAACTTATGAGATGGAGTTGGCTGTCCCATTATATATAGGGTCGCAGTGATCCACCCCAATTTATTGATTTTGGAAAACCTGGAAATGGGAACAGCGGGAAAAAACGACTGGTCAAACCACACGACAGACAACAGGACTAAATATACTGCACTGGAATGCAGAAGGCATTTACTACAACAGGCAGGCACTAACGGTTAGACTAGACACCGAAAAGATAGATGTGGCTTGCATACAAGAAACCTATCTTAACCCACATCATAGATTCTCTATCAGGGGCTACCAAACATTCAGACAGGATAGAGAAGGACATAAGGGAGGGGTAATTACACTGATACGCAACATCATACCAGCAAAGCAGATAGAAATAAACACAATAGCAGAATCAGAGATTATAGGAACGGATGTGCACATAGACAACCAACCCATCAGAATTTATAACATATACATCTCATAGGAAGATACTTTAAATTAGAAGCGATGGATATTACAGACACACACTGAATTGTAGTGTGCGACTTCAACAGCCATTCTGAAATAGTTACCAGCAAACTGAATCAAGAGGAGAAGAAGTGAAAGAATGGGGAATTGATAACAACTTATTTCTTGTGAATGCACAGGAAGATCCCCCAACTTTCTACTCAAGGAGGTGGAAATCAACATGAACCCCCGATTTAGCATTTTCCACTGGCGATTGATCTCATAAAATAGTAAGAATTGTTATGAACCAGATAGGGGATAGTGATCACAAACCAATCAAACTCATGATCAACCTCAACTACACAATGGAAGAGCAGAAACTTCTTCCCCGCTAGAACTATAAGAAAGCAGACTGGGAAAGTTTTGCGAAGCTCACAGACGCATATAGTGAACTTATCAATGCCCATCAAAAGAAAATAAAGAACACGACAGAATAGCTAACTGATGCAATCCTTAGAACAGAAAAAGAATCAATAACAAGAGGGTCCAAAAAAAAACTACAAACTGTACTCAGAGAGGTAAAAACATCGGCAAGGAAGAGCTAGATAGAAAAAAACTGAGACATGGACATAGATGGAAACAAACTCTGGACACTTGCCAAGGTCAACAGAAGGCTTACGTGGCACCTGGAAGGAAAGCAACTAATAGCAGCACAACAGAGTGGCTTCCAACAACAAAGATCAATTTAACAGAAGACCAGGTCGCCTACATAGTCCAAGAGATTGAAGACGCATACCAAGAACAAAAAACACACTTGCTGTGTGGGTTGACATGGAGAAGACATTTCACAAAGTTTGGAAAGAAGGACTCTAGAATAATCTTCTTAGATTAGGAATCAGAGAATATTTATATAACTGGATATGCAACTAGGTTGAATAAAGAACAGCCAAAGTGCAAGTACAGGGAAAACGTAGCAGGAAGAGAATACCAGAACAAGGTGTCTCGCAAGGAGGTGTACTATCCACTACACTCTTCTTAATTTACATATATGAAATTATGGAGGGCATACCGAGCGAAGTGCACTCTGCAGTGTACGTAGATAACCTGGATTTTTGGACAGGATGGGAAGCATTAGCAGTTGCAACAACTAGAATGCAAGGGGAACTGCACAAACTAGAAAGCTGGACCAAGAAATGGTTGCTCACCATTAATGAGAAGATAACCACACAAACAATATTCACCATATCCAACAAGGTACAGACAGCAACACTAAAATTAACAGTCCCTTACTCCAACTAGAACAGAACCCAACATACCTTGGAAATACCATGAACTAGAATGGCATGGGCAAAACAGGCAGAAGGGCAGAAGAAAGAGCCCGAAACAAAATGGGCATAATGAAAAAGATAGCAGGTACAAACTGGGGAGTGGAATGCAAAATTTTGATAAGGCTATACACAGGTAGAGTTAGGTCAGTACTGGAGTATGGCATCGCGGCCAGGGCCATATCATCTAAAACACAATTCAACAAAATAAACAAAACCCAGAATCAAGCCACACGTATTAACAATAAATCTATGAAATCTACACCAATAAATACATTAGAAACAATAACTGACCTTCAGTCAATGGAAGATAGAAGAGACATGAAAGTTAACAAGCAGAAAAATACAAGAGACTCCTGAACCTTCCTATCGCCCGTGTGTTGCCGGGGCCCGCAAGGAGAGCAAAGAATAGCAACACTGTTTACCTTCCACGCATGTCGTAAAAGGCGACTAATGAGGTTATGGGATGGAGTTGGCTGCCCCATCCAATATAGGGTCAGTGACCCAAAGCCATGCTAAAGTCGGATGTGTCAGGCCGAAAGGCGCATATATCGCAGCACTGCTGTAAACCATGACACAACGCATTCCGTTCTCCGGACTACATCCTGCTAATCTGCAGGAGTTTGAGAACGAACGCAGAAGAAGAAGAACCTTCCTATGCTCCAAAGAATTAATGGCTATGTAGAAGCAGGCTGAAGATGAGCAACATCTCAGCAAACGCAAAGAAACTGATACAGAAGGCACCAACCCAAGCACAAGCGCAACCAAGGCCCATACAACCAGTCAGTACCATCCCCCCCTGGACATACAGACTCCCAGAACTAAAAGAATAAATAGAAGGTATAGAAAAGAAAGCAGACAGACTTGGAGAAAATGCGTATCGAAGAACACCACATCACAGTTAATTACCCACAGGAAGCAAGGACTCACGCCTATACAGATGGCACGGCTACAAATGCAATTGAGAATGGAGGAACAGGTGTGGCACTCGGACTAAAACACGGAGAATATGTTACTATAGCTATAGCTGCAGGCAATCTGTCAACCAATTTTAAAGCAGGAATGGAAGCTCTCAAGAAAGTAGCAGAAATGTTATTACAACGTAAAGAACACGTGCACAGGAATATTGTATTACAAACCTCTGTCACAACAGCACTGAAGCTACACAGGGAATACCGAAATTAATGAATTGAGGGCATTTCTATAACAGCTGCATAATAATTTCCAGAGAGTAGTCCAGTGGATACGATCACACTGTAGCATCGAAGGGAATGAAGTTGAAGATAGACTGGCCAAAGAAGGGGGGAATTTACCCCAAGAAGTCTATCTGTTCAGTTATGAAGAAGTCAGGACTATTATTAAAGCAACTACCCGGTATAACAAAAAGTGGAAAGAAGACAACCGCAAATATAATGCATATGATGGGTATTACCAATTATCCAGAAGAGACCAGGTTATCCTGCTGCGCCTCAGAACTTGTCACAATAAAATGTGTCATCACTTGTACATCAAATTAAAGCATGACAGATAATGATTGTTCATTGAATTTCTAAGATACGATTTGATTCTCTTCAGGGTCTTCATACCTCTTTCACTGATGGCTGTAGTGATAGGTATAGTCAACACTAAATTGAGTAATTTTGTTACTTCCGGATAGATTGAGTCTAGGCCGTGTACAACAAAATATGTAACGAAATCTGAGTTAGGTAAATGCTTTGTCTCATCTGCATATACGTTATCAAAGAATGGGTACTGATTTATTAAACTATTCAATATATTCTGGGGGAATTGTTTGCTGTAATCTTTAAATTTACTATCATATACTAATTACAAAAAAAAAAAAAACTATTGCGTATACACAGATGAAATATAAAACAGATCGTGGATTTCCGTTCTGAGAAATGTACATCATTATATAAATTATTTCTAAGCTTATGAATGGTCTGAAGTCAGCGTCTAATAGAAATTAAATCGCTATTAATAGATCAAAGGTCAGGTCTCCTTCAGAGAATGAACGTTGCAGTCTGATTGGAGATATTTTATACTGCAGACTGTCTTGCATACGTGATACATTTTGGGCGTCAAGGACATATGCATTTCAAAAAAGAATAAACCTGTATTATCTTTCTATAATGATTATATACTTTCTTTCTTTTTTATTTTTGCTGTATACCTCTGTATGCTTTGCAACGTCATTTCTTTTTACCTTTTTGTTTTAAATCGGCTAAATCTTCGTTTTTATATTTGCATATTTACTAATGATTATAGTAAATAACTATACATTTCTATGCGCTATTTAAGTTGTTCAATCATGGAGGGGGCGCCGAGCATTGTGACATCTATTGGCGCTACTGACAAAAAACTATCCTGTAGTGGGCTTTTGTATCTTCGAAGTGGCATTTATCACAATATTGAGTGGTAACTATGTTTATAACCATTGTTATCTTTAGTGAGTAAGGTATATCTTCAAATATGCCTGATTGTTTATTAGTATGATCCGAAATGTGAGAAAATAATAACGAGACTATGACCTGCCGTGCACTTTGTAAAAGTCGAAAGTTTTGGGTGGGATTTTTGTGTCATTCTATAAAGGATCAAAGGACGTAGAGGAAACGTTAAAGTCGGAAGTGCTCTGCCGAAAATAATAGATATCACAGTCAAGCTGTAAACTATTGCACTACACATTCCGTTCTCCGAACTGCATCCTGCTAATCTGCATGAGTGTGAAAATGATCACAGAAGAAGAAATACAATATATTAAATGTCATTCTTTCTATTAGTACCGGAATTTCTATATACTCACGTATAACCTCGGAAGAAAGTAACAGATGCAGCGATAAATATCAAAACAACCGTATTACAATGGGCTCATGTGTGAACAAGTTTGAGAAACACCTATGCATAATACATGTAACTGCCAAAATGTCCGTGTCACTGTGCATTGTTGAGGTATCAGACGCGAACTGTTGTCTCGACATATAGACCTTTTGTGAAAGGTGATAATACTTAGGGCCGCTAACAGCATACCTCGCTGCATACCTTGCATACCTCGTCTTATGTATGTATACTTGCATAAATTAAAATAGCATTTATTATTTCAACTAGTAATCTAACAGTGATAAATTATGAACAGAGTTTCATTTATTCTAAATATAAATATCTATATTCTTGGGGGACTGCTCTCGACCCGTTATTACAGAGAAGTATCTGTAACTCTTTCTATAGCGTGAACTATCACATCTCACACCCTCCCACACTTGCGAAAGGTCTAAAGGTCTAGGCAATGGCCCATCAGACTAACCACCTTGCAACAGTAAATCATAGTAGATGACATGCATATTTCATAATATCATAATCTAGTGAGGCTTGCCTCTTGTGGAATATCCAGCACTTCATATATACAGTGGTAAGAGATCAAATTCTCCTACATTATGATCCTTTGTTTGTAATATTCGCTTCTTGTAGCTTGCTTTTTGTCCCGATGAAGACTTTTTTAAATCGAAACGTTGTTTGACACTGTGCCCACCCTCGTCGTTATTTCGCTTCATAGACTTATATTAATAACACCTATATCTATTTCTGTTTATTTTGATATATACCATGTGTTATTCCAGCCATAATTTAACGTGGCTCATTAATATTGGTAGCATATTCCAGGACGTAGCTATCAACCCAGCATCTTTTGGCTCATTAATAACTTACGTTAAACGCAAACATAAGTTTCAAATGTGATCGCCGGCGCCGAATTTTCTTAGTGTCTCACAGTATTTGTAATTTTTTCTTCAATATATTAAATCTTCTTCTTCATTCGTTCTCAAGCTCCTGCAGATTAGCAGGATGTAGTCCGGAGAACGGAATGCGTTGTGTCATGGTTTACAGCACTGCTGCGATATCTATTCCTTTCGGCCTGACACATCCGACTTCAGCATGGCTTTGGGTCACTGGCCCTATATGGGATGGGACAGTCAACTCCATCCCATAACCCCCTTAGTCGCCTTTTACGACATGCGTGGAAGGTAAACAGTGTTGCTATTCTTTGCTCCCCTTTCCGGCCCCGGCAACACACGAGCGAATATATTAAATTAAATGATTGGTTTTGTAGTCCCAATCCCCCTTCACCCCACCTTCCGGTTGAGAACCACTGCTCTAGGGGAATCTATCCATGCACATATCGATGCAGGCGCGTTATATCCCGCTATTCCAGAGGTTCAAAACAAAGTATAAAAACCATTTCACCACTTGCAAACTTTGTTGTTGGTAGAATATCCGTATCGGTCAACCCAACCGTTTTTGGTTATAGTGATTTTATACGCAATATACTTCTTCTGTGTTCGTTCTCAAACGTCTGCGGATTGGCAGGATGAATTCCGGAGAACGGAGTAAGTTGTGTCATAGTTTACATCTTGGCTGCGATATCTGTACCTATAACCTGACACATAAGACTTCAGGTTTGCTTCTGGGATTCTTTGACCCTCCATGGGATGGGGCCCAAAACCTCCTTAGTAGCTTCTTACGACGTGAATTACAGGTAACAGTGTAGCTATTCTTTGCGCTCCTTTCAGGCCCCCTCAAAACACTATTGTTACTAGTCTACCTTCAGATGGATGATGGTCAGAATATCCACACTTGCCGTTAAGTGTAGGCGTTGTGACAGGTAGCTTTAGGTGTCTATCCAAGGCCAGATGTGTCACCTTCGCCGTGTTTAATCCATATTTGTTCAGGGTTGTCTTGATATTATCTAGCCATATTGTTCTAGGTCTTCCTCTGGCCTTGTATCGTGATCTTCTTATGTTATATGTTCTTGTTGGTAGGTGGTTATGGTTCATTCTCATGTGTCCAAACCATTTTATCCGATATTTCTCAATGTATTCTGTGTATGGTCTTATACCGATTCTTCTCCTGAATTCGTCATTTATTATTTTGTCTAGTGTGGTCACTCTTGTGGTTTTTCTCAGGCATTTTATCTCACATGTAAATTATTTCTGATGAGCTACTGTTCGCGCCCATGTCTGGCATTGATAGCAAATGTTGGCATAAAAATACCAAACATATCAAAACACGCAACAATATAATTATGGTCAATAGATAACCATTAATTTTTTTAAGGTTCTGGTACACTGCGTGCAGCTAGCTAAAAGTGCTTTTAGTTCCTTGGATTTCAGAGACGCGCTCTGTAACTCTCTGCCACAAAGCTGGAGAAATATCACAAGCTCTACCTTATTTTAATGACAAAATACATGTTATGTTTATGTATTTAAATACAGTAAGTTACATATTTTTGAAATACATGCTGATCTCTAAATAATAAACATTTACTCGTGATTATACTTCTTCGTTCATTCTCAAACTCTTGCAGATTAGCAGGATGTAACCTAGAGAATGGAATGTGTTATGGTATGGTTTAAGCTCTTGGCTGCGACAACTGCGCATGTCGGCATGACATTACTACTTCAAAGATAGTATTTCGCGGGAGTCTCACTTAGTAACATTTATTTTATTTTATATCTATTTCCATGCTTTTTAGTGGCAGCAGGTATAACGTATAGGCATCAGTTGCTTCATCCAAAACGAGTGACACTGTGCGATACAGTACACAGGGCTAAATGGAGAAGAACTAGACAACTAATGTACGGGAAATCCCAGAAATGATTTTTGATAATCGCCTCTTACTGTGACACCAGTAGTAAGTCTTTTCTTATATTTCCATATGGCCGCGAGCAATGTCAGAACATCATATTGTCTCATTATTCTGAATATTATTATCTTATCCTTATTAATAGAAACAAGCGACCACCTATTAGGTTCGGCACATGGAATGTTAGAACCATGTGAACTGGACTAGACCATCCGCCATGGAAACACTTAGTAGAAATAGATTGTAATGGCTGGGCCACATCCGCAGAATGCCACACTGCCGCATTCCAAATCAAGTACTATTTGGATAACTGTCTGATGGCCGGCGTGCAGCAGTAGCCCAATGCTGAGGTACAAAGACATCGGTAAGTCCTCAATAAAAGATGTCTCCATAGTCTCCCAAAACTGGGAAACACGGCGGAAACTCGGACTGTAAGCAAAATATGCGTGCAGGGGAGGAGAGAATATGTTTAAAGATATGGAAGAGAAAAGAGGAAGGCGAAAACGAAAATCTTCTGTTGCTGTGACATGATCTCTTAAAAAGTTTCCATTCCTGAGAAAAATTGCTCATTAACTTGCTGTCACATTGTACTCAATATCTTCTGCAAGACGCAAACAGCCATACAAATCATTATTATGAATAATACTTTTGTGTAACAATACTTTACCTGTTTATATTATTTTCGTGTGTGTGTTGATATAGCCCATTCCTCCTGCTTTCTGGTAATTAATTCTGAACTGGAGTCTTCAGCCACCAAAACTGAGGACATTTGGAAGAGCATATCTGAGTAACTATGGATATATCATGTGAGATTTGACCAACATGATTTTAAAATCGTGCTTTCTTTTTCGGACGTATTTAGTCCCTTCATTAGAGTTCTATAACATGTTTACGTACTTGTAGCTTCAATAATTTGTAATTGTATAGATTCGCAATATATTCTGAGCTCAGGAGCCAGTGCTAAGAAAAGAACCCATCACTAATGCATGTCTCCCGCTACAGTGTTGCAGGGAGTTTGCCAGTGACTTCTGTGATAAAGGTTGGAGTGTCCTTGCTGTCGTCATGTCATGTACTTGGTGATTAATAAAATTTATCACCTCCCCACAGAAAAACATCCTGTCCTTACTGGGAGTTCAACACTGGGCCTCATAGATGTGAGACTAATGTTCTAACCTTTCGACCACGCGGCACATTATGGAAGGGTCAAGTGCACGCTGCTTCTTCAGTTTCAAGTTGGATGAACGTTTTCTGAATGAGCCGAAATCAAACATACTCTATAATTTCAATATGAAAATACTCATGAATTGGCTGAAGACACATTAATTAAGTACCACGTGGGTGTGCTTTATCTCTGTAGGATAAAATATATTTGTTTTTACATTTTGTAGGTAAATGAATTTCTGTGAGGAGCTCTGTAGTCTTAGTTGATCGTGAGCTGTAAATGAGTATCTGAGGAACGAGTTAGGGGGTGTAAAGACAGTAAGGAAGAGAACTGGTCACTTCACCTAGCAGTTTCTGCGACTTAGTACAGGAAGAGTTATCTTCATCCCCAACGGCAGGTTGCTGCGATGGGACTTACCTTTATTTTACTTTTGTATGAGTCGTGGACAAATTGTGTGTTTAGTTTGGATATGAATACATTCCTTCTGTGTGGGTTGGAAACATTCCGCAGCTGATTTCAATATTAATGGATTCACGTATGAATATGAGACAGATTTAACACTTTATTTGAATGAGAACGCGTTTTTTTCCTGTTTGGGTCGAATATACATTTTTCGGAAATTTAAATATACTTTGTATGTTTGAGTCGGAGATACATTAGGAAACAGATCAATATGAACATACCTCTTTTGTAGGAACTTGACTCAACGAATGTGACACAGACAATAACCACTTCTCGTCCAGAATCTATACTATTAATATTATATTCATAATTAGAAGATATTATTCAGTTCAAACAATGGCTGTCTGTTATTGTGCTGTTTGACAACGTCCTACCTACATCACAAAGTGAGGATGACTACAGTGTCGTAGCGTGGGTCAATGGCGCCCGGGGCGAAATCATAATTTTTCCGCCCTTGTGACATTAAAAAAATATGTCAGTGATTGTGAAAGACTGGACGAAAATAAATTTGCCGCCTTTCCGATGATGCCGCCCGGGGCGGTCTGCGCCTCCGCCCCCCCCCCCTCGTTTCGCCACTGGATGGTATAACACGTGAGACCGGAAAACGACAGCAGAGAATCAAACCATTTTCTATTAGCTACCGCATTCTTGAATGTCACTAAAATATAGTCGCCCTTGAGTTGTATGGCCCGAAGGAGAGCACCGAATAGCAGCACTATTTACCTTCCATGCTTGTCGCAAGAGGCGACTAAGGCGGTTATGGGGTGGAGTTGACTGTCCCATCATCATTACAGACTCAAAGTAACCCAGAAGGGATGTTGAAATCGGATGTGTCAGGCCGGATATCGCAGATATCGCATCGAAGCTTTAAACTATGACACAGCGCATTCCGTTCTCATGGCTACGTCTTGCTAATCTGAAGATATTTTACAACGAACGCAGAAATAGAAGACTGAAATATGGAGAAACAATTTCTATATCAACAGATTGACATGGCTACATCTATATCAACAGATTGACATGGCTACATCTATATCAACAGATTGACATGGCTACATCTATATCAACAGATTGACATGCTGCCTCAACAGATTGACATGGCTATTTCTATATCAACAGATTGACATGCTGCCTCAACATATTGACATGGCTATTTCTATATCAACAGATTGACATGGCTATTTCTATATCAACAGATTGACATGGCTATTTCTATATCAACAGATTGACATGGCTATTTCTATATCAACAGATTGACATGGCTGTTTCTATATCAACAGATTGACATGGCTATTTCTATATCAACAGATTGACATGGCTATTTCTATATTAACAGATTGACATGGCTACATCTATATCAACAGATTGACATGGCTATTTCTATATCAACAGATTGACATGGCTACATCTATATCAACAGATTGACATGGCTACATCTATATCAACAGATTGACATGGCTATTTCTATATCAACAGATTGACATGGCTACATCTATATCAACAGATTGACATGGCTATTTCTATATCAACAGATTGACATGGCTACATCTATATCAACAGATTGACATGGCTATTTCTATATCAACAGATTGACATGGCTATTTCTATATCAACAGATTGACATGGCTATTTCTATATCAACAGATTGACATGGCTATTTCTATATCAACAGATTGACATGGCTACATCTATATGAACAGATTGACATGCTGCCTCAACAGATTGACATGGCTATTTCTATATCAACAGATTGACATGGCTACATCTATATCAACAGATTGACATGGCTACAATACATCTATATATATAATTACACATCCAGGAATTGTTTCACTCGGGTTATAAGCTAAGTCTTAGAGATTATACACCGACTAACTATCTGGCTCTGACTCTTCGTCTTTCCTGTGACTGTCTCAGCTGCGAGACTAAACTAGGACTTGTCTCCCCTGGGAGATAAGTACTGACTGTCCGAGACAAGCCTGGTGGAGACTTACGGAGACTGACCGTGCGGAGACTGACTCCGGGGACTACTTCCTCAGGAGTGAAATGCGACCGCCCTGCTCGGCAGTCGATAATGCAATCCTTCTTCCTCCTCCACTCCTAAGTTCCTCCAAACTTCCAACCAATCAAAAGCTTTCATTTCCCCAGAGGAAAACCTCTGGCCAATCAGAAATTGATCCTTCTGGTTACAATAAACCCACGTTGCCTCAGACCAACCAGAAAGCTTCTACCTGGTATGATTCCCGTCTGTCTATTATCTGACATGTTCTTAGGTAAACAAACGTTGCACTTGATCATAGCTTGACGCGTTCTTATAAAAACACACGTTTGTGTTTTATCGTCGCTTGACACGTTCTTAGATAAACACACTTTCGCATTGTGTGCCACCAGCGTCCGTAGTGACAACATTTACACAAGAGCAAAACATTAAATGTGTTGCATTTCACGCCGTCCATCTCTTGCTATCTGTGAAGGGTTCTCACTTCTTACTGTGAAACCCCCTGGCTGTGAAGGGTTCCGCAACCAGATACTATCACATTGTTGCCCACAGAAACGGTGTGAAGTTGGTTGATAAATCTTCAGCATATTCCACTGTCACATCGAGAATGAGGATGGAGATAGAGGGAGTTACAGCAGCACGTAATTGGTTGATAACTGATACATCAGCACACTCGGTAATACTCACATACTCTCAAATCATAATGCGCAAGATTCATGCTGAGAAAGAATGGTGGGACTTATTGAACAACTCAATTGTCCAGATTTACATGGATATATTGCCCTGGTCATGCTGGGGTCAGAGGAAACGAGAGAACCGATTTATTGGCAGACAATGCGGCGATAGACATCACATTGCTGAGATGAGATAAACCAGACTTAATGAAGGCAGTAATAAATTCATCTCGAGATGAAGATAATGTCCATGAGGCTGAGAACGTATACATACAGAGAATGTTAGAAATGTGATTTGAGGCAAAAGTTATGAAGCAGAAGTTCTGACCTGGAGAAGACAGTTGACTTTGCCCTGACGACAGGCCTGACAATATAACATGACCGCAGATGCTGAACGCAGAAGAAGAAGAAGAAGACCTGATTGTTACGCGATAGATATGATAAACAATTCACCATCTAGAGGTGAGGGAAGGAAAAATAAATTTTTTTGTAAAGTCCCGAAGATCACACAATGAACATCTGACCGGGACTCTGAGTCTACATACACTAGGATGGCTGCTGGAACGGAGGGCGGATCATTTATGGGAATGGCCTGCGTGTTGTGAAGCCAGTTTTTAATCAAGAATCAAGAACCTCTCCCATTGTACTAGAGTCGATCTCACAACTTCCCAATGCACTAAATTCTACGCTCGCATTCTTAGTTGTCTTCATGCTGATCGTCCCTGGTTAACTCTTGTCTGTGAAATTCAAAAGCGTTCCTACTTGTTCTTGTGATTTATTCCCAAAGATATCGGAGTCCTGATGGTAACCGATTTCATTTGTTCAACTACAGTTTTTAACAGTGTCTGTTCACGTTTTAAATTCTAATGTTCTATGAATTACTTCTCATTTCCACGCCAAGCTTAGAGAGCTAATATGTAATCAAAAACAATATAAAGCAGTAATACCCCCTTGGGAGTTAATATCACAGTGAAACTGACATTTCCCTATCTTATATAGGGAATATAAACCAAAATAAAGATTCTACTAAAAATAGAGCATTAAACCACATAAATGATAGAACAATAAATAGTCTAAAAGTATTCACAGATGGGTCCAAAGGAGAGGAAGGCCATACTGGTGCAGGAATAGTAATACCTGACAGGAACATTAATAAGAGCTTTAAATTATCAGAACATACGTCAATATTTACGGCTGAACTAGTTGCAATTCTAAAACATCTAGAAATAATAAATGATAACCCACCTAAAAATGTAACAATCCTGACTGACTCATTATCATTAGTCCAGGCTATACAAAATAAACATGACAGCCAAAGGCCAGATATAGTAGAAGATATACTACGCACAATAACAAACCTAGTTCACGTTGGTACGAGGGTTAATGTAATTTGGATTCCAGCCCATGTCGGAATACCAGGAAATGAAGCAGCGGACAAGGAAGCCAAGAAAGGACGAACACAAGGAACAGAAATCCAGGTAGGACTTGGCAGATCGGAAACCAGAAGCATAATAAAGGACACAATACTTAAGGAATGGACAGAAAAATGGGACAACAGTGCAAAAGGAAGACATGCACATGCAATGCTAAAAGGACCCACTAGGACCACTCAAATAAAGGAAGAGCTGAAAATCCCTGCCAATAGGAAACTACTACGACTTAGACTGGGAAAATCCTTACATTATATACTCGAACCAATATGTGAAGACTGTGAAGAGGAAAATACAATAGATTATTTCCTACTCCACTGTCATAAATACAACCATCATAGGCAAGACCTAAAAGATTACTACCTAAACAATAAAATACCATATAAATTAGAAAAGGTTCTGGGCCATGATGTACCACCAGATAGGCTAAAACTAATTAAACAATTTATAACCAGGACTAAAGCCCTAATTTAAAAATCTAACCAAGTCAAAACAAAATAAGTCACTGTTTGTTGTGAGTCTTTCTACAGGTCTCTCTCCACAGCTTTCAACAAATACAACTGAGGAACGCTCACCACAGGATACGACTGGCAATATGGACAATTTTTGGCATAATCGCACGCACGGTTTTCATACTCCCCCAGACATTAGTGTCACTCTTAAATAAAAAGCAATACCACCGGAAATAAACAGTTTAATACAACTAGCAACATAACATTCTTTTGCAATAATAGCGCGCACGGTTCTCAATTCGCCCAGACCATAGGTCACACTTAGATAAAAGGCATCTTGGCCACAAATAAACATCAACTCCACCTAGCAATATTCAAAGCAATAAATCATAGCAATAGCACGCACGGCTTTCCAAACACCCAGACCATTAGGTCACATTTAGATAAAAGCGAATACGGCCTGATATAACCAAAATAGACTTCTGTCTTAGGTTGAAAGTGTGGTGCCTCAGCTAAGAGGCTTTAATCCCCCATTTAACAAACAAACAAACAAACAATCTTTCTCTATCTCCTCATGATATTTCTCCATATAGCTGTTTATATGTCACATTACCTTATCTCTCTTTTAAATACTTTATTTTTGTTATACATTCTAATTTCTTGAAACTCTTAACTTTCGTATCCCATTGTTGTCTCCAGGTAGACCAAGTACGTCGATTTCAAGTGCCATTAGATTTTATGTGAGTCTTTCTTTGTATTGTACTGTTTATTTATTGTATTTGTCTTGGGTTAGAAAGCTTCACATAAACCAGAGTAAAGGCAGACTCGTCTACAGAAAGTTGTTTCCAGCAGAGACTACTCTGATTACAATCAATTACAGACAGCTTCGCAGGAAAATCACGGAAAATCAAATGTTTATGTTTGGAGCTAGAAACGAACACACAAACCATCTGTTAAAGAAGTTATATTATAAAACAATATTAACCATGTAAATGCGATCCTCTTTTCGTGTTTAGTGTCACTTTCTAAAACAAAATATTGTTATTGACAAGGATATCGTTGTCTTCATGATTCTTCGTCTTCTACGATCGAATACACTTTGCACGATTGATTACACGTTCGATTTTGAACACGTATAGAGCGGATTGTGTTAGGTCATCTTAGGTTCTCCACAGCTTGTTTTGCAGAGATGCACTGTGATCTTCAGCAATATAAGATGTATGATAATGCGAATACACGCAATCTAAAATGAATCATTTTACTATGTCCTTGATTTTCATTGGCTGTCACACAAAGTATGCTCACCGTCTACAATGAAAATCACTGAATAGTCAAATTAGTCATTAAGAAGTCTTGTATTCCCATTCTCCAATATATGTTGTCGACGGTCACAGATGTGCCGTAACGTAATGTTGTGTATCCTCTTCTCAAGAATATAGTCTGTAATGTATTTCTACCGTTTTCTCCTATGCCTTTATGATATTTCTAATCTTTCTCTTCCATACACAAAGGTTCATGGCATCATGTCCCCATGAATAGCTGCATGCTATTGCATAAATCCTGAATTTCCATTTCGCTTTCGCGCATCTTTGCCCCTGAAATCTGTACATCAAATGTAAGTTGTGAAATGATGTTTTCTGAGTATTTGCCTAACCCTCATTGTGTGTGCCAGCCATCGCAGTCTTCATAAAATAAGTATGGACGATACTTTGATAATATCTCTTCTTACTAGTATCTCAGTATAAGTATTATAATAGTAATCTTCTTCTTCGTTCGTTCTCAAACTCCTGTAGATTAGCAGGATGTAGTCCGGAGAACGGAATGCGTTGTGTCATGGTTTACAGCATTGCTGCGATATCTACGCCTTTCGGCCTGACACATCCGACTTCAGAATGGCTTTGGGTCGCTGACCCTATAGGAATGGGACAGCAAACTCCATCCCATAACCTCCTTAGTCGCCTTTTACGACATGCGTGGAAGGTAAACAGTGTTGCTATTGTTTGCTCCCCTTTCGGGCCTCGGTAACACATGGGTGAATAATAGTCATAATAACAATAATGATAATGATCATTTTACACTGAATTTTCACCGGTATAACACAAAAACTGAACAAATAAAAACTTATATAAACGTAATAGAACTTCACCTGTTGTTTATCTGCACAACTGAACCAGTGTCGTATTAGTTGTCTAAGAAAGGTAGTGCGTGGATTTGATACGTCATCCAGTAAATGTAAAAAAATGAACAAGAAATTATTGAGATCGGATGTTTCATTTTGAAAAGCGCAGATAACGCAGCGATGCGACGCATTTCGGTTTCAGGACTACATTCTCTCAGTGTGCATGAGTTTGAGAACGCTTCTGAAGAAAACATGGAAGATATTATCTCTTATGAATATTTCACCATTTTACCTTTTAGTGGCCGGTTCTGTGTCAGAGTGGTATAATACGCGCCTTAGACGCTAAGGTACTAAGTTCAAACCCATCTACGGACAACTGGGCCTCCGGGACGATCAGAAAGCAATAACAGCCAACTCGGGTTTATTGCCTAGAAAATCAGTACAGCAAATAAATGCCGAGTCCCGAATAGAGCATCCTACCAACATCCTTTCTGTATGAATGAAACCATACACTATTACGAACAAACTCTATGAATGAAACCATACACTGCTACTAACAAACTCTATGAATGAAACCATACACTGCTACCAACAAACCATATGAATGAAACCATACACTGCTACTAACAAACTCTATGAATGAAACCATACACTGCTACTAACAAACTCTATGAATGAAACCATACACTGCTACTAACAAACTCGATGAATGAAACCATACACTGCTACCAACAAACTCTATGAATGAAACCATACACTGCTACCAACAAACCATATGAATGAAACCATACACTGCTACTAACAAACTCTATGAATGAAACTATACACTGCTACTAACAAACTCTATGAATGAAACCATACACTGCTACTAACAAACTCGATGAATGAAACCATACACTGCTACTAACAAACTCTATGAATGAAACCATACACTACTACTAACAAACTCTATGAATGAAACTATACACTGCTACCAACAAACCATATGAATGAAACCATACACTGCTACTAACAAACTATATGAATGAAACTATATACTGCTACTAACAAGCTCCATGAATGAAGCCATACACCGCTACCAACAAGCATTCCGTATGAAACCATACACTGCTACCAACATTCTTTCTGTATGAAACCATACAATGCAACATTCTTACAATTTGACCTCCACAACTCAGATCTCCCAGACACATCTCCCCTTTGCCAACTCTGTGTAGTTCACTGAACCGTGTCAGATCTGAATAGCAATCATTTCTATCTTCCTCTTCCATGAACAGCCTCTGGCTGCTATTCTTCCACAGTTTATGGCTCCTCCAGTTCATCAATACTCTTTGTGTGTCTTGAGGCGATACGACTGGGACTTCAACAGAATGTCTGGCGGTGGAATCCATGAATTCCGAGTATATAATTACTTCTTCCGGCAATAATTTCCGAATCCCTGCTGTGATCCTGCTGGTCGGACAAAGTGCTAGAATAGACATTTTTCCAACTGTTCATTTATTTTCCTAACGGGAAGTCTTCCCTGGAAGCACTTCTGCACCTTATTACTTTTTGCACATTCATCGTAGCATTAACACTCCCACAGTTCCATTAGCACACCCATAGTACCATTAGTACACATATACCAATTTTTGTCATTATGATTTTTTAAATCTAACGTTATCTTATAGCAGTCTCCCGCATTTCATTTTTAAATGACTCTTTTATTCCATCATCATCATCAAGTGCTGTGCCGAATGGCGTTGGCGATCATATTTCTCCATGTACATCGATCTCTCATATATGTCATCATCTCTGTTGGTGTCGTCTATCGAAGCCATTTAGTCAAACTGTCCAATATCTTTTCTCTGGGTCTTCCCCTTGATCTTTTTCCTTCTATCTTTCCTGTTGTCACTATATTCTCAATGCCTCCACTTTTCATTATGTGCCCAATAAATGGTGACTGTCTTTTTCTTATATTATCAATAATGCATCTTTTCACATCCATTATTCTACGACATTCTTCATTAGTAATCTTTGTCTTCTGGTGTGACGATTCAGGGGCACTGATCACCCAAGAGAAGCCTGCGGTAACATGGTTCTCTCTTAAAAATCACATCGTAACATCTACGACACCGACGGTAGAGATGAGAGGGTACAATGTAATCAGGACTTCTTCCTTACAATACCTGGGCGTGCAATTTGATCGTAGTCTGTGTTTCCGGGAACAGGTTGATCATGTTATCGCAAAGGCCCGTAAAGGACTTTCAGCTCTGGGAGTGATGGCAGCGGTTGACACTAAACAACCACATCTCGTAATCTTATATGAGGCTCTTGTCCTCGCAGTCATTGAATATGCAGGCGACACTATCACCACCAGTCACACACAGTTTGAGAGGCTGGAGAGAATTCAAAACGAATCGATGCGGGTCATCCTTTGTTGCACAAGGGACACCCTGTGTGGCTATGATATTTCTCCTTGATTTTCCGAGCATATCTCATAGAATTGATATGTGGCGTGCCCGCGAATACCTCAGAGTGAGTTCTGACATAGACCACCCACTACATAGCGAACTCCCACGTGTGAAGGGAAGCAGGCTAAAGAGAGGCAAATTGTGGTTGGGTCTGGCCGAGGATACTGTTAAACATATCTATGCCCCAGAAGATATAACTCCTGGCGAGGAATGGATACCTATTCCTACGGTCTTTCAAGAGACAGTCAAGACCATTACACTTAATAGAGAATGCAGGGAACTCAGCCCCCATGAACGTGGATGCTGAGGTCAAGGCACTAATCTACGAGAATACACAGATGTTGTGATTTACACGGATGGTCGGTCATCCGTCACCACCGATGCGCATAGACCTTTACTGACATATCAAAAGGAAGAACAGTCCACGAAGCCAGTGGCGCCTTTACCGCAACAACAAGCAGCCTAACAATGAAACTATTCGCAGTAACGCAGGCACTTAACTGGCTAGAATCGCAAGCCTATTCCCATGTGTGCATACTAAGTGACTCTCTGAATATGATTCAGAAAGTAAAAACTGGTGATGTACGTGGAGAATGGATCGAGTCATTAGAGAGAGCAGAAATGCGGGCTTCACTACGAAGACTCACGCTTATTTTTGTCCCCGGACACGCGGGCGTGGAAAGACATGAATGAGCCGACCAATTAGCTAGCCTTGCCACCACAACAGACGGTCAGCCTATGGACCGAGCAGACATACTCATTGCTCTTCGTGAATCCTCACGATCAGAGGATTATGAGATGAATGAGCATGAGTCAATATCGAGAATGCGCGAATTTGGAGTGAGGATGGGCGTGGCCCGTAGAGAACCCTTGACACAGATTTCAAAAAGAGCAGTGAACCAACATAGAACCGGAACCACCAGCCGTTATACCCTGAGAGATTTACTGAAGTGGAGATCTGAGCACATATGGACGTGTCCGGTGTGTGAAGAGGATAATCAACATACTTAATACCTACTCTTTGCTGTCCAAGGAATGCGTAACATTCTTCGAATAAACCCCATTTCCGCTGCCATACAAATTGTATTCTATATTTTACAAAAAATAATCCCGTGCCGTAACTTTTCAAGTATAATATTTCTCATGTGTTTTGTACGTCAATAAAATAATTATATTTCCCCCTTCTAACCACACTATCAGTTTTGGGCCTACCATTGCTCTGGACTACTTTCTGGATGGTTTTCCATGGCCTTGTTGGGTCGGCTACCCCTACAGCAAACTGGACATCTGGAGACTGTATGATTGACTACGACATACTCTCCCCTACCCATTTTTACTCCATGCTATGTCTGTAGCCCCAACAGGTGTACTGCTGCTACACACGGCTCGGAAGCAGTGATCTCACCTATGTCTTTCTATGGAGCCAGCATGCAGTACGAGCAACACCCACGAACGTGTTGCGACGTATGGTTGGTCTCACAGACATGAACCTCGTTTAATCTGACGTTGCGACGTGCAGCTATCTCATCATTATATCATTTTCGGTTTATGCGACCGGTCACATTTTCCAACACTCGACCTAAAAAGTATTTGTTGTTGCGGTTGTGACCTTGGTCCATTTTCAGTTATATTTCATCGGGACTTTTGCCACACTGTCCTCCACTGACCACGACATGGTGGTCCCATGTAGTCACCTACGACGATCTCACAAAACCTCCCTCCCTCCTTTGCGCCATCCTACCATTTTACATGCCTTGGTTGTAGTTCCGAGTCTGCTCCTTCCGCCACGGCCTTCTTTTTCTGTCACTTTATCTTTCACCAACATTGGTGCCCTATTTTCAGCACCTTCGTCCAACGCCTTTCTATATCAGCCTTCCTCCGAAGCGCTTTTCCATGATGGCTTCCCCCTCCAGTTGTGCGCTCCATGAGCCCCTTGGGTCCTCCCACCTCCGCATTTCTTCCTTTTGTGACGGTCTCCGTTTTAGTTTGGGGCCGACGTCGACCTGCCACTTTCACTTCTCTTCTCTAGCCTCTTCTTTTTCACCATCGACTATTATCAAGATAAGTATTTTAAATTTATGTTACTTTACTTGCTTTATATTTTATTTATTTCCTTTTATGTATGCACTTACCACTTCTATCTTCCCCTTACACCCTCTTTTCCCCTGTCATGCTGCCATATCTTTGCGTCCTCTGTCGTTAATTTGCAATTGTCCTTCTCCTTTTTTGTTATTTCCTATCACCACCATTTGTGTCTCTATGTAAGATTTGTTTACTGTGGTCTTTTGTTTATCCCGATGAAGACTTTTTAGTCGAAACGTCGTCTGTCACTGTGCTTCGTTGTTAGGTTGTTTTATTCACTTATTTTTGTAACACTTATACCTAGGTAAAGATAAACGGAGTTATAAGCTTACGTCATAGCACAAGGTTTCTAGTAAGTACTCAGCTGCCTAGTCATTGCTTGATCAGAAACCAATTGAGTAGCGTCTCCTACCGCACTTGTGTAGTAGCGATGTCGCTATTCTTCTACCTTCCCAGATCATAGCCCTGGTTCCCTACAAGCTGACAGCAGTGTGAACAGCGGGAGTAATTTTTATTTCAAACCACGAATACCGAGTGGATTCAAAATTCATGACTGCTGCTCTACGGGTGAATGATTTAACATGACACAGTCGTGGCTAACAGATAGTCAGTCACCCATATCTTGCCTGGATCCGAAATAAGAGTAAAGAACAGCAATACTGTTAACATTCCATGCATATCGTAAGAGCAGACTAAGAAGATTTTGGGGTGGTGTTTGCTGTCTCATCCCATTTGGGGTCAAACTGAAAAAGAAGCCACGCTGAAGATGGATGTGTCATAATGAAAGGTAAAAATATCGCAGCTAAATCATGTAAGCTATGAAATAACGCATTATATTCTCCAAAATACATCTTACTAATTTGCAAGAGTATGAGAACGGTTGCAGAAGAAGAAGAATATCAACAAAATACCCAAAATGGTAATAATTAAGCTGTGTTTGTTGGGTTTATAAACAGTTATCGCAACTAAAACTATTACGTAACTCATTTTTTACTTTGGACTACATTCTGCTAATCGGAAGAAATTTGAGAAGAAAATGTGGAAGAAAAAAAAATAGAAATGATTGGATACAAAGAGGATATTGCTATAATTGATAGAGAAAGAAAGATCAAGCGCTGGCGCAAAATCAAAAGTTATCAGAGTGAAGATAACAGCACGACAAGATGCATTACTGCCAACCTTCCATTGCGGATATGAATGTTTCATCTGAGCATGTTCGCGATAAGCCTTGCAACCTTGATCACAGATAACAGCAGCAGCGGCACAGCAAATATGGAATAGTTTATAATTGCATTCACCTAGTTATAAAACGTGGCTTTAATCAGGGCAGACAATCTTTGATATTTAAAGAAACCGACAGAATGGAATCTACTATGAAGAAAGGGGGAAAATATGGTCTACTGAGACGGCACCACTACTAAACTTGAGGGTTCCATCGATGACCAGAAGTCAATTATACAGTTCAATGAAACTATTCGATCAGACACTAAAGTTGCATTATACAAGACTATTATTATTCCATCACTATGCTACCAGTGCCAAACCTGGACAATGACAGCTCAAGACAAAAGAAAAATAGTGACAACAGAAATAACGTCTACGAAGAATACTCGGAGTGTCATTAAGAGATAGAATTAGAAACGATAACATCAGACAGATAACCAAAACAATACCAGTATTGGAAAACATCAAAAGACAACAGATCAAGTGGTTTTCACACGCTTCCAGACTACCGACATATAGCATGCCACAAATGGCCATGGCACATAGACATAACGGTTATAAAGCCAGAGGCAGACCATGTAAAGATGGATCACAGAAATCAAAGAAGCCACAGGAGCAAGCTTACAAACAGCGCACAAGAAGGCCATCTCCAGAGAACTCTTCCACCCCTGACGCTGCAAGGCAAACAAGGGACACAGCGTATAGATAGATAGATAGATAGATTGAAACTATCGGCGCTGTAACTTGATAACTGACTGACGCTATTGGTACTGTAACATGATAGCTGACGCAAAAACGATGAAGAAGAATCGGCGCTGTAACCTGATAACTGACTGAAGCTATTGGCACTGTAACATGATAGCTGACGGAAGAACGATGAAGAAGAATCGGAGCTTTAACCTGATAACTGACTGAAGTACGATGAAAAAGAAAAATGGAAAGGAATGAAAGGCATTAATTGCTCTGAGCCGAAACAAGTATGACAAATATTATGATATGAAAAAGTGTGATTTTTAACAAGTGAAAAATGGATTCTATATAGTGAAAGGTGTGTTATGAGAACATGCAGTAACATGAAATAATTATGAACAAGATAGACATCGAAGTTGGTGAAGAACAGTTCAGTTTTAAGAAAAACAAAAGAACCAGAGAAGAAATACTTAGTATCAGACTATAGATAGATAAATACATCGAAGTCCAAAAAAGTATCTATAATTGCTTCATAGACTACAGCAAGAACTTCAACAGAGTCATACATGAAAAATTAATTGAATGCGCCATGGAAATAGACAGATGGGAAAGACATCAGACTGACTAGAAATATATATTGGGAACAAATTGCCTCAATAAGGTGTGAAAACAGCTACTCACCATTACATAGCAATAAAAAAAGATTGGGGTGAGTCTAGGATGTATTTTATCATCCAACCTATTTATCATATACACAGATGAAATTTTTTAATATATAGAAGGAATGCTAGGAGTACTGCCACCTGGAGTAAGAAGAAGAGGGAGACCTAGAGAAACTCTACGAAGAACTATTAATAGAGAAGGCATGTCAATGAACCTAAACAACACGCAACAATTGAAAGACCTGGCAACACAAAGACAGAAATGGAAAGATCCGCCTATGGCCCTGGAGGAACATAACATAACATAACAATGCTAGGACTCAAGATTAATGGACAAATAATAAACATTCTGCGATATGCAGATGACACAATTCTCTTAGCAGAAGTGAACAGCAGCTACAGAATCTAATTATAAAAGACTTTCATTACTGCGTATTTTCCTGTTAAGGAGTGCAGGGATGCTTTTTGGCTGTGGAAATCTGGCAGATTTGCCACAGCTGTCGCCGCGACGTGTACAGGGCGAATTTTCATTGGTCTCAGGCTTCTGAGACAGGCGTTCTAGTTACTCGCTCCACGCATGTGGATCTAATAGATCACATTGATAAATCAAGAATATGGACTATGTATATTTATATAAATATCCAAACAAAAACAAAAGCCTTGATATATATTTAGCAATATTGTAGACGCTAACAGGTGCTAAACATAAAAATACATGGTGAGATGCTACAACAGGTAGATCATTACACATCATCTTGGACACGTAATTACACATTATGATACACGTAAAACAGAAGTTAAAAGGTTAATAGGAATAGCAAAAAGTACTTTCAATGACACGATGAACATATTAACATCTGTACAAATCACAAACAAGCTAAACAAATTTATAACGAACAGAAAACTGGAACACAGAATTGATGCATGCGAGATGTGGATATATAAAGACGAATATGGAGAGCTTCATGGAAACGATCAAAGAGCTTCTAACAACACTTTGTATGGGGAAAAAACAACATAGGAAATCAAAACAAATAAAATAATTTTGACACATTAAAGGACGCCACACGGTGTTGAGAAACTTAATTCAAGGTGGAATGTTAGAGTGATAAAAGGCAAGGGATAGGCAAAAATACAAGTTGCCAGAAAACATCCCGTGATGGACAAGTTACAATCTAGTAGAGTGAACCACCAGGGTAAGAGACAAATGCTGTTGGAGCTAACCTTCTTTGCGAAATCGTCACTTGATGATAATAAAGAGTAAGAAATGAAAATCGGATCAAGGAAGGGGAAAACATGTTATGAGAATATACATGAACAATGGGTATCGAATATACATGAACAATGGGTATCGAATATACATGAACAATGAGTATCGAATATACATGAACAATGAGTATCGAATATACATGAACAATGGGTATCGAATATACATGAACAATGGGTATCGAATATACATGAACAATGGGTATCGAATATACATGAACAATGAGTATCGAATATACATGAACAATGGGTATCGAATATACATGAACAATGGGTATCGAATATATATATATAAAACATACAGGAGGAAATCTTTAAAACTAGATACATATTCTAAAACCAAAAATTATTTATGCAGCGTCCTTGATAAGTTGTATAGGTAGTATCCGAGAGAATATTTTATAACGGTGTTTATTAATTGATAAACGGACTATAATTCATCATCTTTCTGTCATATTTGTTAATCCATCTGAAGCGATATCAATCTAGCATTTCCCACCACCTGCCACAACAGGAAAAAAGCGCTGCATCCTCTGGCCTGCATCTATTTGTCATCCACAGAGATTATTTGATAGAAGATACAAGTATGAAATTTAGTCAAGACATCAAGTGTCAACGATGACTTTATAACGAAAGACACGTTGTCAGCCTATCCCAAGACATGCGGTGTCAATTTTGACTGTATCACGAAAGACAGGTTGGCAGCCTATTCGAACTTTAGTTAATACGGATATTATATGTTATATGTTTGTTGTTACTGAGGATATTTCAATACCTGTACGGGATGTTTGTTGTTGTTGTAATAATTGTAAATGTCTCGATTGGTCCGTTCTGCTGACTTTGAGTGCACGGTTTCGAATGTCTTGCCAAAATCTATCTTTTTTTGTAGATGCGGTTAGTCATTGTCCTCTGGCTTCCTACGTAAATTTACTTATTTTCGAAACTGGTGTACAATAGAATTATCAAGTACGAATGTGAGGTGATAATAACAATAGCGATCCATCGCAGGGAATATTTCTTCTTCTATGTTCGTTCTCAAACTCCTAAATATTAGCAAGATGTAGTCCGGAGAACGAATGCGGTGTGTCATGGTTTACAACATTGCTGCGATATTTGCGCATTTCGACCTGATACATCCGACTTCAGCATGGCTTTGGGTCACTGACCCTATATGGGATGGGACAGCCAACTCCATCCCATAACCTCCTTACTCGCCTCTAACGACATGCATGGAAGGTAAAGTGTTGCTATTCTTTGCTCCCCTTTCGGACCCCGGCAAAACACGGGTGGCAGGGAATATTGACAGCATTCTCAGTCTTGTGCAGTTGCATCTGTCTGTTGTGTACGGAGAACACTGAATAGTTCAGTCTGACATATAATTCTATTCCACTATCGGGACACGTATATTCAGAACAAAATTAACTGCTTCTTCTTCGTCGTATGCCTTGCAACGGACCCTCTGAAAGCATTCCGCTGACCGTCCTGAGAAGGACGTATGATGGCGATCTGCGTTGTGTCATCTTTTACAGCAAGTTGCGTTATCTGCGCCTTTCGACCTGACACATCTGTCTTCAGTCAGCATAGTTTTGTGGCCGGGTTGGCATTCCCGTATCTTCGATCAGTAGTACTTGGCCAGGCTATAGCAGGGTTGCTGCACTCCTGTTTCCAGACCCACTGCGTGGAAGTGTGCTGAGGGATTTGGACAGCTGTAGTTCGCTGACCCTGATGCTCGACCAGCTATGGAGCGCCAGCCTGGTTTGCATGTCATCTCTGGGCCAGAACAAAATGAACAGAAATATAATGCTGGACATCAGCGTCTTTGCTTTTCTGATATTACGGTCTGCACTTTTCCGTTGTACCTCTACAGTTTGAGGATACTTAGAAAAGAAAGCATATTTACTAGTGTTGCTGCTGCTCATTGAGGGATTTTTAGCCACGGATTTCAAGGATGTCACGTATATATTTGTACCTTTTAGTGAGACTTTTGTGAAAGTATTCGAGGGTTTCTTCTGTCCACCTGTCAGTCTTTTGTAATTATAAAATTACTTTTATAAAAGATATTTGCTAGTTGGGACATCATTCAACCTATCGACTGTGTCCAAATGCTGGTCATTAAATTCTCGTGGTTACTTAAAATGAACTTACTACATTATTCGTTAGGACACGAAAGAGGTCAAGGTCAAAACAACATTTTTGGCAATAACTCGTGACACGTTCATGAAAATCCTGTGAAACTTAACAAACACAAAACTCTCTTGCCATATTATTGAATGCATATAAAAGATTGATGGTCCTCGAAAAAATTCAGTTCAAAATTTCAATGCGCAAACATGGTTCATCTCACTACAGAACAACGGTACCTCATCATTGGACGCATACAGACTGGACAATTATAAAGTGCAGTGGCCAAAGAATTTAATGTTCTTAGAATCATCACTAGTCGCCTTTGGAGCCGATTTCAACAAACTGGCCCAGTGGCTGACCAGTCGTACAATGAAAGACCCAGAGTCACATCTCCTGCCGAAGACAGCTTCATACAGCTGCGTCACCTCAGAAATCTATTTGCAATTGCGTTCTCCACAGTCCAGTCAATGCCAGCTTCTCGTCGAATTTCAAATCAAACAGTCAGGAACCGGCTGCACACCAGACTAGAATACCCTACCGGTGTCCTGTTCTTACGGACCGACATCGCCTGAACCTACTGCACTAACCAGCATCGTCATTGGACGGTTTGGAATGATTGAAGATGGGTTTGGTTTAGTTATGAATCATTTTTGTGTGCTCCAACAACATGGTAGACAAAGAAGAGTTTACCGTAGAGTCCGTGAACGCTACGCCCAGAACAGCGTTGATGAGGCTCCTTCACATGGTAGTTTAAGTGCACTGATGTGGTGTAAATTGAAGGACGGATAATTCCAAACGATATGTAGCCGAAATTGCTCGTCCTCGCGTCCTTCTAATTTTGGCTGCAGGTGGGTCGATATTTTTCAGCAGGATAACGCTCGATCTCATGTGGCACAACTCACCATCCAGTTCTTAGCTGATAACAACTTTCAGACCATTCCGTGTTTTAGTCCACAGTATATCTTCATTAGACATGAATCCCCATAGAACACTTATGGGATGAACTCGACAGACGACTCCGCCAGCGAGTTGTCGCTCCAGCCAATGTTCAACAATTGCCTCTTGCACTGCGAGAAGAGTGGGCAGCCATCCGACATCAACAGATCCAACGGCTAATCCGATCCATGTCAAGGAGATGTCGTTCTCTGATATAAGCCAGAGGAGGACATACACCTTACTGAAACAGATGCCTCAGTTGTATACAATAAAATTGAAAACCAAATTAAATAAACATTATTACGTTGTTAACGTTTGAAAGGCTCTTCATGCCAAAGTTGAAACACTAATTCCCAAAATGAAATTTTGGTACACTTTTGAAGTATGGTTTCCATCAGCACTGTAATAATGATGCGTTTCTTTTTTCTTCTTTTTTTATTGTACAGTTTATAGAGATAAAAGATAAAATGTGTCATCAAACTTTCAGGTAAGTTTTTTTTCGTCAAGCCCGCGACATACTGTGTGTTTGTGCACCCGGGCCTAAGACTATAAAAGGTTTCCGACGAAATGCTTGAAATATTGCTTCTCTGAGAACTGCAATAGCAGGTATTCTATCTTGTCACTTTATTATAAAAAGTCTGAAGATACAGATACCGCATCTCCTATACAGGATGTAGCATCAGCCCGGTATATTTTGGATCTCGTTGTTGGGTTGCTTTATGACTTATTTTGGTAACCTACCTATTTTTGTTCATCTTGATATTTGCCCTGTGTTACCCCAGCCACCCACTTCTTGTTTAGTGTTGTTACCCACACTAGAACATTTATTCAGTGATATTCTTGGCAGTATTTACGTGCTGTAGTTTTCTGAACGGTCCGGATGCACAATTTCCTGACAGGGGTTTCCAACTCGGTACCTTGGCCGTCACAGACTTGTTCTGTGCCACGCCGCTACAGAGCCCGACGAATGTGTAGAAGTGATTTAATATTCTATCATGTCTGCTTTGTCCAGCCCATGTCTCACAGGCAAAAGTGGGTACAGTATTCTCATCATGAACGACGGTGGTGTACGATAGTCCCTTGCGAACAAAAGTGAGCTACGGTATTCTCATGACTGTAGTGGTTGGGGTACAATAATCTCATGATTGTAGTAGTTGGGGTACAACAATCTCATGATTGTAGTAGTCACGGTACACTCATCTCATCATTGTAGTAGCGGGGTACAATAGTCTCATGACTGTAATAGTTGGGGTACAACAGTCTCATCATTGTAGTAGTTGGGGTACACTAATCTCATGATTGTAGTAGTTGGGGTACACTACTCTCATAACTGTAGTATTTGGGGTACAACAGTCTCATCATTGTAGTATTTGGGGTACAACAGTCTCATCATTGTAGTAGTTGGGGTACAACACCATTGTAGTAGTTGGGGTACACTAATCTCATGATGTCGTAGTTGGGGTACACTTATCTAATGATTGTAGTAGTTGGGGTACAACAGTCTCATCATTGTAGTAGTTGGGGTACACTAATCTCATGATGTCGTAGTTGGGGTACACTAATCTCATGATGTCATAGTTGGGGTACAACAGTCTCATCATTGTAGTAGTTGGGGTACACTAATATCATGATTGTAGTAGTTGGGGTACAACAGTCTCATCATTGTAGTAGTTGGGGTACACTAATCTCATGATTGTAGTAGTTGGGGTACAACAGTCTCATCATTGTAGTAGCTGGGGTACACTAATCTCATGATTGTAGTAGTTGGGGTACACTAATCTCATGATTGTAGTAGTTGGGGTACACAAGTCTCATCATTGTAGTAGTTGGGGTACACTTATCTAATGATTGTAGTAGTTGGGGTACAACAGTCTCATCATTGTAGTAGCTGGGGTACACTAATCTCATGAATGTAGTAGTTGGGGTACACTAATCTCATGATTGTAGTAGTTGGGGTACACTAATCTCATGATTGTAGTAGTTGGGGTACACCAGTCTCATCATTGTAGTAGTTGGGGTACACAAGTCTCATCATTGTAGTAGTTGGGGTACACTTATATAATGATTGTAGTAGTTGGGGTACACCAGTCTCATCATTGTAGTAGTTGGGGTACACTTATCTAATGATTGTAGTAGTTGGGGTACAACAGTCTCATCATTGTAGTAGTTGGGGTACACTTATCTAATGATTGTAGTAGTTGGGGTACAACAGTCTCATCATTGTAGTAGTTGGGGTACACTTATCTAATGATTGTAGTAGTTGGGGTACAATAGTCTTATGACTGTAGTAGTTGGAGTACACTAATCTCATTAATGTAGTAGTTGGGGTACAATAGTCTTATGACTGTAGTAGTTGGAGTACACTAATCTCATTAATGTCGTAGTTGGGGTACACTAGTCTCATGACTGTAGTATCTGGGGTACAATAGTCTCATGACTGTAGTAGTTGGGGTACAATGGTCCTATTAACTAGTAAGAGGGATACGATAATCTCATCACGTATAAAGGTAGGGTGTGAAATTTGCATCACGGTCGTAGCTGTACTACTATAGTCACGTCAAGTATGAAGGTGCATACATTGGATACAGTAGTATTCAGGGTCGTATATATTTTACCGTAAGGAGGGGTTTTTACCTAAAACAGGTATTCGTCCATTTTCGTGTATACATTTTACTACTTCACGAAAAATGTAAGACTTTTTTGTGAAAAATTCTAAGGGAAGGATTTTTACGGACTTTTTGACTAAGTACCTAGTACTAAAATTCATGTTCAGATGATTTGCTGAGGAAAATGGGATGGGGGTTGATTTCTTCATAACACTCTATCTACGGTCCTGGTAGTTATCTATATACGATAATGAGGTACGATAGGTGTGTCACGTACTAAACTGAGACATGAGAGACTTGTCACGTATGTATATTGTGTTTGGAAATTAAAATCGTGTAATTATCCGGTTACTGCTCATAACATGATACTATATGAATATGTTTAACATTATGAAAATAGTGGCGGCTATATCCTGGGTTGTATGACTGCAATAGCTCAGTTGGTAGTAGTGAACTGTCTTCATAGTTGTGTAAACCAAGCTTCAATTTCCAGTTTAACAGGTAATATTTTTAAACACCAACAGATCTTAGCCTAAGGAAATAGGTACTAGATCCACTTTATCCCGAGGTATGCAATCAGTGAAATATTCTGGCCTAACATCGTATGCCCCAATGCACATTAAAATAGTGTGGGAAAGGGAAAATCTTACTTTATCAGTAAACTTTACTTAGCAAATCAGAACATGACTTTTAGAACTAGAAACTTAGCCGAAAGGTGGGTAAAACCGCTTTGTTAGCATTGCCATTTTTCCACAAAAAGATCACCAAATTTTTCATATAATCTCAAAGAGGGAACTACACAAGAAAATGGGTGAATCACATTTTCTTTAAATTTAGGTAAAACTACATTCTTTACTGACAACATATACTACTTCCAAGTATCCAGGATATATATATATATATATATAATCTTGTGCATGTGAAATGGCTGAATCTTGTCCGGTCTCCAATGTATAAAGCATGTGAAATGGCTGAATCTTGTCCGGTCTCCCGTGTATAAAGCATGTGCACAGAAAACGTAAACGTGAATTGAAAGGCCCATTTTGATTATTTCCGTGAATTTCGTTGGTCGGCCTTGGATATTTTTGGCGTGTAACTCCAAGTATATAAATAGTGACCAACGAAACCCACGACAATAATCAAAAAGGTAAAGGATTAAGTCCTATTTAATCTTGGACATAGGTCTTAACTGCCGACTATCTCGGCTGAATACTCCATAACTTTACATATGACAAGTGAAAAACGAAAAGACGTTGTTCTATGTGAAATATTATATTAATAGCATGCTCAGAAACACACAAGCGTTTATCAACAGTAGCGATGAACCTTTGTGATAATCGTTAAGTGGAAAGTATGTGAGATGATACATTTTCAAACTGTTATTGCTCTACAGATATCGTATCATTCATTCAAAGCATTATCTATACCTGGATGTTCTGATCGTAGAGTCTCTACCATCACAGGATAAAGGCATGATTTTATGTGGAAATATTATACAGATGTAAACCATGAACAATTTTACAGTAACATTTTTCATAAGTTATGTGAAATATGTAATATTATTCTTGACATTTTTGCCATGAGATACAAACAAAAATAAACTGTCCAAAAATAAAGAATATTCAATTTATTGATACTTTAACAATGGTTGAGTCATTCATCAATGGTTAAGTCATTCATCAATGGTTAAGTCATTCATCAATGGTTAAGTCATTCATCAAAAGTTAAGTCATCCATCAATGGTTGAGTCATTCATTAATTTTTTCCAAATTGCATACGTACAAGGAATGACCAATTTATGTTCATTACTGAAGACACCACAGATACAATAATTAAAGAGTATACGTGGAAATGCATGTTGTACTTACACTATTATTCATGTTATTCCTTCTACAGTGGTCATTCCATGCCCGAACTGTCCAAGGACGTTTACAGCTCGACTAGGGCTTAATAGCCATCTACGAGCATTAGGCATATACATAATTCTAACTGAATTTTCAAAAGTGGATGTAACAAATGGTCATCATGACTTGTGATGGACGAACACACATTCATGTTTTATGTCATTGATTGAAAGTTATGGAAGCTAAAATACATGGGATAAGGAAACATCCAAGAAATATCGCAACATGTAAAGAATAACTCAGGGTAGAAAACACAATGAACATGATCTTTCTTCACATCCTCATGGGGTGAGTTGTCAACAGGATTTTCTGGATAACAAAACATGGATTCACATGATCTCGGCACTCATGAGATCAGCGAGAGATGTAAATCTGTGAAGGGATACACTTTTTGGTCTATAGCATGCGCTAGAACAGGGATTTTCAACGTGGGTCTTACGTCCCTCCACGGAACTACAGCGATCTTTAAGAACAGCCACAGGAAAATATTGAAATTGGGGGATACACAGGAAGGTGATTTTGTGAATATTTGATGAAATATATAGGAATAAGTTGTGGAGGAGATATTCAACACGCTTTTTTAGGGTGGTGGGGGTGAGAATAGGGCGGAAGAAATGTTTTTCCCAAAGGGTCAAAACACATTGAGAACCACATCTTGATGCAAGTTGCTGGTAGTATATTCTACTCAGAGTCTAGAGATAAACCCATCATTTACTTTAGCTGTAGAGGAATTTCTAGTCAACACATACGTTCAGTTGGTTACAATCATTTTCGGTTCAAATGTGCATGTGCAACTAAATTGAACTATGTATCTTCGAAACGCTCTGTGGCACAGGGTGCATCTGTGGCGGCCATGGTTTCGGGTTCGAATCACACCACAGGAAATTGCATCCGGACTATTCAGAAAGCACTGGCAAACTACTGTACTAATTTATATTGTCTAGAAAATTACAACAGACAAAATATGATGGGTTTATGGCTAAGTCCTGAAAAAGATACCGAAAATCTTGCAGACACGCTAAACTACTAGTTTATGAGTCTATGTTTTTTTTAGAAATATCATGTAATTGACTGACTATCGTTGTGAGATGATATCCGTGGCGTAGTGGATATACGCTTAAGACTCAAGAGGCCGTTGTTTCGATTCCGAGTCATGGCGTCTTGTTTATAAAAAATTTGTTTGCGAAGATCCCGGAGTATCGCTTGAGGCTACATAGTAACATACTATGAGTGGTGATTGTGGCGTCGTGCCACTTTTGTTGAATTAACGTAGTAGGGGGGAGGGGAGGGGTATCGTGAACACAATGTGAAGGACTTAACCTCTGCGCCACGAAGAAATTCCTGAAATATTGGTCAAGATATCTTTTTCAAAATGTATTAAACAACGTTTTAACTAGTCCAAATTTCATTATATGTGTTCTCATGGCCTGTCCAGCAGGATTTTGAGAACGAACACAAAGGAAAACTAAAAATATTAAATTTATTCATATTTTTATAAAGACCCGCTGGTAGAAACGTAGAGTTCGTGTATTAACTGCACTTTAACCTACTATTGACTTTATTTTGGCAAATGATAAATATTTTTATTTCAGTCTCTTATAGTCTCCATTCACAGTAGTATTTATAGACAAAGGATGCAATCAGAATTCAGCTATGAGCATTGTCGTATGTCCAACAGTGTAAATAGAGACGGTAAGCTTAAACATCAGATTATGTACGGCACTAATTCATTACATAAATATATAATCTTCATTTGTGTTATTTTTTTTAATTGGTGCCTTTATCAAGGTTAGACCACATTCTATCTCACACTGATGAAAATTGGTTATAATAAAATGTGTGTGCCTAGTTCTGTGAAAGCACTGTGACACAATCTGATGTGACGGACTTATGAGGTGATTCAGCACAGGGATATTGATTTCAACATTCTTCTGTTTCCAGCAATGTTATGTTCTATTTTCTCAATCATCCTACAACCACTGTGTGGCGAGAACGTATATGGCAGTAGCTTTGATTGACAGGATTTGCTTTCTGGAACAGTGCAGGATTTACGTAAAAGCACAAGGTATAGTAGCTTAGGGCCTCCACTTTATTAGGTGCCCCAAAAAATTGTCCGAGGTAGCTATTGTCATTTATTACGTATAAAGGACGCATATAGGTCCCCATATCTCAAATAGCTTAGGGCCTTATCAATTCTAAATCCGGCCCTGTTCTGGAAGGATGTGCTGTATAGAAGGATGTACTGCCTTGTTGAGTGCTGTCTGGCTGATTGTACAATTGGGTTGGCTGAGTCGTCTAGCACAGTGTTTCTGTTACTCTTTCCTTTTGTATATATTTTATAGATTAGCGCTCCTTTTCCCCGATAAGGGCTGTAGAAAAGGAAGGGGGGGGGGGGGTTCCTGAGAAAAGGGAATAACTTCATTTTGTAGGATTTTTAAGTGGCATTTATTCTACAAATCTCGATGGCTTCATAAACTCACTGAAAAACAATTTCTGGCACATCAAACAAAATGAAGACGTGAAGTTGCATTGTCTTGTTGGTTACACTTTATGCTGTACTCTCTGGTTTGCTGTATTATCGGCTCGTTTATTGTTTCCTTCACTGTATCATCTGGTTGTCTTTTGTTTGGCTCTCTGCACCATTTTATTGTCCAATTTGTATTGCTCACCGTACCGTCTAATTGTGTTATATTTGGTTCACTGTACCATTTTGTTGTCTAGTTGTCTGCTATGTTTTGTTGACTGACTGACAAACGCTTGCCAGTTTTATTTTGCTGACTATCAAACTTAATTTTGCTGTTAGCAAATCAAACTCAGACAAGATAACAGCAAACAATTCTCACAATTTATACAAGCGTTCACATGTTCATATTTCTCTTCTTCTTCTTTTATTTAACAATCACATAACCCCCCCCCCCCCGCCCATTCTTCTTCAATAAATTGTCCATATGTTATGCTATTCTGGCTGATATAAAACATGACTTATGGCTGTACAAGTTTCTAACAATGTATAATATTGCAAATGTATACACAATGCTTATAATGGCAGTAAACTAGATTCATTTACTTTTAATTTACTTGTTACACAAAATATGAGCATGACATGTGATTTCACGAAATTACATATAAACATGTGATTTCAGAAAACTGATATATAAACATGTGATTTCAGAAAAGTGACATATACAGTTGAGGTACAATTTCACATGTTTTCTCTATATACACATTTTTGGGATATCACTAACCGTAGCTTCATTTTATGGTGTTTCTTTTCTCTTTGCATCTCAAAAGATATTCTTGAGAGTCTGTCAGTGAAATATTGTTTGCTTGACCAGTAGTGTCAAGGCGTAGCTTGGTGAAGACATCACATATTTCTGAGAACATCGCATTTATTTGTTTTCTAATATCTTGAGATGTCAAACTATATTAATCAAAATAAGAAGAATGGCGCTTTCATTTTTCAGTTGAATTGGGATAAGAGCAATAAATATCATTTGTATTTAATGGGAGGTTTTATCACATCCTATTGAATCTGTTTTATCAAATCCTATCACATCCTATCTCGATCCTATTGAACATCTTCGAGATACCATTGAATTATTAAGAAGAGCTAACTATCATCTGGTGACGAGCTGAACTATTTGCTTCAATATTTTCAGAAGGAAAGATGTCTCTAAATTCAACTAATCAAATTAAATAAATCAATCACTCTATCAATAATTCACTATATCAATCTATTTATCAATCAATAAATCAATACCCATATGCATACTGATCAATAAATCAATCACTATCTACCTATCCATCCATGTTATCTATATATCTATGTTATCTAACTATCTATATTATCTATTTATGTTACCTATCTATCTATGTTTTCTTCGTATTTGTTGGTCTTCTTACTATATGTTCTATCCATTTTCCGTGATGTTTCTTTAATTCACTTTCTACAGATGTGTGTTTAGCTCTTAGCAAGGGTTCCTCATTAGCAGTCTTATCATACCATCTCAATTTTTCTATTCTACATAGGCATTCATTGATAAATATTTGCAGTTTTCTAATTGTTCTTCGACATATTTCTGAGCAATACAATAACACTGATTTAACATTTAAGTTAAATATTTTTAGTTCTGCCTTTATTGAAAGAAAATTTGTTTTCAAAATATTTTCCAAACACATGGAAGTTTCCTCTAGGTTTCTGTAGTCCCATCTTGAAATTCCTATCTACTCCCCCCTCCTCTGCTCTATGCAAATGTTACTGCACGTGCATGCGTATGCTCCTGTAAGGCTGCTTCATCTATTATAACTTGGTTCTAATTAGTTACAGTCTCCATTTTAGCAACATTTATTCCTGTACAAATATGTACGTCTTCATAATATTCACGGGGCGCACAGGGTCTCGCATTGCTCTCGTGCAGAACCATGGTTAGCAGATAACCAAGAACCTAAAAGTACCTCCTCATGGTGCACCCTGGAAACAGAAATACAGCTGCTCTTGCCGTATTCCGGACTAAAACTTTTGACTCATGTCCGTGGATGTTGTAGATGGAATGAGAATTGCCTGCAGAGAGACAGGAAATATCTCCGAAACCACTACGCCCTTACATCCAACATATGTATTACATCTGTGCATTCCGACTTGGCAGACTGAAAAAGCAGAAACATTGGAGGGGCGACCAATGTCAATGTCTCTTACATACGGTAATCTTACGATTACACAGCGAATTTGGAAAAGGTAACACACGCTAAATGGCAGCGTAGTGTACGTGAGTCGATTCAGTGACAACGGATCTACAATGGTCCAGCACAAGACCGACTGGCGTAAGTGCTGTTCATGCTCAAGAACACACAGAAGCCCACTTGCTCCATCACAATTGACCCCTTTCAAAGTAGGAGTCATGACTCAGGTATTGGATACACCAACTTGTACATGCACTCCTGGGTATGGAAAATGATAAAAGGAAGATCTCGAGCCTTACATACAGATAAACTGCGTAACACTGAAGTTGTGAATATATTCGCATACCTAGCTAGTAAACTATCACAAAATGCCAACGTTGATGAAGTGTATACAAGGATCGCCAAGACAACCAGCACTTTCAGCATATTATATGAAAATGTGTGGCATAAATGTAAAGACTAAGCTGAAAATTTACAGAGCAGTGGTACTTCCAGTTCTGTTATATGCTGGTGAAACATGAAACTTAATCACTTTCTTACAACTTGTCTCAGAAAAGTTATGAACATCAGATAGCAAGTCAAATTTCCGGATACCATTGTCTTTGACAGATGTGGCATCCCTAGCATTGACACTATTCTGATGTAGACACATTCGCTGGGCAAGTCATATGGTATTGTATACTAGATCATCACCTGCGAAAGATATTTCTCTATAGGAAGTTACAAAAGGGCATACGATCTCAAGGTGGCCAAAATAAGCACTACAAGGATCCATTAAAGACCTCACTGAATACCTTAAAACCATGCTAAGATACATCGGAAGAACTTGCACAAAATAGAGCTACATTGCGACCTACAGTCAAAAATGGCACATAATCTTCTGAAAAGAGAAGTGCAGCAGTTCAGAAGCAGAGAGTTGCTAGAAAGTCACGGGTAGACCCAAAAAACCGTCAACAGTGGTCTTTCCATGCTCGAACTGTACAAGGACATTTGCGGCCCGAATAGACCTTATTAGCCATCTACGAAATTATAATGAAGGACATAATTCAAACTGAATTTTCAAAAATGGATGTAACACATGGTCATCAACAATTGTGATGGACGAACAACACAGTTTAGTTTCGATATATGCGACTTTCGGTCTGAAACATTCGAATTCAGCATAGCTTTTTATGTCGCATAAATCGTCTATGGGATGGGGCAGCCAACTTAACTCAAAACCTTCGTGCTAGCCACCAACAACAAGCTTGCTAGCATCCTAAGACAAACGTTCTAGCCGTATACGACTAGCGTGCTAGCCTTCTATGACAAGCGTGCTAGGCAAAGTGTTGCTATCACCCCTCCCTTTCCTACAACACATAGAAGAAAGTACACCGGGCCTGCAAAACAGGGACGAAAGAACAATCGCATTAAATATTATAATTGACTTCTGTTGTTTTTTTTAAAAATTGTGTATACTGAGGTTTTGTAAGTGAACTTCATCCTATATTGAGTAGCATAAAAACTTCAACCCTGTGGCCTTATAAAATGCAAATACTTAATTGTATGATACATGGGAAGCGGAGTAGTCCAATAAAATGCTTTACACCTTCAGAACACTCATGATACCTTTAATCCTCATGCAACGACTTCTATAGTTGAAGGTTAACAGAACCGACTTCGATACACCTGGACAGATCCATTGGTGCACAGTCTCGTCCAACTTATAGCATACGTATGCTGAAAATATAGATACTGTGGAGTAGGATATTAGTTTTGCCATTTCATTGCTTATGCTGGAAATCTTAGCCACTACAAATCACAGACGCCATTACAGCGACACCTCCTTGCTCCAGAGAAGTAATTTATGTCGCATGTTGTGCATGATTGTGTGTTTACTTTCCCAGAACTTACATATCACAGATGATAAGTTTGGTCGCCATGTCCACGTCTATGGACATAAAGGCAATCTGATGAATTTTCCTTCAGAACGTGATCAATAAAGCACCAATGAGGCGGGCGATATCGACACGAACCTTGCTCTGACAGTATTTTGTTGGGGTTCAACAAGGAGGATTCGAAGCCTGGATCACGTAAAAAATTTGGTTTACAGCTTAAATTTCATCCAACTGTTATCGATTACCTTGGTAATCATGTTTGAAGCTATTGCCGAGTGTGTTCACAAAATTGTTCCGAGAATTATCCCCTACTTTGAATTCAGAACTCCATTCAGTTTTTATGAACGAGAAGCATTTTGATCTCCTCCATTTGTCTTTCTGTGCATAGCCCTTGAATTTTCGCCCTCGTTTGTTAAAGCCAACGTACCACTTTTGATTGGCAGCAGATTGCAGTTTGATGAAGTTTTTTTCTAAAATTTCTTTGAACTTGCATTGTAAGCTGTGTCCGTTTGTCTGAAATAAAACAAAGCGTAAGTTAGTGCCGTTATGATTCTATAATTACATGTGTTTTATCAGAAGATAGTAAATCAATGTAAATGAATCGATATGATGTGCAGCCCTGATGCTAGGAATATTTGCGCCATCCCACTTCATTTCGATTGTGCATTTCAAGAAAACTGCTTTTGGCAGTCCTTGGCGGCCGCCCCGGTCGCTCAAGCACTTCCAAGACTCGTACTTCACTTAATTGTACGTTAAGATCTGCTCGCGTGTTTTCCGAGTACGAAAGGGGAGCAAAGAATAGCGACATTATTTACCTGCTATGCATGTTGTAAAATGCAACTAATGGGTATTGAGGTGGAGTTGGCTGTTCCATCCCACTTAGGGTTAAAGTGACACAAAAGTCACGCTGCCGTTGGATATGTCACGCCAAAAGTAGCAAACACCACTGCTAAGCTGTAAACCATGACACAACGCGTTCCGTTCTCTGGACTAAATCCTGCTAATCTGCAGGAGTTTGAGAACGAACATAGAAGCTCTTAAGCAGTGGCGATGACCTTAGGTAATTCGACTTTTCCCGAGCTTCTCAGAGGCTGGCGACACTAAGTATATGATCAATTATATATCGTATTTGCCAAGGTGAGTGACGTTGTTTGAGATCAGCCCGTATGACTATTGTGAAAAGGGACCTGGGTCATCCATGCCCAGTTGTGGTGCTGGTAATAAGAGGGTATTATCACCACTAAGTTTATAGAAGCGCCATTTAGCTAAGACATGCGCAGAGACAATTTGTGCAGTGAGATAAATACAGTAGAGTGTCCAAAACGGGCCACCTCCTTATATTAACCATCTCCAAATGTTATCACATTTTCACAGATAGACGAGAACAATAGTAAAATATCGATACAGCATACCGTGTGTTTGATATGCTGACCATCTCTTAATTTACCTGTGACTTACAATCCATTTAGCGGTTATCTTATAGAGGTTCTACTGTGTATTATTTCTTATGAATTGCAACAACAACAACAAAAACTCTTCTAATTGCTCTACTTTTTAGTTCATTCTCAAACTCCCACTGAATCTCGCTTATAGCAGGACACTGGTCATACTAAATTTCCAGCAGGATGTAGTTTAGAGAACGGAAATGCCCCGTGTCACCGTTACCTTGCGCAAATAGTTCGACACATCCGACTTTGGCGGTGGCAAATAATGCGCTGAGTGTTTTGTTTTTACCACTTCCACTGAATAGTGAACACATGTAACCATATTGCTATTAAGCAAGCTGTACGAGTGAACTGGTTCCCGTACTACTCGCTGGCCATTAACCTCAAAGCAAAGCACAATGAAGCTTTCTTGACTCTTTTACTGATGTCTGCGTCGGTATTGACATAGATGCTGACGCCCACATAGCTCTTCCACTTCAGAAGATTTCAATATTATACTTGTTGATATGATGTATACTATAGTAAATTTAAAAAAAACAAAACCGTATAAACATCACACCACTCCAGTGTTTCCGGGGTCCAAAATGAGAGTAAATAATAGCATAACTGTCACACATCATACATGTTATAAGATGCGACTAAGGGGGTGAGGTATACTTCGCTATATAATTCCGTAGGTCAAAGTGTCTTAAAAGCTATGCTCAAGTCATTTGTGTCAGGTTTAAATCCGCAAATATCGCATCCAATCTGTAACATATGGAACAGTGCACTCCGATCTCTAGACTACATGCTGCTAACTAGCTGAAGTTTAGGAACAAACAGAAAAATAAAACTGTATTGTACATCAGTATTATGAAAATATTTACGCCAAGAGCTACAGACTTTTCAGAGATAAAGAGTGAACTTCAATGTGAGGAAGTAGGGCTAATGTTCATCCACATATAGAACATTCTTCTTCTTCTTCTGCGATCAGTTTCCTATGCTCATAAGTCTATACAGGAAGGTGGGTCGCCTCAATGAATTCAGTCGTCAGCAGGAGGTCCTCACGGTTGCCCCACAGCTTCACCTTCAGATCTGTCTCTTGGGGCCATATTTTGGTTCTCACGTCATCAAAGAGTGGGCATGTCTGCAGAATATGTTCTGGAGTCTGGGGACCCTTTTGACATGGGCATTGGTCAGTTTGGGCAGCCTTAATTTTGTGGAGATGTGCTTGTAGTCAAATGTATATATTAAAAAATTGACTTAAAAAGAATCACAAATGACTAAGACAATTAACAATAAAGGTCTGTGCACATATTACGTCAATAATTAGGGTGCGGAGGAGGGGTCTGGAAAAGTGTGACAGTTGCAGATAAGGGATGTATTGGTGAGGGTTTACAAACGGGAACCTCAATATTACTGTTTTTAATACACCAGTTGTGTGAATTTGAGTTTTAAAAATACCAATCTGATAACAATCATGTACGTTTTTTGTAAATATTTTTTGAGGATCGGTAAAGGGGATGTTATCATAAGAAGGGACCTCCCTGAATTCATGACAAGGGGGAGTGGGTAAGAAGTGGTAAAAAAATATTGACGAATGTTTAGGAGGAAGGTTTCCGCCCAAACATAGGCGTGATATGGAAAAGATAACCACGAGGGGGATAGAAATTATTTTCTTTGAAGACCAAATTTCGTTTAATAGAGGTTTACAAGACATGTTTTATTTACTATGAGAGAGAGATAAGACATTACTTACTATGAGAGAGAGTCAAGACATGATTTACTGTGAGAGAGAGATAAGACATGGTTTACTATGAGAGATATGACATGATTTACTATGAGAGAGATAAGACATGAGGCAGAGATAGAAATTGTGTAACCACCGTAATGTCCAGAAGTGACCGATGACGATAGATAGAGAAGTTGCTGGTGCTGGATGGGTTAGGGTTTTAATTATGAAATAAGATAATGTCACCAACCGAACTAAATAACAACATAAGAGACAAGATCATTGTAGAGAAACACGATCGCATATTCCATTCGGAATGTCACGTGATATATGTCCATCTACCTGCATAAACAGCCGATAAAGATCATGGTATCGAGTGGCTCGGAAATAAGAGTGTGGAAGATCTCGAATTTGCAGACGACCTAGCGTTACTTAGCTCAACTCACGAAGATGTAAAGAAGAAACAACAGCCTGCAATTATTCTCTGCACAACTTGGGCTTGAAATCAACACATCCAAAACAAAAATATTTGACCTTACCAACAAACCAGCGGACATCAAACGAAACGGCAACGCTCTTGAAAAAGTCAACAACCTCACATACCTTGGCAGCAAGCTATCAACAACAGGAGATTCACCAACAAAAATATCACACCGTATTGCACTGGCTGTTAACTCATTCAATAAACTATCATATATCTGGCATTTAAAACACTAAGAAATAACACAAAACTCAAAATCTTCAACTCCTGCATAATTCCAACATTAACATATGGATGCGAAAGTTGGAAAGCAACATAACATTAGAGCAAAGACTAAACACCTTTGAAAATAAATTTCTTAGAAGGTTACTGAACATATGTTGCTCAGACTTCAAATCAAACAAAGTTGTCAGACAAGAATCAAAACAAGAATTGTATCCACCTATATTAGAAAGCGTCGCTGGAATTACATCGGACACGCACTACGGATGGATACCGAAAGACTCCCCTGTCAAGATTTGATGTGGTCACCAAAAGGTAAGAGAAAACGCAGAACTAGGAAGACCAAAAGAAACTTTACGTAGAACTATTACAAGGAAACGTTTCACCATCGGTATCAGAAACAATGAAGCTCTAAATCAAATTACAATGAAACGAGAGACATGGAAATCTATTACATCCGCCCTATGTGCATTCTTTGACCCTAGAGGAATAACTAACTAACCTGCATGTGCTACATTGATAGACGAATGGATACACAGAAATGACGGGCGGACAGATAGAGAATTGAAAACAATATATAAACAGCATACTGTTACATACATTAATATACCTTATTAAGAGAAAGAGAGAGAGAGAGAGAGAGAGAGAGAGAGAGACAGAAAGATAAATCAAGGACAATCTAAAATATCTAAAGTTACATAATTTGATTTGCTGTGTGCACAAGAATGTAAATGGTTATCTTCATATGATATCAAAGTTGCATACCTGAACGTGCGCCTTGAGGAGGGAGAAAGAGAGTGAGAGAGAGAACGAGAGATAACGGCTTATGATCATCATCCGAAGTCACGTAACTCAATGTGATTAACACGCGGACGGGAGAAGAATTTCACTTACATCGTTATCTAAATATATCATACAATATACTATCCCAATAGGGAAGCCCAACCGAATCATGAGATCCAAGATCCGAAATTGGATGTTCTGGGTTGTAAGGTATAAATAGAGTATCTCCATTGTAAAACTATCAGCACAATGTATTTCATGATAGCCGTCTTACACTGTAAAACTATCAGATATTTCAAGATATCCGTCTTACAGTGTAAACCTATCAGCACAACGTATTTCAAGATATCCGTCTTACAATGTAAACCTATCAGCACAACGTATTTCAAGATATCCGTCTTACAATGTAAACCTATCAGCAAGACGATTTTCAAGATATCCGTCTTACAATGTAAACCTATCAGCACAACGTATTTCAAGATATCCGTCTTACAATGTAAACCTATCAGCACAACATATTTCAAGATATCCGTCTTACAATGTAAACCTATCAGCACAACGTATTTCAAGATATCCATCTTACAATGTAAACCTATCAGCAAGACGTATTTCAAGATATCCGTCTTACACTGTAAACCTATCAGCAAGACGTATTTCAAGATATCCGTCTTACAATGTAAACCTATCAGCAAGACGTATTTCAAGATATCCGTCTTACAATGTAAACCTATCAGCACAACGTATTTCAAGATATCCGTCTTACAATGTAAACCTATCAGCACAACGTATTTCAAGATATCCGTCTTACAATGTAAACCTATCAGCACAACGTATTTCAAGATATCCATCTTACAATGTAAACCTATCAGCAAGACGTATTTCAAGATATCCGTCTTACACTGTAAACCTATCAGCAAGACGTATTTCAAGATATCCGTCTTACAATGTAAACCTATCAGCACAACGTATTTCAAGATATCCATCTTACAATGTAAACCTATCAGCAAGACGTATTTCAAGATATCCGTCTTACAATGTAAACCTATCAGCACAACGTATTTCAAGATATCCGTCTTACAATGTAAACCTATCAGCACAACGTATTTCAAGATATCCGTCTTACAATGTAAACCTATCAGCAAGACGTATTTCAAGATATCCGTCTTACAATGTAAACCTATCAGCAAGACGTATTTCAAGATATCCGTCTTACACTGTAAACCTATCAGCAAGACGTATTTCAAGATATCCGTCTTACAATGTAAACCTATCAGCACAACGTATTTCAAGATATCCGTCTTACAATGTAAACCTATCAGCACAACGTATTTCAAGATATCCGTCTTACAATGTAAACCTATCAGCAAGACGTATTTCAAGATATCCGTCTTACAATGTAAACCTATCAGCAAGACGTATTTCAAGATATCCGTCTTACAATGTAAACCTATCAGCAAGACGTATTTCAAGATATCCGTCTTACAATGTAAACCTATCAGCAAGACGTATTTCAAGATATCCGTCTTACAATGTAAACCTATCAGCAAGACGTATTTCAAGATATCCGTCTTACAATGTAAACCTATCAGCAAGACGTATTTCAAGATATCCGTCTTACAATGTAAACCTATCAGCAAGACGTATTTCAAGATATCCGTCTTACAATGTAAACCTATCAGCAAGACGTATTTCAAGATACCCGTCATATATCCCATAAATATTGGTGCTGATTATTGGAGAGCGAACCGGGAAGACAAACGTACTATCACATTGCTGCATATCCTTCATTGAGAGAGAGAGAGAGAGAGAGAGAGAGAGATGAAGAGAAAAAAATAGAGAAAAGAGCATCATTGTCAAATTACAACAGTGTGTTGTTACTCGGAATCGAAACGGAACAAATAATAGTGACACTGCTACCTGCCAGCTATGTTGTAAAAGACGATTAAAGACTTGCATGGAGTTTTCTGTTCTATCCCATAGTGTCAAAGTGATCCATAGACCATGCTGAAATCGGATGTATCAGGCTGAAAGGTGCAGATATAGCAGCTAAATGACACCCATAAGTGACAACCATGACACACTACGGTTCTGTTGTCTAGACTACTTTCTGCTAGTATAATAATAGCGAGTAAGTAGATGGAATCAGACTGAAGCAAGTCAACATATTCAAACATTTAGATTCGCATGTGTATTGCCGAGGCCCGAAAGGGGAGCAAAGAATAGCACCATTGTTTACCTTCCATGCATGTCGTAAAAGGCGACTAAGGAGGTTATGGAATAGAGTTGGCTGTCCCATCCCATATAGGGCCAGTGACCCAAGGCCATGCTGAAGTCGGATGTGTCAGGCCGAGAGGCGCAGATATCGCAGCACTGCTGTAAACCATGACACAGCGCACTCCGTTCTCCGGACTACATCCTGCTGGTCTGCAGGAGTGCAGAGAACGAACGCAGAAGAAGAAAACATTTAGATACATTATTAACATCCGATGGAAAAAAATATTTAAAATGTTAAATGATGAATTGCTTAGGTAAACGCTACATTTCACAAGATGAAAACCATTCTATGTAATATATCTTTGTCAATTGAGGTGATAACGTTTTAAGAAGTTATATAGAACAATTTCTGATGTATGGAAGTGAATCTTGGTCACTCAACAGAACAGTGAAAAATTATATTGAGGCAGCAGATGTGTGTTTTATAGATGGTATTAAGAATGCAATTAAGAATACAGATAAAAAACGTAATAAAGATATCTTGAAAAACATAATTCAAAAAGAGAGCTGCTTACCTGAATCCGAAAGAGACAGTCTATGTTTTTGGATGCATCATAAGAAGAGAAAAAATGGAACACATTGTAACAGCAGGCAAGTTGAAGAGCCAAGAGGAGTAGGGGAAGACAAACAGAGAAGATGCTTGACAACATAACATCGTGGCATGGGAGAACATCGTTATCGGAAAAGATTGACAGCACATATAGAAGGATGTGGAAATACATAATTTGTTGTTTGTTTGATAACCCCAGGAATTACGAGCGATTAGCTTTTACTTCCTATATGAAGTGAATGGTTTTTCTGAGCATTCTTTCATACGAAGGAGACTTCATCTTTCGTCTTAGTGCAATGCCCATTGAAGGAGCCTTCTAGTCAGACTTTCTATAATTGTATAGATGACATGCTACAAACCCTCCATAAGAGAGCCTTAATATAACGGCATGTCATCTACTAAGGTTTTCTGTTGGATGTACGGTTTATCTAGTGGGTCATTGGTGAGACCCACATACACAATCGCATGCTTATGGAAAGACATGACCAACGCCACACGGAATGGACCATAGGAAGAAGCAGAATAAGCAAATGTGTTACAAGTGCCCACCATTACTAATAGAAAGATAATAAGCGCCCGAGTGTTGTCGGGACCCGAAAGGCGAGCAAAGAATAGCAACACAATTTACCTTCCATGCATGTCGTACGAGTCGACTAAGGAGGTTATGGGATGGAGTTGGCTGCCCCATCCTATATAGGGTAAGTGACCCAAAGCCATGCTGAAGTCGGATGTGTCAGGCCGAAAGGCGCAGATATCACAGCAATGCTGTAAACCATGACACAACGCATTTCGTTCTCCGGACTACAACCTGCTGATATGCAGGAGTTTGAGAACGAACGCAGAAAAAGACGAAAAGATAATAAAAACAATTGCAGTGAGATGAATAAGGACAAAAACGGTTGACGGTTCATTCTCAAACATTTACAAATTAGCAAGATGCAGTCTAGAAAATGGAGTGCATTGTTACTTTGGAGACTTAGGGAATAGGCACAAGAAGAAATCTGGAAAAGTAAATCTCAAAGAATGTCAGCAGCTCGATCATAGATAATACGACCATAACGAGAATTCTCATGCACATAAATTATGAAAAGGGGAATTTACGTTTTCAATTGATGTGTTTATCCTCATCATATCGGCACGTTAGTTAGTGTCACATTCTCGACCACGAGAGACGAAGAGCTTTCCAAACAGCCCCTATCTCATACGGATGACTTCCATCGACATTACGGCTGCTTATATAAAATGTTTATTGATCCGTGACCAATTCCTTAGAGATCCAACTGGGCCTGTAATGTAGGACTAGAGTGTTCCTAGGTCTCCTCCCCCGCTTCTGTTATTCAGCGCAAGGAAAAAAAAAGTGCACAATTTATATCTAAAGATAAATAGTAACGCTTGATGAAGTGGGATTGTTGTGTTGATAAAATGGGATCTTAACATGCTCATAAAAGTTTCTAAAAATAAGAAAACTAGAGAATACCAATACAATAACTGGCACAGTTAGCAATGCGGGCAAGTTATGTAGAAGAATCAACAATCTTAAGTTGTGAACCTCTTTACTTGAAAGTATCTGTGTAATTGTCGGCGACAAGACGAGTTGCGACAGTTAGAGGTTAATGAGAGAATCTAGCGATACACCCTCATGAAATTAGTGAATAACATAACAATACATGCTTTTGACTAGAACACGATGAAGAAAGGGAAATAGATACTTATATAAAAAAATATGTAGAAGAAATAGAATATCTCAGAGAAAGTCGTAGCCACGTAAACATGGTTGTGGAAGACGGTCTGGGATAGAATTCGTAGCGAAAGTTGCATTCCTACTTTCCGCTGGCAATACGTTATAAGTAGTAGTAACAAAAATAGTAGTAGTAGTTGCAGTAGCAATAGATTGGTGGTTGTGGCATTGTTAGTAGTAGTAATGAACAGCTGTAGTAAAAACAGTTTGTAGTAATTAGTAGTAGTAGTGTAGTAGTAGTAGTAGTAGTAGTAGTAGTAGTAGTAGCAACAGCAGCAGCAACAGCTATGTCCGCGTGCTAACGAGGTCCACAAGATGAGCAAATAATAACGATAGTGTTGCATACATTGCAAATCGTAAGAGGCGGCTGAGAGGCCTAGAGGTGGAGGTGACTGTCCCATTCCATAGAGGGCCAAAGTGGCCCAGAAGCTATGATGCAATCGGATGTGTCAAGCCGGACGGCACTGATATAGCAGATAAATATAAGCCATTACACAACGCATCTTGTTCTGTGGACTACATCCTGCTAACCTTCAGGAGTTTGAGAACGCACATAGAAGAAGCAGCAACAGCTAGTGTAAGTAGTAGTAATAGTAGGCGTAATAGTAGTAGAAGTAATATTAAAATAATTGCAGTGTAGTATTATATACACAGTAGTATTAATGGTAGAACCATTAGGATAATAGAAGTAGTCGTAGTAGTGGTAGCAGTCTTTGTAGTAGCTGTAGCAGAAGAAGTTGCAGCAATCGTAGTATCAGTAGTAATAATGTACTGTTAAGCCGTAATAATAGTACTAGCAGTAGTCACAGCAGTAACAGTAGTAATAGCAGTACTATCAGTAATAACAGCAGTAATAGTAGTACTAGTAGTTGTAACATCAGTAATAGTAGTACCAGTAGTAGTAACAGCAGTACTAGTAGTAGTAACAGCAGTAATATTAGTACTAGTAGTAGTAACAGTAGTACTAGTAGTAGTAATAGCAGTAATAGTAGTACTAGTAATAGTAACACCAGTAATAGTAGTAGTCATAATAGTAGTTGTTGGTAGCATAACTTATTCAGGACGTAGCGGGCAACCCAGCATTTTGGACTGTAGTGATTTTATTGGCGATATTTATGTTAAGCAGGTTGCCATTAATTTTTTAACGGTCTGGACAGACAATTCCTGCATCGTAAATTGAATCTGGGATACCTTAGTCGCATGAGAAGCGCCCTATACATTTACGCCATAGAATCAGACAGTAGTACTAATTATATGAGTATCAGTAGTAGTACTACTAGTAGTACCAGCAGCATTAAGTAAATATAAGTAGGAAGCCAGAGGTCAATTAAAAAAAATTCTTGAGACTAACGGGAATTGAACCAGTCCGTTCAACGGCACCAAATCGCCTAGCAACTATTGAACACGCGTTCTTCCGTACTTGACTAACCGCATCTCCAAAAAAGATGCGATTTCATCAAGCCTTTCAAAAGGTGCACACAAAGTCACCAGAACGGACCGATCGAGACAAGGACTATTACAACAACAACAACAAACATCCAAATCTAATACGGATATTATGTTATATGTTTGTTGCTACTGAGGATATTTCAATACCTGTACGGGATGCGGTTAGTCGATGCGGTTAGTCAAGTACGGAAGAACGCGTGTTCAATAGTTGCTAGGCGATTTGGTGCCGTTGAACGGACTGGTTCAATTTCAGAAGCATAAATAACATCTGCTGCTGCAGAGAAATACTCATATAACACATACTAACGTTAGTTTGGTAGTTAAATATATTTAATTTATATAGCTGTGTGAGTAACATAATTGTAAAATTTTGGCACTAAAAGTCGTATGAGTCGACAAGGACACGTGCCTGAAAGGACGAGAACTATGTGCTATTTTAGGAAGTTAGTAATGGTTACTATCAATATCACATACCTCGCAATCTTTAATTATATCTATTACACTTCTGTAATAACCTTATGTTGGGCAAATGTCTTCAAAATGTATTTCATCCTCTTCTCTCTTTACCCCGTTTGTTTTTCTAGATGTCTTACGAATTCTTTGTGTATCTCGTATCTAAATCTTTCCTCCACGTATATTGTGGTCTTCCTCTTTCTCTGTAGGTTCCAGAACAATGCCTATCTTGCAATGCTTTTTGTTGGTTTTCTTAGTATGGCCTATCCATCTCCATCGTCGCTTTTTCCAGATGTATCCTTATTTGTGTAGCTTGCAATCTGCTGAGACAAATTAAGCTACTACCAGATCTACCAAAACAATACATCGATTATCTGAACTAGCAAACTAGCAGAAAACGTTCCCTCTAATTATACCCAGCTACCCTTCTTGTTTGCAATTTTGCAGGTTGCATGGTACCATGGTTGCCGCTGCACCTCTTGATCTGGTAACTCTGACTTCAGTACTTGTGCTTGCTTGTAGAAGACTGCGATTCAGCTCGTTGTAAGGGATAACCCAACCAGTCATAGTTTCCAGCCTCGTTGGCCAAACTAAGCCTCATCTCCACGTCAAGAAGGTGGCCTCGATGATGTGACCAGTTATTAATCACATAAAAACTGTATTAAGAAGGCAGATACTACTCTCCCCTGAAATCTGTGAACCACATTCAAGACATTTTCTATAACTAAACAAACATTTTAACTATATATTCCTGTGTGGGATTTATGTAAACATTCTTGCTCGTGTGTGGGATATTTGATTCAAATACACATATATAGAATATTTTAAACACTTCATATGTGGGACAATTTGTATAATTTTAATGATATTTGCTTGCAACAGCTATGTTCCGTTTTGTACAACTATATGATAGAGAGTCCTGGTTGTTAAATAATTCAAATATCTAAGAGTGCTTCAGCCGTTCCATTTGAGTGTATACTTCACATTGCTTTTGTCTATCTGTATTTATAGAAGGGAGCTTCTCCTTTCATTTCCCCATTTTGGTGCAGAACATTTAGGGCAGTTGATTTTTCTATAAGATTCCTGGCGCGAATCAAGCCGTGAAGACAGCACATTGAACGGAGATGTGTACACCTTAAATATTCAGTCGCCATCAGCGATGTTTCATTGAAAGGTAAAACGTGTAAATACTATAGAGTTTCACTAGTTGTACACGCGCACATACATAGATTAAACGTGTACCATGTCTGTCGGTTAGTACAGCCCCAAGGCATTAAAATGACAGTATTATAATTACTAAATGAATGAGTAAAAACAATTAACTAGAGAGCTACAATAGATATTGAGAATTTTGTCTTCATGCGCTACTACGTTATTATAATAGGAGGCATTGCCCATAACAATACATGACGGGCTACCCAGTGATGGTAGAAGTGAGAACACTAACCCATTCCTGAAAATAATTTCATTCATTTAGTTGGTGTAGTCTCAACCTAAAATCATACCTGACAAGGTAAGGAAAAAATCAAGAATTTATATTAAGAGAAACTATGGAAAACATCACAAAAAGAAGGAAATTAAAAAGCAATAATAACAACAATGAGGAATACAGGATCACGGCTAATAAAGCAACAAATTAGGTACGACAAAGAACAATACATAATCAAAGCATGCCGGGAAGTAGAAGATTACAAAAAACTAGAAAAAGATGTATGAATTAACGTAAGCATTAAAACAAAATAACTCCAAACCAGCACTAAAAGTAATAAAAGATAGAACAGGGAAAATACTAAAATATGGGAAAGAGATAATACAAAGATGGAAAGAAAACTGCCAAGAAATGTACAAAGGTACATAACACATCCAAGAAGTAAAAGTAAACATAAACAAAACAGCAGAAGAACCAGGTCCAACGATAGACAGAATCTCCTTATATCTGAAGATATGACAAGATTACTGGTTAAGTCGGAGAACATCCCATATGGCATAGGACTAAAAGTAAAGCGTCTAAGTAGCACTGAAATGTATGCACTAATGGCAAACAAGATGTCATCGTAGAGCACCGTGGGGAAAAAAATTCCTACTCACAAAAGCATCTATGTAACATAGATTATGAGGAACTTGCAAAGATCTCATTCGTAAAACAATATCTTATATATATATATATATATATATATATATATATATATATAAAATCAGTATGGAATCAGTATGTAGGCATATAATCTGTTGTGGATGTTTTAATGAATGTTGCAATATTGCAACACCTAATAAAGATCAGAACAATATTTCAGCACTCAATGACATATTCAGCACACAAGAACTGAATATGACAACACGTAAATGGGCCAGAAACAAAGCTAAAGGACCAGATCAAATGAAACGATGTGTAAACGGAATAAACTGGATTGTGAGTTGTGATTGCAGACTAACATCAGTGCACACTAGACAAGCTTCGATCTCTGTCACAATAAATCCATCAGTCTAGCAGCTGACAGTTCTACTTCGATGCTGATTTATTAATCTCTTTGTATATCTATATTATGTATGTCTTGATGGGTTGTTCCTATCTTTACACTAATCTAACGCAGTTTTTAGAGAGACTACGGTAAGCACAATGTGAAAGAATGGAGTAATGGTTGCTGTGAGCCATGCTTATGGTAAATGTCCCTCTTTCAATTTTCTATCAATAAACCATAGGAGTGGGTTTTTTTTTTGTTTTGCCTGTGGTCTCAATAACATACTCACTATGACCAACTAGATTACCTTTATATTCGTGTCAGGACATGCGGAAGTTGTAGGTGGTGAACGAGTCGATACACTGGAGAAGCATGACCACGCTGTCAATAGGTGTGTGTATCAATGGACCGGTCTGACTAGTTAATGGTTTAAGAGACCTCGTACGCTCAGACGATTTTCAAAAGATATGTAATGTAGAAATAATAAAACAGCTACTCGCCATTAACAATCATCAGTACACAAATGGCTTAGCTTTCAAGACAACGTGTTTTGCAGATCTATAACAAATATCACGATGAATCTACCTATGAGCTCTGAGACTTGTGGTGAAAAGTGCTCAAATTATGAAGCAGAGGCTGATGCATTCAAAACAGCCATTCATTTAGTCCTCCAACAAATAGTTCGATCACACGGAGCAAGAACTATCAGATATATCAAAATGCTGTGTTACCCCAACCACCCATTTCCTATTTAGGGTTGTTACCTGACACTGGAACTTTTATACCACTATTATATATAGTAATTTTTACAGACTCCATGTCTGTTTTGAAAGCACTTAAACAGACCCATTATTGATAATTAAAATATCCTCTACATACCAAGAACTTTACAAAATTTTATGGTCGCATATTTAATCAGGGTAATCCTGGACAAAATCTGACAGACTTACAAAAAAGAGTCCCATCGAAACAAGAGTCAAAAGATCTTACAGTATGGGAACAGTCAAGTATATATTTCTCAGAAATAACACTAGGAAAATTTAGCTGAACTGGTGGGAAAATTATGATAATAACAACAATGCGTATGATAATGTTAGCAATCTAGGTTATTTGTTGTGTAATTGAGCAGATATTTCACATTTTGCTATTCTAATGAAATGAATACAACAGAAAGCCAATTTTAATTCAACAAATATTGAAAAGCTAGTGGTTGTGGTAGACGGACAGATTCCAATTATCACTAGTGTTGAGGCGGGACATTGTCTAACTCAGTGGTTCTCAACCTCTTTTTCCCAGTGACCCACTAAATGTAGACATTATTCCGTGGTTCCACTGGTGCTTAAAAAAGATCATTAGTTTTCTTTGAACAATTCATCACATCTTGTTAAACCTTATCGATACGTTTCTCGTTGTTTATCGTTCAAGTTATTACCATCCTGTTCTCCCCACGGATATATCTGTACCACCATCTACATTTCAAAATTGATCTGGTGCCCCCCCCCCCCAGTATTAGTGGTCACAGGGGGAGGGCGCACAAGGACCACGATGAGAATCACATGTCTAACTATCGTCCTGACCTTGAATTTAATTGATCTGCAGTAGATCAGATTTGCCGTAATGTTTTGACAGCAACAGAGGAAATTGGATGTGATATTCCAGTCACGTAATAGAGACGGTGTGCAGCGCAGACATCACACCTTTGCACTGCAATTATCACCTTGTCAATGTACAGTGGCTGCAGGTGAATAAACGTGAAGGTATTCATATGTCTGGTAGTATCTAGGTTATGAAAGATAAGGTTTATTATTTTTTGATTGTTTGTTTATGTACCTGTATGAAATTAATTAGAGATGATGTGGGTGGTCGATTGATTATAAACCCGACATCACAATCCTAACAGATCTGGTTCAAATCGCCGCAATTACATTTTTTTCCCTCTTTTTCAACGTAAATTTTAAAACAAATTAATTCTGTAGACATCATGGTTACTGCTAGTATAAAACAATCTTTAAGATGAACATTTCTTTTGTTGCAGAGGCTTTGAAGGAAGCAAAGAATAGCATCACTGTGACTACCATGTAAGCTGTAGGAAGGGACTAAGGAAGCTTGGGCGTGGTTTTTAACAACTCTATAACACGAGTCAAAGTGACATAAAACATAGTGTTGTGTGTGTCAGATCAAAAGGTGCATTAAGCTATGCATAAAGCTGTGACAAAATGCAGAACTTTCTTTGGACTACATCCTGCTAACCAGTAGGAGTTTGAGAACGAACGCCGAAGACGAAGGATAGACTGCATATTTCCATAGAAAACAGGAGGTCAAAAAAAGAAATCCTGAGAATAATATGATAACCACTGAAGTATTTCCACCGGTATCGTCGGCAGAGGTGTTAGTAAGAGATATTTAATTTTACCATGGGGATTTATGTGTCTATATGGATATGATTCAAGACAGTGGTGCAAAGATCAAGCAAGCTTGACGTAGTTGGCTATGAGGTTGGTGACCAGCGCATAAGTACGAGAACCGGTTCTCTCGTACGACTGGTTTACCAGCGCTATGCTGACAGAAGATCGACGGGAGCCTATAGAAACGCTGAACATATTGGTTACCACAACCAAAGTCGAATGTGTCAAGACATTGGGCAAAGATAAAATGGCCACACAACATATTTCCGTTCTCTGGACCTAGATCTAGCAGGACATATATGCTATAAGAGAGATCCATTTGAAGTTTGAGAATGAAGGGGAAAAAATTTTTTTTTTCAACTATCGCGCATTTGGCTGTGGTTTCGACGTGCATTATAGAAAGTGCCGTTTCCCATAGCTCTATAAAAGGTGCTGGATTATATAATCAGTTCCGCCAAAGACGGATGTGTCGGACATTGGCGCAAATAAAACGGTGACACAACGCAGTTCCATTGTCTGGACTACATCCTTCTGGAAATCTGATAGGATCATGGTCCTGCCACAAGAGATATCCAGTGGGATATCATGTGCATCTTAATGTTCTTCTTCTTGATTAGAAACTGGCTTCACAGCACGCGGGACATTCCCATAAGTGCTCCGCCCGCCACTCCAGCAGCCATCCCAGTGTATGTAGACTCATAGTTCCGGTCAGGTGTTGATTGTGTGATCTTCGGGACTTTCCAAAAATTTTACTTTTCCTCCCCTCACCCCCAAATACTCCCATTTCTAACATTCTCTGTATGTGTACGTTCTCAGCCTCATTGACATCATCTGCATCTTGAAATGAATTTATTACTGTCTTTATTATATCTGCTTTATCTCTTCTCAACAATGTGCCGTCTATCGCCGCATTGCCTGCCAATAAGTCGGCTCTCTCGTTTCCTCTGACCCCAGCATGACCAGGGCAGTATATCCATGTAATGCTCTGGACAACTGAGTTGTTCAATAAGTCTCACCATTCTTTTCTTAGCATGAACTTTTCTATCTTGCGCAACATGCTTTGAGAGTCTGTGAGTATTACCGCGTGTGTTGATGTATCAGTTATCAACCAATTAAGAGCTTCTGTAACTCCCTCTATCTCCATCCTCATGCTCGATGTGACAGTAGAATATGCTGAAGATTTCTCAACCAACTTCACGCCATTTCTGTAGGCAACAAAACCCCGACCGCTTTTATTTGTGTTTCTGCTAAGAGAGCCATTTGTGTATATAATTATGTCTTGTGGTTTCGAGTGTAGATGGGCGAGTTCGTGCACTGTATCCTGAGCCCTGACTGCCGTCCATTTTCGACACGCTTTATCTAGTTGTATTATTACTTTAGTGATTTCTCCTCAGTGTCTACCTCCGCCCATTCACTGCCCTTTCCGATTTCTTCCAATTCACATACTATTCGCAGTGTGTCTTCAGCCTCTGCCATCCATGATCTGCCACGCTTGATTCGTTTTCCCGTTGACTCATCTAGACGATGGTGTAATGGGTGGTGGTTGTATTCTGTCACTTTAAGGTACGACTTAACTTGTGCTACCTGATGTCGCACTCTAATGCTGGGGAGATCAAGCAGAAATCTCATAGCTGAGATGGGTGTATCTCTAGTACACCCCAGTACCGCACTCATTGCCTCATTTTGAACTTTTTCCAATCTATCGACTTGTGTCTGTGACAAAGTTAGTAGGCCGAGGCCATAATCTATTGCAGATAACACCACCACTTGCAGAAGCAGAAAAAGTACCCATTGCTGAATGTCGAAGGTCGCCATAACCTTGATAACATCTTAATGTGTTATGGTTTGCTCATTATTGAAGGATATGTTCTGAAGTCTGGTTGGCTTGCCTACATGTACATTTAGCAGATGTATCAATTTTTAATTTTGTATACATATGGCTGTTTTGTCCAGTTCTGAGTTGAAATGTGATCGTGATCACCTATTCTTGTCTGTTAAGTAGATGGTAGTCGTCCCGTGAAGGTAAGTTAGGCTTTCGTCGTGCCCTTATCGTGGATTTCTTTTGGTGAAAGCTGATTAGTACATCCCGCTGCTGCATGTTAGAGCCCTCTTTGGCCAGTTAATGAGCTCTCTCATTTCCTGCTATTCCACTGTGTGATGGAATCCATTGCAGTATAATTCTACACCGATGTTGCATTATGGACAATACCTCTTTTAACTCTTGTAGTTTATTGGTTTATTGTAGTGCCTCTAGTACTGATCTTGTATCTGTAAGTATTACAATAGGGTGTGAAGTCATGTCCGATGTTAACAGTTTCTCTGTAACTGTAGAAGTTTTTGTTACTTGTGAAGTAATTTTTTAAATCTTACAATAACAAATATAAGATTCCTGGTGTCAGAAGCATCTCCTTGAATCGCGGACGAAGTCTGTTGTGGTTATAAAATACACATAAACAATAATGGAAGCTGCATGCAGTTCACGAAAGAAGATCATGAGACCAAAAATTAAAAGTAATCTCTACTAAATTCTAACTAATATGAAAATACGTTTGTTCTCTTTTCACGGCACTGGTCATTATGAAATTCAAAAATATTGATCATATGAATTATACAATATCATAGCACCTGAAGAAAATAAAATACTGGTTGGACTAGAGCTAATGTTGCAGTGGGAGAGAGTGACTCAGAGGAAACTAGAGAGCTAAATCACACAGCTATGACTGTATAAATAGTCCTTGTCAGAAAATAAGGGAATACTTTTCTTGCTTTCTCAATGCGTCAATGTAAGTACGGTCTGAGATTTAAGACTGGCTGAGTTGAGGTTAAAGCGCCATAGCTGAGGGAATCAGTAATGTAGAAAATGACGAGAAAGATCTAGTGCAAGGAAACAACTTTAAACTAGAAATGGGGGGGGGGGGGGGGAAAGAGAGAAAGAGGCTAAGATAACTAGAGGCAAATCAAAATGAACAGAAAACGAAAACAAAATATATTTAACATGTACAATTGCTACCAATATTAGTCAATAAAATAAACTAGCAATGAAACTTCAACAGACGACGACGTTTCGACTAAAAACATGCATCACGGCGAAAAACAACAGGAAATAAACTGTCAACTGTCAAATAAACAATGCCAGGTAATAAACAACGTACTTAAACGTGGGAAAGTATATATGAACATATGAGGATGGAAGGAAGAAGAGATTCAAGCGTGTAAGAAATATGTCATAGGGAAGAAAAAGATCAAAGCTTGATGGGTTCAGAAAGTAGTAGAAGACAGACGTAGCAGGACGAGAAGAAATGATGGACGAGATAGTGATGATATATGCGATGAAGTGAGATAAACAATTAATAATAATTAAAAAAATGGGTGAACTTATCTTAGTGTAGTCAAGAGGAAACCGGCGATAAAATGTCCTTCTCACACATTTTCTTCACCAAGTACAGTGTGTCTAAATTCACGTGATGGACACTGGAAAATCTAACTTGAATAGAAGACAAGAACCGAAGTCGGTACATAAAAAGGTAGCTTTTGTAGCTTTAGTTGTAGCTAGGTGAGTTCATCATTAACATTGCTACCGAGCTGTTATACATTAACATTGCTACCGAGCTGTTACACATTAACATTGCTACCGAGCTGTTATACATTAACATTGCTACCGAGCTGTTATACATTAACATTGCTACCGAGCTGTTATACATTAACATTGCTACCGAGCTGTTATACATTAACGTTGCTACCGAGCTGTTATACATTAACATTGCTACCGAGCTGTTATACATTAACGTTGCTACCGAGCTGTTTGTTACACATTAACATAAAAGAGCATGTCTCGCCAAAATAAGAGAAAAGAAAACAAAATATGAATCGTTCCATCTTAAGCATCATTGCTCCCCTTCTATAGCTGAGTGTAATAGCTGTCTATCGCATGGATTGATGGCAACAGCATAGTAAGCATGTCTCTTATAAATACAGACTAGCGTTACTTTTACCCTGTTTAATCCTTCGACAAATTGCTTAATACATTCCATAGAAGAAAAAAGAAGTATCGACAAAGCGGCAACAAATTTCTCCCTTGTCTTAAACAAAGACATACTAAAGCAGTAATCCTTTGGAGACTTTCCAGCGTAATATAGGAGCAGTTAAAGGGAATAAACTGCTGTATAGAGTCCATGAGTTGCCTACCGGCTGGTAAATCAAGACGACAAATTCATGGTGTCGGTTCCGTAGTTTGTGAAACCCTAGATATCTGGTGTAACAGATATGTTTCCAGCAGGCAGGGTGTATTATCATGGCTTTTTATGATTTACTGCTTGGTATGCGACACCAACGGGCACTACGAAATCGAAACTTGTTAACACCTCCCTCTAGTTTCTTCCCTATATTAAGACACTTGTTGTGGTGGCTGAGATAGGGTGAGTCACACTACCTCAGCCAAGAATAGCATTTGATGATTTGATGATCACATAAAGGTAGCCATTAAATCATCATCAAGTGCTACATCAGCATCGGATGATGGCTGCAATAAACACACATCTAGTCTCTAGCCTTGATGAGCACTCTGCTGAATTGTCTTGTGTCCGTCTCGTAATGTTTCCTCCCAGTTGTAACTCCTCCAAGTAAAGTAATTAACAAGGTGTTTCGTCTTTCCTTTACGTTTGCTCTTCTTCAGTCAATTGCACTTTTCTTTATTGCGTTCTTTCGCCATTAACAATTAGTTTTCCTGCATAGTTTCGACACCACACCATTTATTTCGGTTAACATTAGCAATGAGATATCCGTTTCAAGGAATTCGTTTTATCCGGCGTGTTGTCGGCGACCACATACCCATGCTACGTAGCTGTCATAATTCGTCTTTACGTTTCAAATAAGCACACAGTTGTATAGGTTTCTCTCTGAGCTTACAGCCAGGTGGCAAGACATTCTACCTACACCCACGCCAAATTTTATCTGAAATAAACTCCACATGTCAGGTAGCTTATGTATGTTGAAAAGAGAGTGTTTCGAAGGCACACAAAAATGTAGACACCTTTGCACCTTAAAACACAAACATATCAAAATCGTTGAGACAGTGCGCCCTTGCGGTTCCTTTTCAACTCATTAGAAGATAGATGAATCCTGTCTACAACTGATCATTGCCACGGTAGATCTAGTGACAACTCTGAAATATCAGTTGCTCCAGCCGAAAACTTCAGCACTTTGTAGTCGCAACAGAAAATGTCCTTTATGTTACTTGATTTCAATGAGATATTTTGATTGTTATTTAGTCATGATTGGAAGTATCATGATTGCTGTTTATAGTCATGATTGAAAGTACCATTTATTTTCTGTTTAATCGCACCGGAATGCTATATTTATCCTTTGTCATTCCAGCACAAAGTTTTGATTTATTCTATCTCATCCAATCAAGAAGTTTCATGTGTTCTTTTTTCGGCACATCAAAATGTTGCATTTGTTTCTCTTGGTTCAATATGACGTTTTGTGTGTTCTTTCTCGTTGCATGAAAAAGTTTCATTTGTTCTCTCACTTCAACAGATTATTTTGTTTGTTCTTTCTGTGCCCTACAAAATATGTCTCTTATCTCTCACGTTTACATGAAGGTTTGCTTGTTCTTTGTCTTTCCATTAAGAAATGTCATTTGTTTCGCTGAAGCAGAACGTTTTGCTTGTTATTTTCTAGCAAAAAGTTGTATTAGTTTCGAGTCAGCAGAATGTTTTGTTTGTTCTTTCTCGATCTATCAAAAAGTGCCATTAGCACAACTTCAAGGGGTGCAAAGGGTATCGCATTGCTTCCGAACGGACCCAGTGTGAGCGGATAACGAAGATCCTAAAAGTACCTCATCGTGTGCACCCTGGAAACAAAAATACATCTCCTCTTGTCTTCCTAACCAATTCTTTTAGGCTCGCGTCCGTGGATGTGTAGACTATAAATGGATGCTAATTTCCTGCAAAGAGACAAGCAATATCTCCGAGACATCTACGCCAACACACACAGCAGCACAGTCGACACACATTGACGTAAGGTATCTGTGCATTTCGTCTCGGCCAGCCAGAAATGCAGAAACTTTGGAGGGTCGGCCAATATCAATGAAGCTACAATTGTCCAGCACAAGACCGACTGGAGGAAGTGTTGTTAATGCTCGCGAACACACAGAAGTCCACTTGACAATTGACCCCATTTAAAGTTGGAGTCAGTACTCAAATATTGGATATGCTAACTTGAACATGCATTCCTGGGTATAGAAGATAGCTGTGAATATACCTTCCCACTGCACACAGAAAAAAGCATTGAACAAATGTTGGGAAGCATATTGTTAAAAATGTTTGTCCGAAGCAGTGTGGAGACTCGTACTCTGGACGCTGTGAGCAAAGTAAACGGGAAGCAATTCCTAGTTTTCGAGGGCATCACAAACCTAACTTATCTCGACTGTTGCCGTTGTCCAACACTGCTAATCCAGAGATAATTGGGTTCAGTACCCAAGGGCATAAAGGTAAATGACGTATATCTTACAGGACATTTGTTCGCCGGCTGCGAAGCTCCTCGTCCGGGATAGCAACAATCTACCTACTTCTTTGGGTAATAAACGCAATGGGAGATGAAAATATCACGCCAGGTGATGTATTTGTAGACCATCACAGACGGTCGAGGTTAGTGCGTGAGAAATGTTTCTCCACAGGTCAAATGCCAGAACATCGGCAAGTTTGGCAAAGCAGCACCTCGTCTAGGAAGGTCTATCAACCCTCAGTCTAATTCGACTTTAGACGTTGCCCATAAACGGCTCATACAGAGGAAATTATGTCTGACACGAAGAGTGGTAATGGAATGGTCTTTCGACATGAAGAATAGCTCGATAGCTGCGAAGAGCCTCGCGGAGGTAAGGCACAATGGGTAACTCAGGCAAATTATCAGCTCGTCTCTTGACATATACCCTCTCTAAGTAGAAGGTTCCTTCAAGAGGCATAACATTAAGCCGGAAACTAAAGTCTGTGTATGAAAGACAGCTCCACCCCACTGCATATAAGAAGTAAGAGCAAATCGCTCACAATTCCTGGACAGCAACCACAGCAAACCACTACTCACTTCAAGAAAACGTGATGTCTTTTCTTCATAGTTAATTGGTTGCTCTCGCTTGAATATGGTGCTTTGTTCTTTTCGACCCAGTAAAAAGTATCAGTTCTTTCTCTTGCTTTACAATTAAGTTCTATTTGTTTTTTATTTCTCGTTAGTTGGTTGGTTTCGACTGGATCGTTTCTTTGAAGATATATATCTCAGTACACGGATGTGTTTTTATATCAGTGATTTCTTACTTATAGCAATGTAATTATTATGATAATCTTGTCTCTTGCGATATACTTCAATCTGCTTGTTTGTATGGATGTATGTGGTAATATGCTTACAGTGTATCGTAGTCATTTTATAAATATGTGGTATACATGTGTGGAATATGTGGCTGGAGTATTTACCGTGTCTTATGTGTCTTGTTTTCCGACTGATTCTATGAGTATGATAGGAGAGACGCTTAGCGCAGTGGTTAGCGCACTGGCTTCGCATATGAGTGGTCCTGGGTTCATTAAATCCTGGGTACCTTAAATGGGTACCGGATTAATCAAGGAAGTAAAGACTGCGAAGGAGAGGAGATTGATTATCGCCCTCATTTGCAGAGCCTCTAAAATGTGAGATCGCTAACATCTCACACCCCTACGGCATTAATAAATTATATGGGTTACTTTACTGTACTTTTATGAGTAAGATTAGAAAGATTGAATCTGGCTATCTATGTAGTCGGACTCGATGGCGAAGTCTGTGATGATGAAAATTACCGTCACTTTTTTACCTGGACATACGGGTGTTAAGGACAATGAAAGAACGAATAGACATGACAAGTGGTATTTCAATGGACCGATCTGATATTTAGAATGCAATCAGGAGTTGGACCAGTTGGAGGACGCTTTACAAATAAATAATAAGTAGCGAATGAGATGAAACTTCATATTGTATTAAAACCAAATATTTCTTTAAAAAAAAAAAAATTCGTGGCAATAGCCGTTTTCGTATAGGCCATTGCACCCTATTGCATGCATTATATAGGTCGACGTACCTCTTCTTACATACGAGTTGGCTTCAAGTGAAAACCTTAAAACTGTGATAGAAAATTGAATAAGCATGATATCATCTTGTAAATATCGATGTCAAGATTATCCTACACATGTCATCTTGGTACAGACGAACAACGCCACGTCGTAATGACTGTTCAAATATGGCCGCCCCACTATTGACATGCACCACAGAGAAATAGCGTTCTGTTATTATTATTTTTCTAATCAGTGAAGGTGTGATAGAAATTCATAAGAAAATGAAGTCTCAATACAGTGTTGTATGCCTGTCAATTCATCAAGTGTATGTGTAAAGTAGTAAATTTTTATAACGGGGTGAGTAAGTGACAGATTATTCATGACAGATGTGCATGACGTTCAAGATCCTGAGATTAACCAAAAATAATAATTGTAATAATTTTGCGCATGCGGTTGTGTTGTGGGTCTCACACCAACGGCTCACTAGACAAATCAACCATGTAACAGAAAACCATAGTAAATGACATGCCTTTATGTTGAGGTTATCTTCTTATAGAAGCTTCATGGCACGTCATCTATACAATCCCGTAGTCGTAACCTTCGATAACAGTTACCATGTTGTTCCGACAGACCAACGTTGTGCTTGAACTAGTTACGGACACGGCGTGGGTGGGTGGAACAAGAAAGAAAACTGTCGCAAGGGCCAGAGTTGTGCCCTGATGTCGACGTCTGTTTCGGGGCAGTGGACTCGAAACACCATCGAGTCCAATGGCTGCTGGAACAGAGGGCGAAGCACTTATGGGAATGCCCACGTGCTGTGAAGCCAGTTTTCTAATCAAGAATAATTTTAAATTATTTATTTCATCATCACCTTTAACAGAGTATCAACGATTATCCTAGAATGTAATAGATTATATAAGCTGAATGTTGATACAGAGTATCCATGAGTATCTTAGACAGTAACACATTATCCACATTTGTGTTTTGCTAGGAAGTATCCACGATCATTCAAGACTTTAACAGATTATACAAGTTCTGCTATGATACAGTATCAGGAACTATCCGAAACTATAATATAACTTACACATGCAGTGTTTTGAGTTCGCAAGAAACTCCACAAGTTTTTCATTGAATTTACCTGACAATATATCACAAAGTGTTTTCTCTCATGAAGTTGCCTCGATCTATTCATCTTGTTTAATCTGAAATTATCCATCCTATTTATTAAATTGGTCCAGTAACTTTTTTGAATTTGTGTGAAAACTATTTTATCTATTTATTGAATTATTTAAAAAAACATTCAATCTATTTGTATCTAGTTATCTCAGGAAAAACAGGCCCCTAACTGAAGACTGATAAGATAATAGGGATATCAAGTGTTCTTTATTGGCAACACTTGTGACGTACTTACAGATTGAGTTGCGTGTACTCAAATCTATTTTGGCATATATTTCTGCCTCCTACAAGCATTCCTCGACACAAAAGAAGGGATTAATAGCGGTACATTTTACCAAGCACATGTGAAGGTCAAGTTGAGAGACGTTAAGACTTATGACATCAGACACCGACATTAGATATGAAGCCAATGCGCCATATAGAGTGATCCACTTAAAAGCATCCCGAACTCATATCTCGTATATGCTGGGTTGAAATTCTCTCATTAAAAAGTATGTTTCAAAATATTTAACGGTATATTTCAAGTTGGATTAACTAAAAATCAATTCTGCCGTCTGTGCCGTAGATGTCTTGATAAAGGATGAAGGGATTTCAAAATGTTTCTTTGTTTCCATGGAGTTTTTGATGACCATAAAAACAATTTTGGCTGTAACGATTTTATTTGCAATATAAAAATGTTTAGTATATTGTCACTACTTTCTGAAAGCAAAATTGTACAAAATTGCCATCGACTGTGATTGAACCTGACACCTTTGTAATCTACGATGTACTGCACCTCTCCACTGAAGAGCCTGACTTTATATACATATATAAACTATTCAAAATATGAAACGCAAATGTTTGGAGTTACTCTTATAAAAGATATGCGCTGATTGAGCATGAACTTATCACCAGTGTCCACCTGTCATTGACTTCTCGCGATTACTTGAATTGTACTCACCTTATGATTCGTAAGATCATGAAAAAGGTCAAGGTCAAAACATCCATTTGGCAATAAATCGTGATATGTTCATGAGAATCGCATGAAACTTGATGAATACAAAACTCTAGGACAATGTTATTGAATGCCTATACTTCTTCTTCTTCTTCTGCGTTCGTTCTCAAACTCCTGCAGATTAGAAGGATGTAGTCCGGAGAACGGAATGCGTTGTGTCATGGTTTACAACATTTCTGCGATATCTGCGCCTTACGTCCTGACACATCCAACTTCAGCATGGGTAATACTGACCCTATATGGGATGGGACAGCCAAGTCCATCCCATAACCTCCTTAGTCGCATTTTACGACATGCAGGGAAGGTAAACAGGTTGCTATTCTCTGATCCCCTTTCGGGCCCCAGGAAAACACGGGCGCAATGCCTATACAATATTGACATATATATATATATGTATATCCGGCTCTGTGGCGGCGTGGGAGATTGCACGTCTGACACGCAAGTGGTACAGTGATGGCAAAAGTACTGGGTTCGAATCTCACCACAGGGTAATTATACATCCGGACCGTTAAGAAATCAATGGAAAAACACTGAACGTATTTATATTGCCTATAAAATCACTGTAGTTAAAAAATTCTCGGTTGTTGGCTACGTCCTGAATAGAATACTCTACAAAGATATATATATATATATGCACATATGTAGTTTTATTCATGTCATCTGTATTTGTTCTCAAAGCCCTGCTGCTCAACAGGATGTGATCCAGAAAATAGAATGCATTGTTTTGTAATTTACAATTTGGTTTCCATATATACGTCTTTTGGCCCTACACTTCCGACGTCCGCATTACGTTTTGCTGCTTTGACCTTCTATATTCTATGGGGTGAGACAGTAAACTTCACCTCAATACCTCCCTAGTCTCAACTTTCGACGTGAATGGCAGATCACATTGTTGCTATTCTTTGATCCTTCTTTTATATATATATTTACCTTTCTACATACCTACCTACCTACTTACATATCTATCTATCTACAAACCTTTAACAGGTCAGGGTCATGGGGGTACCATATCGGATGCACAACCAACACCAAAGTCATCCAGCGATTTCTATTTTCAACGATACGGACGAGTGAGGAAAAATCTTGTCCTGCTCAGTCTTTGATGTTGTCTGTAAATGCTTTATTTCCTTCTGCTTCTTCTTCCTCAACCGTTCCATGTATCATCGTTTTTGACAAGGTATCATGTCAGTATTGTTCTCGTAGTATTTCACTTCAGTGTGTCTTTTGTTTGTGTTGTCACCATTGATGCCCTTGTGGACTCCGACACAACAAACACGATTGACATCCTAAGTGTTGGTAACATCATCATCATCAGGTGCCATGCCGGCTGGCGAAGCCGGTCATGGCTCTTCACAGCTCTCTGTCCACAGTATTATGTATCAAGGTCGTTGTTGTTTCCTTGCCGTGCCTGGCTGTCAAACTGTGTAATATTTTCTCACGTTGTCGTCCTCTGTCTCTGTTGCCTTCAATCTTGCCTGTTGTGATTATGTTCTCTAAACCTGCCTGTCTCATGAATTGGCCAAAAAAAGAAGATTGCCGTTTTCTTATATTGTTGATTAAGGTCCGTTTCGCATGTGACTCTTTCAACACCTCTACATTAGTTTTTCTGGCAGTCCATGGTATCCTCAGCATTATTCTGTTGAACCACATCTCTGTTGCCTCTAATTTCCCACTTTCCAATTTGTTTATTGTCCAAGACTCGCACCCATATCGATTATTCTCTTTGTAAGATACTTGTCAAATAGAAATTATTGTCCAAGACTCGCACCCATATCAATTATTCTGTTTGTAAGATACTTGTCAAATAGAAAGATACAACGATGAACTGGATCTCTATGATCAAGCATATCTATTTATGACTGCTGGAGTAGGTGTCTATCGCCAGGTCGATTACAACACTAGCGACATGTGAGATGAAATATTGAAGGAATGCTGCAGGGGTCCGCAAGCTCGACAGATTACAAAATGAATACACTAGGGTAAGAATATGTATAACACCATGCATAGAATACATCGAAAGGCAGCAGATTAAGTAGTTTGGCCACATTATGAAAATGCACAAGTTGCTCGTACAGGCATATAACCAAATCAGACCAGGGTACAATGCCAGAGGAAGACCACGAAAAAAGATGAATTGAAAACGTCAGGGATATCTTGAACAAACACGGTCACAGCACAGACGAGGCGCCACATCTGGCTTTGGATCACAAACTCGAGCTCCCATCACTCCCTACGCTTAATGGTAAGAGTGGATAACAGGCTATCTGAGGAAAGACAATAGATTACAACACAGACGGCTGTGAACGGTCAAGAAAGTCTGAATGCGGTTAGCGGAATGCATTTGATTGATGAATATTTTGCAGTTAGAGCAATATTTAAAACACGCTGCAACATACAGCTGAACTACCAACGATAAGGGTACGGACGCCCGCCATTCAGCGGTATTAGTAAAAATGTCAATGTTTTAGTCTCCTAAATCGAATGCTTCAGACCAGTAATACAAATAAAACTGCAACACAACGTTTATCAGTTCTCTGGACTACACCCTGTTGGAACCTGGTAAGACAATTGTTCTAGAAAAGAGTTCCAGAGGAAGTTTCATAACAAACATTTGAATAATGTCTAAGATTGTAGCGTATCATATTCAGGATGTGTCCATCACTCCAGCATTTTTGGTTGTAGTAATTTTCTAGGCAATATAAATACGTTATATAAATACAGTTATCTTGACCGTCGCGGAACTGTACCCTCTGTCATATAGCTGGACAAAATAATTTCTGCTGGAAGAAAATTGTAACAACGTCCAGTCCAGTGCAAACAAATGTCGTGTTCGTTGTATTTTCCATACTGTCACACAAAGTCAAGCATACGTTAGAAAACTGTCATGTGATAGATAATTATATAAACCTACAATGTTCAAATAAGTGGTGTAGGAATGTCGTTGGCTGAGTTAGAAAAGATGCATTGTGTCATATTGCTAGGTGTTTGTGCCTTATAGATTCGAGTCTTGTCTATAACATTCTAACGTCTTACCGCACTTCACTGAAGGTTCCTACTTAATAAAAAGAGTGTACAGTCGTATGTCAGAGAGGCAGCATAGTCTTACCCGATTGATGAGTCGTCCATTGCGACTGAAGCAGAGAAACTTCTTCACCGCGTCACCTTTGATCTGGATTCTACCGGAACCGTTTGAGTCTGACACGAAATTCAAAAGTGCTGAGGAGGAAAATAAGGAACATAAGTAACTGAATAGTTATTACAAAATAATATTTACTCATAGACATCTCTGGTTGTGAAAATCATTTGTGGACTTTGTTGTGTTCTTGAACAATGTTGTTGGTTTTTTTTTTGCTCGTCGAATATTTTTTTCTTCCTTATTTCGCTGGATAAAGGAAATTTGGATGAGAAATCGATTTAATCAGTTTTATTTTAATATGTGTGAGATCATTATTCCATAGTTTGATATCAGCTTACCCGTGTGTTGATACGGCCTGGAAGGGGAGTAAAGAATATCAACATTTTGACACATCATGCATGTCATAACAGGCATCTATGGAGGTATTGAAGGCGGGATAGGTTGTTCTATCCAGTAGGTCAATATAACCCCAAAACCATAATGAACTCGGATGTGTCAGTCCGAAAGGGAGATATATTACAATGAAGGGGTTATCTATAAATTACGTAAAATAATTGTTGCTACTTTTAGACCACACCTCTCCCCCCTACACCCCATCTGTCAACAATTTAGAGACCAATCCTGCTTAATTACGTCACATTTTTTAAAATCAAAAGACTCCCTCCCTGAATATTCCGTTTCTCAAGGCATTGCACATCCACTACAAGGCATCAATGGAAGCTCTAGGGACTATATCCCGTAGGAAGAACAGCCAGTAGCTTGTGACTCCAGAAGCTCAAACGCCATCAAGGGTCGTTTATTAACTCTATCAGTTGAAATTGTGCATTGTTTGTTTGATACCCCGGCGTTTCTCTTCATTGCATCTCGTTTGTGTGTCGCCACTGTGATATTTGATCGTATCTCTTGTGTTTGATCACTGTGATATTTGATTGTATCTCTTGTTTGTGTGTTATAATTATGATGTTTGTATCTTTTAATTGTTATCACCGTAATATTCGATGTCACCTTTATTTGTGTATTGTCACTAATATTTGATCGTGCCTCTTGTTTGTGAGTTTTCACTGTGATATTTGATCGTACCTCTTGTTTGTATCATTGTGATATTTGATTATGTCTCATATTTGTATATTGTCACTGTGATATTTTATCGTGTCTCTTGCTGTTCACAAACTTTGATGATTGGTTGGTTAGTTGCTGATCCAGCGGTCCATGAGCTCAAGCCCTTTGACCCAATGCTATTTTACTGGCATTGTATTGCTGGGGAATCTGTGGACTTTCGTCCCACCCCGGGCCAGAGCAAGAGAATAACTATCACACCTCCAGGAAAGTAGGTTTCAACCTATGGACTGATCCGAGCCACTGCAGCCAAGATATGATTCACTATGCTCATTCCCCACCACCAATTGACTACTGGTTATGCCAAACTTCTCTATAGCTCCAGGCATGCAACCAAATGTTCAAGTCAAAAGGATTGTCACGTCCTGAGTCACTGTGCCTCTATGATGGGCCTCAGCCATAGGAAAAAACAGTGCTGTCAGTTTCCTCATCTCCAGTACTGCAGTACCGCTCCCAACCACAGCGGGTGCATATATATATATATATATATATATATATATATATATATATATATATAAACGTATTAAATAGGATATAGCGCGTAGTCATGGAAAATCAATATGAAAAATAAAAATAAAGGAAAATATTAGATAAATAATGACATCAGTTTTAAAAAGTGTAATGAAGTCAACACAATACAATTTAAAAATGGTAACCAATAGATGTCGGTGGGTGTGCGTGTTTTGCAGTGTACAAACTGCCACACACCTACAGGAATATCGGTTATGATTTTTATACTATTAGGAAGCGAGGTCAAAAAGTAAACCCCCATTTTTTTACATTTTATTTATTTCCATAACGGCTGTCCCCTAAAAAGATCAAAATTTCCTACAAGTACGAGTATAATTTTTGGGAGGGTGATAACCCTCCTTTTCAGGCGAACACTCCCTACCCCCTCCCTCTTGCAATCATGCAGCAACGTCGTTTCTGCGAGCATGGAACATAGAAGATGAAAATATCGTGATACTAAACTGACAGACCTCTAATTAAGGTCTGTACCAGAACACACCAGTTAGAGTGAAACGCATGGGATACCAATATTCGTTCAGGCCCACGTAAAAGGAATACTAAGTGAGGACGAACAGAACAGTGTGAGTCGTAGCTATCGACAATAAAAACTTTCTACCATAATTAATTAGGACCCCGTTTGTTACGATTTTTGATTATTTTTTGGGTTTTGATTGGTCGCTATTAACATACTTGGAGTCCCATGCCAAAAATAGCCAAGGACAACCAATAGATTTCACGTAAATGGTCTCCCTAGGTAATGTTTACGTTTCAGTTGAAAGGTCTGTAGTACTTCCGCTAACCACGAGTGAGCACGTAGTGAGGACATCGACATAAATTACTAGAATGATAAATTATGAGCAAACCTGTCACAACCGAAGCAATCATTTTTGTCTAGCCAGAAACGTTTTGTTTGAAAGGCCATCATCACTAGAGCGACGTTATTGTAGTCCAGGCAATTATATCGACTATCAATCCTAATTTGTATATTATGGTGAAAGATCATCGATAGAGCACGTATCCTGTACCTAGGCGATCGATGGTAACAAATGTCTTTCTGATCTCCTCAAGTCAGGTGTAACTTGACAACGCGGCTGACAGAAGTGACGATCGAACATTGTCATAATATGTTTAGACTGCGACGCCAGGTCTCTAATCGCTTCGCCATGCTGACGCCAACATGTTTTGTTTCCAACCAGCGTCAAGTCTGTTAACTGTGGTACCTTGTTCCTTTTGTACCATTCCCGTTGACTGTACTAAACGATTAAGTTGTTACTTCCTGGTCCCTGTCACGTAATGATTGTGAACCCTCCTGGGAACAATGCCAAGCATTTCAGTTTCCGACGAGGGAAACAGTAGGGAGGGGAAAGATAAAAGGAGGATTAGGAGGGGAGATAAGAGGTTATGCTGAGTTGTTGTTTAGGCTTTGTTTTATTTGGCTATTATTTTTGTTTCCTTGTTACCTTGAAAGTAGAGATGTTAAAATGAGGATACATTTTCTATTTTTTCTCCTCCCTACATTGTTCTTTGTGTGTATGTGCAGTCATTTTCGCATATCAGACGGGGTCCTGTATGTCGTAGTTGACAGCATAGATCACATATCAGATGTGATCCTCTATTTCATAGTATATAGACAACATACCAGATGTGATCCTCTATGTCACAGATGACTTAGCATAGATCACATATCAGATGTGATCCTCTATGTCACAGATGACTTAGTATATATCACATTTAGTGACACCATGATTGTTTTGATTCCAGGAATTACGTCATCATCACCAGGTGCCGTCTCCAAAACGAAGGTTCGCTGTAATTAATCTCCAACGCCCAGGGTCGGTCTTAGGCCACTGCAACCTATGCGGCCGCAGTGGGCCCCGCACTTCATAGGCCCACAAATTAATATTAGAATTTATTTTATTATCCTCTTCCCTACCCAGACTGGGCCCCGCGTAATCCGTTTCGCATTGGGCCCCTCAATTGTTAGGGCCGGCCCTGCCAACGCCCTTCTCTTGCCTTGGTAGTGTACTTACTCTTCTCGACTGTAACCTGACCATATTATGACGTTCCTATCCCACTTGTATCTATGGCCACCTCAATTCTACACTCAAGTAAGCTCTTCGGCAATGTATATATTTAAATATGTCCAAAGTATTTAATTTGTTTTCTTTATATTTCTTCTAATCATCACCATCATCAAGTTCCGCCTCCGCAACGAAGGTTGGCTTCAACGGATCTCCAACATCCCCTGTCCCCTTTCTTGGTGGTGCATTCTGCTAGACTGTAACCTGTCCGTCGTATGATGTTACTCTCCCATTTATATCTCTGCATACCTCTTGTTCGCTTCTCTTCGACTTTACCCTCAAGTAAGGTCTTCAATAAGGTGTCATGTCTTTTAATGTGTCCAAAATATTTGCCTTGTTTTCTTCGCTTTCCATGATGTTCTCCTATATACCCAAATCTGAAAGGCATCAATTATGTCTTCTAATTGTTCATTTAGTGTCCATGTTTCTTCTAATAGTTATTATATTAACTTATAATAGTTCTTTTTTAACTCGTAGTGTTATATGTCAGAACCACTTTGCTTTCTTCTCTTTCCATGAATTCCTTCTATTCTTCTTTATAACCACACCTCAAATGCACCAATTTTGCTTCCTAGTTGTTTGTTCACTGTCCATGCTTCTGAAAGATACAGTAATGTACAATAGATTTAACGTTTATAATTACGTTTTTAATTTGTTTGTGATTTGTTTTGCTGTTAATGACGTATGACTGCAGGTTATCATCAGTGTACACCGGACAATTCGATTGGTGCTCCGATTCCCATCTTAGTAAGTCCAGCAGATTAGTTATGACCAGACCTGTCACAAGTAAGAAGACTATAGCAGCTGAAAGTTCCAAGTTCGATGCGGTTGCGTCTGTGGGTCTCACCAATGGCTCACTAGACAAACCAAACATGCAACAGAAAAACCTTAGTAGATGACATGCCTTTATATTGAGGTTATCTTCTTATAGAAGCTTCATGGCACATCATCTATACAATCCCGTAGTCGTAACCTTCGATAACAGTTACCATGTTGTTCCGACAGGCTGACGTTGTGCTTGTACTAGTTACGGACACGGCCTTGGTGGGCGGAACAGCATAGAAACCTGTCGCTAGGGCCAGAGTTATGCCCTGATGTCGACGTCTGTTTCTGTGGCATTAGACTCGAAACACCATCGAATGCCCCACGTGTTGTGAGGCCAGTTTCTAATCAAGAATCAAGAAGAAGAATAAAGAATCAAGTTCGATGCTGATTTATCAGTTTCTTCGAAAATCTGTTATGTTTCTCTTTAAGGGATGTTCCTTTTCTAGCACTCATTTCACGCAGACTTGAGAGTGACCATGATTTACACTTTGAAAAACTTCATAGCGGACGAGGTCCCTTAACGCATTCATAATAATAATAATAATAATAATAATAATAATAAATAATAAATAATACCCATAGCCATCAAGGTCGTATGGGTACCACACAGGAGACATCATCACAAAATAACCATCCGAAGAGCTCTCAGAAAACATTACTATACAGACACGATGGATACAAAGCCAGGGGCAGACTTGCAAACGATGGATTGAAGAAATAAAAGAGTCAGCGAAAACAAACATATGTGAAGCACACAAAAAGTCATCTCCAGAGAACTACCACTGATGCTGCAAGGCATAAAGGGGTATAAAGATAAAAAAAAGAAAAAAAAAGATGAAACCTACTATCAACTTTGATGATGTTTATAGGAGCTGGTGTTTATAGGAGCTGGTGTTTAGAGGAGCTGGTGTTTAGAGGAGCTGGTGATTAAGAGTGACGTATTCTTGATTTCTCCCCCCCCCCCCCATGCTTTTTGGAATATACTCTCTTTTGTTGAAACATGCGTTTCGCGATCAGGAATGTGGTATATTCATCCACTCTTGTACAGATCGTTGCCTCTAAAGTGCTAAAAGTTTGAAAATCAAAACCAGGATAAAGAAGGTCCTTATAAGAGATTTGTTCTTTGTAGATGGCATTGCAGTTACAACACACTCAGAGGAGATTCTGTAAAATAGTAAAACATTCTAGCTGAATTTTCTAATGCCTGTCATGAGTTTGAACTAACAATCAGTAAAAAGAGGACGCAAATATTGGAATAGGATGTCATCAAGCAGCCACACATTGTCATCAATGGTGAAGAGCTAGAGGATATTGATCACTTTACATTACTAGGATCCTCAGTCAACAATAAAATATCCCTTGATAAAAATAAGCATTTGAATTGGTAAGGCATCCACAACAATGGTCAGACTAACAAAAAGGGTCAGGGGCGTAAGAAAATTAACAATAAGAACTAAACACTGTACCAGGCTTGTGTTCACCTTACTCTACGACAGTGAAACATGAACTACATATACGCACCAGAAGAACGACGAAACAGGTTTCACATGCGGTGACAACGATGAATTCTTAGAGGTAGGTGGAAAGACAAAATCTCTAACATTGATGCATTGAAAAGAACAGGCAATACCACAGTATTTTCTATGCTCAGTCTGTGCCGACTCAGATGGCTGGGACACACTAGGAGGATGGAAAATAGTAGAATACTGTAGATATACTTTATGGAGAATTACAGTCTGGGAAAATATCTCAGGGTCGACCTCTACTTCGACACAAAGACGTGCATGCAAACGCAATATGTATGATACATGAATTAATACGGAATCATTAGGCAAGGATGCCGTGGGTAGTTTTGCATTTGGGGAAAGATAAAAAATGGTATAAAGACAAAGTAGAAAGTGATAGCAGTTAATTCAAGGACTGCACGTCTAAGAAGACACAAAACCGCACACTATCGTACCAGCAGGCCTGTGATTCCCTGTACATATTGAAGAAGACTCTTTGTGGCTCAGATTGGTCTTCTCACATCCATCCTCGACATAGATCGTATACTACATTTCTTATAACACAACAATAATACTATCGTTTGCAAAAGCGGAAAGATGCTGCCTACTGCTTCTGCTGTGATATACTGTAATTCTATTACACTGCTACTTCTGTGATATACTGTAATTATATTACACTACTATTTCTGCTGTGATATACTGTAATTCTATTACACTACTACTTCTGCTGTGATATACTGTAATTCTATTACACTACTACTTCTGCTACTGCTGTGATATACTGTAATTGTATTACACTTCTATTTCTGCTGTGATATACTGTAATTGTATTACACTACTACTTCTACTACTGCTGTGATATACTGTAATTCTATTACACTACTACTTCTACTACTGCTGTGATATACTGTAATTCTATTACACTGCTATTTCTGCTGTGATATACTGTAATTCTATTACACTACTACTTCTGCTACTGCTGTGATATACTGTAATTCTATTACACTTCTATTTCTGCTGTGATATACTGTAATTGTATTACACTACTACTTCTACTACTGCTGTGATATACTGTAATTATATTACACTACTACTTCTACTACTGCTGTGATATACTGTAATTCTCCCACTACTACTACTGCCATTGATTAGTTAAAATTGCTTTATCCTTTAGCATTAATTACGAGCGATGATGCTCTTATTTTTTCTATCCATAAAATTCGTTTATATTTAGAAGACTCCAAACTGTCAGTGCATTGATAACAAATTCTCATTGTGAGAAATTATCTACACGCGTAGAAGATATATTCCATCATTTTGCATGCAGACATCAATTACATAAACGACTGCAATCATTTGCTGGTATCAATGATGGCCACTTTGACCACACAATTTATATAGCTGCATAACTACAATACGGCAGCGGATACAAAATATTTCATGAAAGTGTAATACTAATAGATGAACACGAACTAACGAAAAATAAACAGCATACTTTTGTTGAACAGGTAATACAAACTCAGTAAATATTAATGATAGTAAGAGAAATAAAGCCTAAACGCAGATGAAAAACACGAAAATACAGAAAATCAAAAGATGATGCTTAAGCGAAACAAATTAAATATAAATAGAACCAGAACGTCTGGTTACAGCCAGCCATCTTGCTGGCATTGATATGATTTTCATATTGCAGCTGCCGCTGTTATAACTGATAGCGTCAAATATTTTCACAAATTAACGGGAGAAACATGTTCAACATTTGCTTGGCATAACAGATCAACTAAGATTGTTGAAGTTAAACCTAGGAATGATTGTTTCGACAGCGATTTACCACAATCAAAATATGAAAAAATGGAGGAGGCTGAGAGGTTTATAAAATGCAGTCATTATATAAGAATCAGAGCTGCAACCAAAGCCATACTCCCTCTTCAAGGGTGGCTGTTGATAATATTCTTCTTTTTGTGAGTTCGTTCTCATATTCCTGATGTTGCCTGTAAACCGGTATTTGTTGTGTCCCGGTTTACAATTTAGCTGCTATAACTAGGCATTTCGTCACGACACATCTAACTTAATCCTGACATTTTGTGGGCACCATTTTTTAATAGTGAATATCTAACTATGACTGGTCTTAGGTCATTTGATATAAAGTCCTTCATGCTCTAGCCAATCGTGGCCTTCGGAAATTACGGAACTAGTTGCTTAATGAAAAATTCTGTCCTCGGTGGCTAATCCGTGTTACTGATTCGACAGTAACAGACTATTGGACAACACTGCGGGTCAATGGGAACAAATGCTTCAAGACTGAAGTATCTATGGCTACATAAAGCATAGTTCTAAATTCCTAATTTCACAGTGACGCACATTATCGTAATCCGAAGGTCTGTTATTGCGTAAAGCTCACTAACCAGCGTCCCATCTCCTGAACAAAGGAATTTCCATTGAGCAGCGAGGACTGCAAGTTTCTGAAAGCCACAAGCCAAAACATGTCCAAGCCCAGTCGACTAAAGATACAACGTGTTCAAACTGGACACTTCGGGGGTGGGTGAGGGTGGAGGGGGGTGTATGATAGTACTGGAGAAGATATTGCACATTATATATGATACATTGCTAGTGTAGAAGAGAAAAATGAAAAACTGTAGAGTATCCGTCATGGATCTTGAACCCGGGCATGTTAGATGATTAACTAGCGTGATAAAGGAAATAATACCTTTCCATAGTGGCTTGAACCCGGGCATGTTAGAGGATTAATTAACGTGATAGAGGAAATAATACTTCTCCATAGGGACGTGAACCCGGACACGTTAGATGATTAATCATCTAATTAGATGATTAATGAGTGCGACAGAGGAAATAATACCTGTCCATAGGTTAAGGGGTAGACCGGGGTGCAAAGGGAACGCAATGCTCTTGGCGGACCCAGGGTTAGCAGATAACCAATATCCCAAATGTACCTCCACGCGGTGCACCCTGGAAACAGAAAACAGCAGCTCGAGCTGATTCTGGCCAAATCATTTGGGGATGGTGTCCGAGAATGTGGAGGAAGCAGATGGAAAGAGATTTGACTGCAAAAGAGACAGACAATATCTCCGACACCATTTGCATCACCACATACAGCGACACTGTCGTCATACAGTGACGTCTGTTAGTCAGAACATTGGAGGGGCGGCCAATATAAAAGGCACGTAAAGTTGGTTGCATGGAGAGAAACAAATATATGTCATAAAGAGTACAATAACACAATGAAAGGGCAGAACAGCGCCAGAGGGCAGCGCGAACTGCAAATGAAAAGAGAAAAGTTCTTAGGAAAGGGGAACTATAAGCTCTGTTAGCTCAAGACGGGCTACTAGTTACCTGTGATCCTTATAAGCAGAGACCCAGACCCAATTGTAGGCGCTCGGAAAAGCAAAAAGACCTAAACCAACTCTAATGTCGAGCCTTTCTATACCGGAAATATGCTCGAGAAGAGAAAGGGTTCCGAACCCGATGGGCTTAGGCAAGAAGGGGACAACGGTAACAGTCCTGGCCCAACTCTAATGTCAAGATTTCCTATACCGGAAATACGCTTGCAGAGAGAAAGGGTTCAGTACCTGATGGGCTCAGGCGCTATTGGGACAAGGACGCACATCTCGAGAACGCCTTGCTCTCAAACGCGTGGTATGAGACTCAAACTTGTACAGACAATATCTCCGACACCATTTGCACCACCACAGGGGTTCACGATGTCTGTGAACGACGCCTCGGGTAGGAGGGCGAACGAGCCAGTATCCAACTCTTCTGGCGAGTTCTTCCTCATACGGAACCAGGCTCGCGGATGAGAAAAGGTTCAGTACCCGATGGACACAGGCAGAGTTCGTCCAATTGCACAAGATGGGTTTATAGACAGAGGGGCACCTCGTGCCAGATAGACGCGCTCGACAAGCGTCTTGGCGAAGAGGCACTTCACACCAGCGTGCCCGGCGACAGATACACAGGCTGTCACGGATTAGGGACCAAACCCGAAATAAAGGAATGACGAAAACGGATGTGCCGGACCTCGGACGTCCTGACCACAAGTGGCCAACCGGGGTGCAAATAATCACAGTTTTACTGTGGAACTTGCAGCACAACGTACTTCACGCTCCCTGGCAAAAATCACACGAAATATTCGTTGTGGTTATTTTAGAGCGAACGCTGAAGAAGAAGAAGAAGGGGTAGACCGAAAGAAATACTCAGAAGAACAATACTTAGAGAACATAAAACAACCAATATTCATACTATTTAAGAACTGCACAGAATATCTTTGAACAGACAGAATTGGAGAGATTTGACCTCTGCCCTATGCGCTAACTTCAGCGCAAAAGGAAAATGAATGAATGAATAGGTTCTGAATGAATAGGTTCTGAATGAATAGGTTCTGAAGAAAACATTGGGAAAAAATTGAGATTCTCCTTCATACAAGCTCATGATGAACACGCACATTGCCAAATCGTTATCGAAGAAAGAATATACTTACTTGATAGGTTAATTATATACTAGCAATCATCAAACATTGTACCACTTTCTTTTAAGAGTAACAATTTTTTGTGCTGAATTTAAAATACACAAAACGAGTAAACGTACAAATCTTATTCATTTACGGACTCAAATGTGTATTTCTCTAAAGAGTGAACATATTCAGGACCGTCGCCTAAGCAGTTGTCTACACTAAGGTTTAAAAAAAGCAATGTTGGGATGTCTGTTTTGCAAGCCAACGGAATGAAGTCGTCACTGACACCGTGCTTGCGCTGACAAGTCTCCTAGTACCAGGTATAAGATCTGCGAGTCTGAGTTACTGTTAAGAAGCCGTTGCGTAGATGTTACTGTTGAAGGTACATATTTTCACATTATAAAATAGCATAATCATATCTATCTTATCTATCTTATCTATCTTATCTATCTATCTATCTATCTATCTATCTATCTATCTATCTCTCTATCTATCTATCTTATCTATCTATCTTATCTATCTATCTATCTTATCTATCTTATCTATCTATCTTATCTATCTTATCTATCTATCTTATCTATCTATCTTATCTATCTATCTATCTATCTATCTATCTATCTATCTATCTATCTATCTATCTATCTATCTATCTATCTATCTATCTATCTATCTATCTATCTATCTAATTATCTATCTATCTATCTATCTTATCTATCTATCGATCTTATCTATCTATCTATCTATCTATCTATCTATCTATCTATCTATCTATCTATCTATCTATCTATCTAATCTATCTAATCTATCTAATCTATCTATATATCTATCTATCTATCTAATCTATCTATCTATCTATCTATCTATCTATCTATCTATCTATCTATCTATCTATCTATCTATCTATCTATCTATCTATCTTATCTATCTATCTTATCTATCTATCTATCTTATCTATCTATCTTATCTATCTATCTATCTATCTATCTATCTATCTATCTATCTATCTATCTATCTATCTATCTATCTATCTATCTATCTATCTATCTATCTATCTATCTATCTATCTATCTATCTATCTATCTATCGATCTATCTCTATCTATCTTTCTATCTATCTATCTATCTATCTATCTATCTATCTATCTTATCTATCTTATCTATCTATCTATCTATCTATCTATCTATCTATCTATCTATCTATCTATCTATCTATCTATCTATCTTATCTATCTATCTTATCTATCTATCTATCTATCTATCTTATCTTATCTTATCTTATCTTATCTATCTATCTATCTATCTATCTATCTAATCTTATCTATCTATCTATCTGTCTACCTATCTAATCTATCTGTCTGTCTATCTATGTTCATCATATCTATCCGTCAGTTGGTCTATTTATATTCCTTCAGCTCCGACTACGGCACATATAACAGAAACCAGAACACTCCATTTCTAGTGATGTGACGTTGGCCTGTGTAATTCTGCATGATGTTTAGACCCAGTTAGTGTTCTGGAAATTTTCAGGGTACGAACAATAGGGCTAAGAAAATATACCGGCTACATACTTGTCTAATCTTACAGTTTGTATTTATAGTTTTGTATAAATATATTATATTTTTACAATATTTCAGCTTACAATAAATAAGTATATATTTTTACAATAAATGGCACAGTATATTATTAGTAATTCATGAATTGTATGCATTATTATGCATACATCCCGTTAAATGTCCAGCAAATAGAAGCTAATAATTTTATTTGTCCCATGTGTTGCCGAGATCAAAAGTACAACACCATGGCCTGTCGTGATTTGTATAAAAGGCGACTAAGGAGGTTTGGGGTGGGAGATGGCCGTTCAACCCCACTGTTGCTTAAAGGGGTTCAAAAGCGATGCTCAAGTTGATTTAAGATTGAAAGACATAGATACCATGTGCAGCTGACATCGTCGACAGTAAGATGACCTCTGTCCAGAATTAATTAGGACTTTATTCATTACGTTTTTTATTATTGTCCTGGTTGTCGTTGGCCACTATTTATATATTTGAATCGCATGCCAAAAATAACAAAGGTCGATCAATGAAATGAACTGAAATAATCAAAGTGGACATTTCAGACCTTGTTTACGTTTTCTGAGCACAGATGTATACACTGAAGACCGATGCAGTCAAGAAGTAAGCAAATACACAATGCATTCCATTTTCTGGAGTAGATCCTGATAACCAGCAGGAATTTGAAAACGAACGCAGAATGTTTTTACTTAGCAAAATCAGAGTGCTACAGACATCGTATTCTGTCATTATTAGTATTCATAATGTAGAAATTAGCTGCAGAAATTATTTTGTATATGGTAACTGACAAGTTTAGTTTGTACATGGGGAATGTGATACGTTTCTTTTGTATATGGTAACTGTGACAAGTTTAGTTTGTATATGGTAACTGTGACAAGTTTATTTTGTATATGGTAACTGTAACAAGTTTAGTTTGTATATGGTAACTGTAACAGTTTAGTTTGTATATGGTAACTGTAACAAGTTTAGTTTGTATATGGTAACTGTAACAAGTTTAGTTTCTATATGGTAAATGTGACAAGTTGAGTTTGTATATGGAAAATGTGACAAGTTTAGTTTGTATATGGTAACTGATAAGTTTAGTTTGTATATGGTAACTGTGACAAGTTTAGTTTGTATATGGTAACTGTAACAAGTTTAGTATGTATATGGTAACTGATAAGTTTAGGATGTATATGGGGATTGTGACAAGTTTAATTTATATATGGTAAATGTGACAAGTTTAGTTTGTATATGGAAAATGTGACAAGTTTAGTTTGTATAGTTGGAATGTGACAAGTTTAGTTTGTATATTTGGAATGTGACAAGTTTAGTTTGTATGTGGTAAATGTGATAAGTTCAGTTTGTATATGGGGAATATGACAAGTTCTTTTTGTGCATTAATTTATAAACTATTGCTAGTTAGCAAGTCGTAGAACGGAGATTGGGATTGGATGCCATATCGGTTACAGCTTAGAAAAAATACATGCGCCTTTCAGCAGGTAATCAATCAATCAATAAAACCCATAACCCTTCAGGGTCGTAGGGGTACCACATTGGAAGCTTCAGCACACAGAGTCCTCCAGCGAATTCTATCCTCAGCGATGCGGATGAGTGTGGAAATATCTAGCCCTGTCCATTCCTTGATGTTGTCTGTCCGTGTCTTTATTTGTCCTCTGCTTCTTCCACCCTCGACAGTTCCCTGCAGTATTGTTTTTGACAAGGAATCGTGCCTGCATACATGTCCGAACCATGCTAGTAATATCCTACTTCAGTATGGTATTTCTGACAATTGAACAATTAGACTGTACAACCAACCCCACCACAATCCTCATTATTCGCCTGGTAAGACATTTGCATTGCTGGTTACTATTCATTGCTTCCACGTAGGGCCCTGGCAACAGGCGGGAACGATTTCATATCAACTGAGAACAACGTGTGAAATGTTTGTAGTCCCATAGCAATTTGTAGGTATACTGCTTCTTAGGGGACTTGCTGACTTACACATATACAACACTTATAAACTATCTCCATGTTTCAATGTAAATGACTTGAGGAAACAACTGAATTCAGACTGAGTGACAGTAATGACATTAAACAAAAGCTTTTAGCAAAGTATGCGAACTGTATTTATATTTACGGCAGAAATTATACACAAGGATGTTAAATTTCAGAGCGTACACATGGGGAAAGAAAGGTTTAAATCCCCCCTCCTAATGTAAATGTACTACAAATAAGAACATTGATGTCAAGCCCCACTCCCATTTCCCATAGAGGGTCGAAGTTATTCGTAGGCCGTGCTAAAATCGGTTGTCATGTCGAAAAGCGCAGATAGTTAAGCTGTAAACTATGGTACGTCACATTCCATTCTCTGGACTACGTCTAGAAAACTTGCAGAGTTTGAAAATGAATGCAGAAGAAGACCGTTTCACCGACTCCATCCACTCCTTATGTGCCCAACTATTCTCAGTCTTTCTTAGCACGCTCATCGTGTTTTTGAGATAGTATACAGATTTATGTATGGATGCAGATTTGAAATTCTAACAATCTGATTGCCCTGGTTATTGCATTTCTCCTTGTGTACGTGACAAAAGCACTGATGTCTCCTCTCACAATTTTACTTCAGTTCCATAAACATACATGAACCCATCATATATATATCAGGGGCAGGCAACTTGGACGCGCTGATGATCTACTGGGAAGTTCTCACAATGTGAGACGAACTATCCTTTTTGAAATGACCTCAATGACCGTATATTTATCATTTTGACAATAGTTAAATACATATTTACGGCAATATATAGGTCGTAGATACTTCCACAGTTAAGGTGCGGGGGAGTTACCTAAAAGGAATAAGGTCATTGGCCCCTTTTCGTAGATATTGTAACGGCCATGGATAAGGTTAATGATTAAAATGTGTTTTAAAAGTATCTTTCTAAATGATGCTGACGATCTACTAAATCTATTCCCGGGATCTGCTCTGCCGGTACATAATGATCAATTATCTACTAAATCTATTCCCGGGATCTTCCGGTACATAATGATCAATTATCTACTAAATCTATTCCCGGGATCTTCCGGTACATAATGATCAATTATCTACTAAATCTATTCCCGGGATCTGCTCTGCCGGTACATAATGATCAATTATCTACTAAATCTATTCCCGGGATCTTCCGGTACATAATGATCAATTATCTACTAAATCTATTCCCGGGATCTTCCGGTACATAATGATCAATTATCTACTAAATCTATTCCCGGGATCTGCTCTGCCGGTACATAATGATCAATTATCTACTAAATCTATTCCCGGGATCTTCCGGTACATAATGATCAATTATCTACTAAATCTATTCCCGGGATCTGCTCTGCCGGTACATAATGATCAATTATCTACTAAATCTATTCCCGGGATCTGCTCTGCCGGTACATAATGATCAATTATCTACTAAATCTATTCCCGGGATCTTCCGGTACATAATGATCAATTATCTACTAAATCTATTCCCGGGATCTGCTCTGCCGGTACATAATGATCAATTATCTACTAAATCTATTCCCGGGATCTGCTCTGCCGGTACATAATGATCAATTATCTACTAAATCTATTCCCGGGATCTGCTCTGCCGGTACATAATGATCAATTATCTACTAAATCTATTCCCGGGATCTTCCGGTACATAGTTATCAACGTGTTGCGTGTCCCTGGCATATGGGATATGCTTTAATTATATTTGTTTTAAATTTGAAAAGTTGTGCAAGATTGAGATTGGCTTCATTGTTCTATCCATCTATATATAGTCCGTTCCTCCCAACGATGCCATACGACATCTGTACGGTATCATCATATCCCGTAGTGGCATGCATGAATTAAATTTTGTAAACAAGACGCCCAGAACTGGTTTCGAACCTGCGACCTCTTGAGAACAAAGAGAAGGGTTTAACCATTACGCCATGAAAGTCCCAACGTTAGGATTACGAAAATCCTCACTGAGGTTCAAGTTAAAACATACATGTACATGATGGATAGTAGAGGAGGCTTGATTATAACAGTCAAACAGTTGTGTTCAAACAAGTAGGCTACATATGCATAATATTCAAGAGCGCAGATCCCAAACATCCATACTTATCATGACTGATACGACTAATCATCGACCACTTTATATCGGCAGCAAATGAAAAGCATGGAGAAATTCGGATCAGTCGAGATAAGTAACACTATTTGAGATCTGCGAGCAGAACTATACGGGAGAAGGATATGGTTAAAAGTACTTACTAAATGGACTGCGGTCTTGACCGCGGGCGTCAATCTGTCTTTTAAATTTCATCTGGACACGTCGTTCACTGCAGCCAGACAAGAGCTGATATGTCTTGATTAGAGACGGACCTCCAGTTAACTTTTCTAGGTTATTTATGGCTAATAAAGTTGTAGGGCTACCATCAACCTGGGAAAAGAATATACCAGTATGAACGAGAATAGTTACATTTGTGTTACCAATAATAAATATGGCATACTAACAACTAAACACAAGGATAGACTACGTTTCGACTAAAATGTTTTTAACAGAACGAAAAAAACAGAGACGAACATACTTGGGGGAAAAAATACAATTTAAAATATTAGCAAGATAAATGTAGTCAAATTAAGTTTCTTCTTCTTCTGTGTTCATAAGATTCAGTAACTTCCTCTCCGATTTATTGCTAATGTCATTGCTTGTTTCTTCCAGGAGAAAGGTTGGTGGATGTCACATTTATGCCATCATTAAGCATGTATGTTGCCGGGACCGTTCTCTGGACTACATTCTGTTGATCTGCAGGAGTTCGAGAACGAACACAGAAGAAGAAGATCACCATCATGAATCGCCCGTGTGTTGCCAGGACTAGACAGGGGAGCAACGAATAGCAACACTATTTTCCTTTCATGCATGTCGTAAGAGGCGACTAAGGAGATTATGAGATAGAGTTGGCTGTCCCATCCCATCTAGGGTATGCTGAAAGCAGTGCTAAGTCGGATATGTTAGACCGAAATGCGCAGATATCGCAGCAATGATGTAAACTATGACACAACGCATTCCGTTCTCCGGACTATATCCTGCTAATCTACAAGAGTTTGAGAATGAACGCAGAAGAAGAATCATCATCATGAACTGTGAATAGTAACTTGAGCCAGTGGTTCTCAAGAGGACCATATATCTCCGTGGTCTAGTTGGGAGACCAGGAAGATATATGGGCAATTGAGATAAACTGTGTGAACAGTATATAATAAAATAAATGTTACTGAAAAAAATATTTTTTTTAAAACAAGAAACACATTTCTGATAAGTACAGAAAAAGATCACTAATCAAAATTGTAGAGTTTTTTTGTTCAGGTCATAGAGACAAATTTCATTTGAAATGGACTTCAGACAAACAAAATATTGAAGAACTACCACTATCTTAATCGGTAGGGATAGGTCACCATACTTCGCCCTAGGACATGGCACAACAGACTTAATAAACTCATGCACAAGATGCGACTAGGTGCCACATCACTGTGCCAGATGAACATCTGAATTTATTATGTTTGTTTGTAATACAAAACCCCAGGAATTGCGAGCATTCTTCTTGATTCTGGCCTCACAGCACGTGGGACATTCCCATAAGTGCTTCGTCCTCTGTTCCAGCAACCATTGGACTCGATGGTGTTTCGAGTCCAATGCCGCCGAAATAGACGTCGACATCAGGGCACAGCTCTGGCTTTTGCGACAGGTTTCTTTGTTGTTCCGCTCACCCACGCAGTGCCCGTAACTAGTTCAAGCACATCATCGGCTTGTCGGAACAACATGGTAACTGTTATGGAAGGTTACGACTAATTGCGAGCAATTAGCTCTTACCTCTTATATGCAGTAGGGTGGTTTTTCTTAACTTTCTTTCATACCCAAGAGACTTCAGCTTTCGACTTAGTGCAATTCATATTCTTCTCAAAGGGAGGTGTGGGGTCTGTACATATTCTGCAGAACTGTACAAGTGAGAGACACAGTACCAACGGTACACCCTTCACAGATATATGAAACCAAAGATGGAACCGTAGAGTCTTATCTAAGACTCCTGTCTGATCGTGTAGTGATAAAGTAGCGAAAAAAGAAAAAAATATATCTGGGATTACTGAGATATGGTTTTTGGAAAGAATGACAAAAATACCATGGACATCTAATAAAACGAATGTAAAAGTCCTAAGAGATACTGAAGTAAAAGGACAAATTATAGAAGAAATTAGATGCAAACGGTCAAGGTGTTTTAGAGTAGGTGATGTGAGAGCAAAACTTACAATTAAATTGTACGAATTTGAAATTTTTTAAAATAAAAAATCTAAATCTAAAAACATATGGCGTTTTCCCCCGCACATTTTCTGTAAAATATTGGGGGGGGGGGGTTTATATAATTAAGCATGGAATGGGAGGTCCCTAAATTATTGAAGATATGTTGACCTTCCTCTGGGGGTGGAAGAGTCAAAACTGCCGAAGAAGTATTGACGTAATTTATAAACGGCTCCTAAGTAGCCGAGAAGCGATGTAGTCTAGTTGATAGTGAGCTTGCTTGTTATCACCGGGTTACAGTGTGCCAGATTCAAATCCACATCCGGACAAATAAAATCCGGGTTGTGATTTTTCGCTTAACACGACCACTCCCCCAGTCGACTCAGCTGTAAAATGAGTATCTGACGCATGAGTTAGGGAGGTAAATACATCAAGGAAGAGAACTGACCACCCCACCTAATAGTTGCTGCCTGCGGCTTAGTACATGGAGATTTATCCTGATCTCCGACGGTAGCTGCATTGGGATACACCTTTACCTTTTTAGTAATCAAGTGGGATTTTGAGATCAAGTGGGAAAGATATAGAGGAAGACGAAGAAAAATTGCTGGAATTTTTGACACTGTGGCATGAGAGAATATCACCAAGCTATATCACCAAGCTATATCACCAAGCTGAACTCATTAACAACACAAAAGACAGATGTGTGGCGTATCATAATCGCCTAGGCTACTAAGCATGACACTTGAGTGATTGAACCAAGACATGATTGTGTTGTGTTAACACACAGTCTGTCTCAGTATAAAGAGGTTTGTATCTTTTTGACAACAAATAAACACAAAAAACAGTTTCTAAGATCAAGGCTAATATATCTGACAATCATCAACACTATGTCATGATTGACGTACCACTTTCAATCATCAACACCATATCATGATTGACTTACCACTTTCAATCAACACTATATAATGATTGCGTTGCTGCCTTCAATCATCAACACTATATCATGATTGACTTGCCGCTATCAATCATCAAAACTATATCATGATTGACTTGCCGCTTTCAATCATCAACACTATATCATGATTGACTTGCAGCTTTCAATCACCAATATTATATCATTAACTTAGTGCTTTCAAACATGATTGACTTAACCGCTGTTGTGTGTTTTCAAATAAAACATTCCCCTTCTCAGTCTGATCATGAATACGATTCAGCGGCGTTGACATATAAATACGGGGAGGGTTACCACTTTTCAAAGGCATAATTAGCCTGAACTTTTTACCTCGTCTGGGCTGGTACAAAACGCCCGACTTATTTCTTCGGTTAGTACATTCGCCTGAGGGGTATATGTAGTTTTAGATCTGGAAGTTGGAATTGGAAATGGTTAGATCAGTGTTTCCCAACCTTTTTTGTACTATGCCCCACCTAAGACTTTCTAAAATGCTGATGTACTATGTCCCCTCTATATAACATATACATATGTTTCTTTATATTCAAAAATTTAATTATTCCCTAATGAAGAGTAATTACAATTTGTTTGAATTGCCCCCCTGAACAATCATATTGCCCCCCTGTGAGGTGTGGGCCCCACGTTGGGTAACACTGAGTTAGATGGATGGATTTATAGCTGAAAAATTCTACAATAAGTTACTTCGTCAAAAAAGATCTTCTTCTAGTTAGATAAATAAATTCTAAACCGAAGCTATTAAAACATGGTTTGTATTTTTTCTTCTGCGTTCATTCTCAAACTCCTGCAGATTAGCAGGATGTAATTCAGAGAACGGAATGCGCTGTGTCATGGTTTACATCATTGCTGCGATATCTGCGACTTTCGGTCTGACACATCCGACTTCTGCATGGCTTTGGGTCACTGGCCCTATATGGGACGGGACAGCCAACTCCATCCCATAACCCCATTAGTTGCCTTTTACAACATGCGTGGAAGGTAAACAGTGTTGCTATTCTCTGCTCCCCTTTCGGGCCCCGGCAACACATGGGCAAATTCTAATTTATACTAGTTAACTAGTAAATAATTATAATAAAATCTTCAAATAATATGAATTGTCTCATAAATGATATTAATCTCATTTGTTGGGTTAGCTACACAACATTTCTGTTCAAAACACGTGCTATGTTTCCAAGAAGTTGATAGGCTCTGCTGGATTGTACCGTTCAACCATTGCTGTAATAGATTCATAGACACTGTGGTAAACATTTACTTTCTTTGTTGTTGCTTGACCAGTGGCAATCTGACTTCTCAATAGTGCAGGTGTATGTTGTTACTGCTTAACTTCCTGGCAAGTGTTGATACTGTTGGATGAGATACGTTCACCTGTGAATTAAATGCATTGTACCCGCCTTCAACAATGTTGTTACTTCTTGGCACTTTAATTCAGGACATTATCGTGTGAACGTCAAATGCTCACTGGAAATCGAGGCAGCGAATGAATACGAGGAACCCGTCCGTCTTATGTAGAAATTATCAAAATAATTGATGAGGACATCTAGGACTGAGAAATTGATCATACTTGTGAGTTGTTCGAAAACATTAATGATATCAGTTAATTAATGACATACGAATGCCAAAGCCATCAGTTAATTAATGACATACGAATGCCAAAGCCATCAGTTAATTAATGACATACGAATGCCAAAGCCATCAGTTATTTGAAAATAAAATCCAAAATGAAAATAATATCCTGATACTTTGAGCTCGTGGAAACTCACATTCAAAAGCTTTAATTGCAGCTAACTCGAAATCAGTGACTATTAAAGATATGATGATGTTCCTCCTTCGCAAGCGAAGATGAGCATGGCATGAAAGCAATGACTTGCGCTATGAAAATTGGATTAAAGTGAGGGACAGTTGCGCACTGTCGTCAACCTCACTCTCACGCCCCTACACATATGGTCTCAGTGGCAAGACGACTGAGTGTGTGTCGGGTTGCAGTAGATGACCAGGGTGCCTTACTGTCTCACCGTGCTCTTTGACGCTCTAAAGATATACAGTATATCCTACAATATTGTACTTTCCCAAATTCTTCTTCTTCTTCTTCAACGTACATTCTCAAACTCCTGCTGAATTCTCTTGTAGCAGGACATGTCCTACTAGATTTCCAGCAGAATGTAGTCCAGAGAATGGAAATGCGTTGTGTCGCCGTTTTATTTGCGCCAATGGCCCGACACATCCGTCTTCGGCGGTATACTTTCCCAAATGATGTACCAATATTTACTTTGCGGTAATCAGAGCTTGAAGGACAGTTAGTATATTACATGCATGGCGCATAGCTAATCTGTATCCATTGTGATGAGATACGCTCATCTTAAGAGCAGTATCTTATATTAGAGTTTTTAAGAGACGCCAAAATCAATTACACGCATTTGGGTTGCCGGATTGTTTGTTACAAAATTATATCAATCTACTGAAAGCAAAATATTGTCTATAAAAATAACTAGAGATATGGAAGTCTGAGGCTGTGTCGATATCGACGCAAGACAGTGACACAAAAAAAAGCATTTATGACTGTGGTTAGTTCTGAGATTGGTGACCAGATTGTAAGGATGAGAACCAGACGATGGTATGTTAAGAAAACCCAGAATCTGTTGATTCGTATTATCTCTTCGTTCTGAATATGGTATGTTGCTAAGAAAACACAGAATCTGTTGTTTGGTATTACCTCTTCGTTTGAATATGACATGTTGCTAAGAAAAACCAGAATCTTCTGTTTCGTATTATCTCTTCGTTCTGAATATAGTATGCTAAGAAAAACCAGAATCTGCTGTTGAGTTTATCTCTATGTTCTGAATATAGTATGCTAAGAAAAACCAGAATCTGCTGTTGAGTTTATCTCTATCTTCTGAATATAGTATGCTAAGAAAAACCAGAGTCTGCTGTTGAGTTTATCTCTATCTTCTGAATATAGTATGCTAAGAAAAATCAGAATATGCTGTTGAGTTTATCTCTATGTTCTGAATATAGTATGCTAAGAAAAACCAGAATATGCTGTTGAGTTTATCTCTATGTTCTGAATATAGTATGCTAAGAAAAACCAGAATCTGCTGTTGAGTTTATCTCTATGTTCTGAATATAGTATGCTAAGAAAAACCAGAATCTGCTGTTGAGTTTATCTCTATCTTCTGAATATAGTATGCTAAGAAAAATCAGAATATGCTGTTGAGTGTATCTCTATGCTCTGAATATAGTATGCTAAGAAAAACCAGAATATGCTGTTGAGTTTATCTCTATGTTCTGAATATGGTACGCTAAGAAAAACCAGAATATGCTGTTGAGTTTATCTCTATGTTCTGAATATAGTATGCTAAGAAAAACCAGAATCTGCTGTTGAGTTTCACTCTTGTTGAATTGCTCTGGTCTGTGTAGATATTAATAAAATTCCAATTCTGGCATATAATTACCCGTCATCTGACCGATACCCTAGTTATAATAGCTAATTTTCGAAATATCACACACACAAACTAACCAAGCGCACTTTGTGTTGCCAGGGCCCGAAAGGGGAGCAAAGAATATCAACACTGTTTACCTTCCACGCATGTCGTAAAAAGCTACTAAGGAGGTTATAGGATGGAGTTGGCTGTCCCATCCCATATAGAGTCAGTGACCCAAAGTCATGCTGAAGTCGGATGTGTCAGGCCGAAATTAGCAGTTATCGCAGCAATGCTGTAAACCATGACACAACGCATTTCGCTCTCCAGACTACATCCTGCTAATCTGCAGGAGTTTGAGAACGAACGCAGAAGAAGAAGAAAAAACTAACCAAGGATGTATATTCAAAAAGGGAATTAGGGGGTGGGAATCAACCTTTCTCCTTTAGGAAAATATTTTTTTTTGTCTATTGTCTTTTCCCAGGTGATTTGTTATCCACTCTTACCGTTAAAGTGTAGGTGTGATTGGAGCTTGATCTTGTCTTCCAAGGCCTCGGTTTGCTATGATCATGTATGTTCAAGATGTCCCTGACGTTTTCTATCCATCTTTTTCGTGATCTTCCTCTGGCTTTGTACCCTGATCTTATTTGCTTATAATGAGATGTAATAATAGCATACTATTTTCTCTAAACAAATTTTTTTAAACACAGTAAACAGAAGATAAACCCTCTGCCCTAAACCCCTTTTAAACACAGTAAACAGAAGATAAACCCTCTGCCCTAAACCCCTTTTAAACACAGTAAACAGAAGATAAACCCTCTGCCCTAAACCCCTTTTAAACACAGTAAACAGAAGATACACCCTCTACCCTAAACCCCTTTTAAACACAGTAAACAGAAGATAAACCCTCTGCCCTAAACCCCTTTTAAACACAGTAAACAGAAGATAAACCCTCTGCCCTAAACCCCTTTTAAACACAGTAAACAGAAGATGCCCTCTGCCCTAAACCCCTTTTAAACACAGTAAACAGAAGATAAACCCTCTGCCCTAAACCCCTTTTAAACACAGTAAACAGAAGATGAACCCTCTGCCCTAAACCCCTTTTAAACACAGTAAACAGAAGATGCCCTCTGCCCTAAACCCCTTTTAAACACAGTAAACAGAAGATAAACCCTCTGCCCTAAACCCCTTTTAAACACAGTAAACAGAAGATAAACCCTCTGCCCTAAACCCCTTTTAAACACAGTAAACAGAAGATAAACCCTCTGGCCTAAACCCCTTTTAAACACAGTAAACAGAAGATAAACCCTCTGCCCTAAACCCCTTTTAAACACAGTAAACAGAAGATAAACCCTCTGCCCTAAATCCCTTTTAAACACAGTAAACAGAAGATAAACCCTCTGCCCTAAACCCCTTTTAAAAAGAGACGTTTTCCAAAGAAACATTTTCAAATCTCACAAAAATAAAATATATTTTATTAGCGGAAAGACACTCCACCCCCATAACACAACCGTATGGTCTGCTCTGTAACTATCTAACAAGCATGCAAGAAATGTGTGCGGTAAATGTATTGACAAGGAAGAAAGTGAAATTCTATCCAGCATATCATTGGTCTTGAACAAGTCTATTGTAATGTACACGAAGAAGGAATGGTCGTGACAGTAAACAACAGTCTATAATAATAATAAAAAGTTTCTTCGTCTGAACAGGCTGTCAATCATTGTTAAAAAATGCACTTCCTTACAACAGGAATGTCATCCTTAAGGCAAGCTATATCCCGTTCAACCATACTATTCTCCTTTAGGCGCGGCACGAACTGTAAACGCACTGTCTGCTTTCACATTTTCATTTTTATGAATTAAAGAAACATTTAAATAAAACAAAAATAGAAACGCAGTTTTATCTAATTATATATATACATACATACATATATATATATATATATATTCTCATTATATAGAATAGTGATTACCATTTGGTGTCTATTCAAATAGCAACATTTATATATTAATACTTTTTATCATTACAAACGCCGAGAGGCAGCAAAAGTCAGTTCGGTATTCTTCTTCTTCTTCAGCGTTCATTCTCAAACTCCCACTGAATTTCTCTTGTAACAGGACAATGATCCTACAAGATTTCCAGTTGAATGTAGTCCAGAGAATGGAAATGCGTTGTGTTACCGTTTTATTTGCGCCAATGGCCCAACACATCCGTCTTCGGCAGTAGTTCGGTATGAACTCTAGTATTTCCTGCGGAGACATGACGCTTGAAATGCCTTTAGTTCGTCAATTGGAAACAGAAGTCAAACATAATAAGCATATAGTTATAGTATGGATAGATAAGTGGTTAATGTACACAAATTCAAGTGAATATACTCAGTTCGTGTCATTCTTTCTTTCTTTTCGCTTTATGCCCCTTTATGCATTCAAGCGTCACGGGTAGGAGAGACTTCTGGAGATTGCCTTTTTGTGTGCTTACTGTATGTTTGTTTTCGTTGACTCTTTTGTTTCTGTAATCCATCGTTTGCAAGATCTGCCCCTGGCTTTGTATCGATCGTGTCTGTACAGTAATACTTTTTGAGGTGCCCTGTCTGATGTGGAAGCATGCGAAAACCACTTAATCTGTTGTTTGCTGATGTAATCCAGAATTGAAACCGTGTTTGTTAGTCTTCTGATATTTAGGTTCCTGATTCTGTCTCTTATTGTTACTCCGAGGATTCTACGTAGACAAGTCATTTCTGTTGTAACATATTTTCTTTTGAATTCTGTTATTAGTGTCCACGTTTGACATTGGTAGCATAGTGGTGGTAAGATGATCGTTTTATATAGTGTAGTTTTGGTGTTCATGCTCACATATTTATTTTTGAAAACAGGAGACACCTAACCCAAGATCCGATATACTATGTTGCATCTATGTTGGATTTATTTAGTGTTTTCCCCATTCGATGATATGATGCTTTCAAGATAAGTGAATTATTTCACCTGTTTAAGTTGTTGAGTATCGTGTCATTAGTACATGAATATCATGATACATTTTGTTACAGTAGTTTTTGAAAAACCATTCCTTTAAGCTACACGCCCGCAGATCTCTATAAAGAGTGCTGCGTACAAACTGTAAAACTCCGTGCACGTAATTCAGAACTGTATCTAAAAAAGGCGCCCAAGTACAATCTTTGAGCGATCTACACGTGCTATTATGTGCAGCTCGAATCGACGTGTGACCCATGCAAGCAACTCATACTTTAGCTTCTTGACAGATGCTTATTGCTGTCTTTATATAACATTATATACAGACAAGAAAGAAATTCTACAAAGAGACATACGAGGCTGCCTCAAGGAAAATCTTATAATATTGTTTTGAATGAATATATTTTAAGAATAAATTTTGCCGAAGACGGATGTTGCGGGCCATTGGCGCAAATAAAACGAAGACACAACGCATTTCCATTCTCTGGACTACATTCCGCTGGAAATCTTGTAGGACCATTGCCCTGCTAGAGATCCAGCGGGAGTTTGAGAATGAACGCTGAAGAAGAAGAATAAATTTAACACAACTGTATAATTTTTCAATGCAGAGAGTTTTTCGATATTACCACGAGCGTGCTTACTATCACCGAGTCACCATTTCCATAGATACAAGCGCGACCGATCAGCGGTAGAAACCCTGTTCTCTGAATTAAATAGGCCTTCATTTATTCTTTGTCTAGATTATTCCCGTGTTTTCCGTTGGTCAATATCTATATATTTGGAATCGCATGCCAAAATTAGCCAAGGATACTCCAAGTATATAAAAAGTAACCACGGAGAACGTGGCAATAATAAAAAAACATACCGGATGAAGGCCTGTTTACTTTTTGCAGTTAGGTCTTATAGTACTGTTAATAGTCACGATACAAATCTCCCGGCGACTATGAAATGTTTATATTGTTGTAGAAAATATTTGTATTGGTTGCGTGTCTAACCACTCATGTATCACTTGTTGTAGCTCTTCGTCGGATCTGAAATTCAAGTTGCCGCAGCAGGCACGTTGTTGTACTGTAGCACATCTTTTACTTCTGCGCTAGTTCTCAAACTCCTGCACATTAGCAGGAAGTAGTCTAGAGAACTAATACGTTATGTCATGGTTTATAGCTGTACTGCGATACATGCCCGTTTCAGTCTGGTATATTCGACTACAACATGCCTTCTGAGTAACTTTGGCCACATATTGGATTGGTCTGCCAATGTCACCCCATAAGCTCCTTAGTTGTCTATTTCAATATGCATGGAAGACAAACATTGTTGCTATTCTTTGTTCCCTTTCCGGGCCCCATCAATGCACAAGCGATAACACATCCACACCAGTGCTGATCTGAATACAAGGATAAAACAATTGAAGTAAACAATGCCTAGAATATTAGTACATCTAAAATATGTCTGATTGATCGCTACGTCTTGAATCTACTATATCGCCCATGTGTTGCCGGGGCCCGAAAGGTGAGCAAAGAATAACAACACTGTTTACCTTCCACGCATGTCGTAAAAGGCGACTAAGGAGGTCATGGGATGGAGTTGGCTGTCCCATCCCATATAGGGTCAGTGACCCAAAGCCATGCTGAAGTCGGATGTGTCAGGCCGAAATGCGCAGATATCGCAGCAATGCTGTAAACCATGACACAACGCATTTCGTTCTCTGGACTACATCCTGATAATCTGCAGGAGTTTGAGAACGAACGCAGAAGAAGAAGAATCTACTATATACTTTCTCGTACATCCGACTAGAAAATTACTAATATGTTAACGAATAGAAATGTTAACACGAAATGAAGAATCTTTGCTCTAAAGAAGGAGCGAAAGAAAGAATTATTGAAAACAAGCACTTGACCGTAGAGACTTAATGATTGGTTAAGACATTGATTAATGGATGTTGACATTATTGAGCCGTATCGACAATATGCTGGCTTTTGTATCACTAAGCCATCTGATATTTCTCCCCTGCGTTGAAGTTAAGATTTCCCAATGTTTACATTCGATGAAACAAAAAGTGTAAACTTGCTGTTAAGCTCCCCTGGATAGCAGAATGAGCTGTGGGGTACCAGAGATTAACATGGTCACTTGAGCAAATCGTTTTGTTTGAGATCCCATTACATTGTAATTTCCGGCAGCAGCTGGTGCCTCCATTAGGTTTTTCTACAGAATATGCGTTGCTAGGGAATCTACTGTTTAAACACTTGCGACAAATCGGCTGGTGGTCGGTGAATTTAAGCACTAACCAAACAGCATCAGATGACAGATGTCCCGTCAAATACAAGAACCTTCGTGTGGGTCTGGATTTGTGTCACGTTTCAGCTAAAATTCAATCGCTCTGAGATGGGTGCAGTTTTAGCACTAAGAAGAAGTTCGTCTATGTTCTGTAAGACAGGGGTTCTAAATGCCAGCCACGTGCCTCTCTCCATTAGCCACAGAGTTCAAGGGAGCAACAACAAAAGCTGTGAAAAAGAAGGGGTCCCACGGGAAGATAGCTATATGAGCGTTAAATTTACAAATATATTTTAAATCGCCTTGATGTTTAGTTAAAATAAGCTACCGATAATTTTTTTTTAAATAACCATGTTTTTGAATTAAAACTCGCATTGCCCTAGCATCAAGTGTCTTTAATAGACTGTCTAATATCTGGAGACAAAAGTCAACCAGCAAACTCACGAAAATACACGTATTTAATTCCTGCGTCATTGCAGTGCTGCCATATGGATGTGAGAGCTGTAAAAGTTCTTTATCTTCAGAAAAGAAACTATTGAGTTTCGAAAACAAATGCCTTCGTATGATAACTAACACCCACTGGAGCGAATTCAAATCGAACGAATAAATCAGAGAAGAGACACATCAAAACTACATCACACATGTTATTAGAAATCGCTGTTGGTCATACATCAGCCATGTCCTTCTCTCAGACAACAGAACACACCACCAATCGCTTGCATGGATACCAACAGGCAGAAGAGCCAGGGGTAGACCAAATGAAACACTCAGAGAAGAACAATACTTATATAAATTAAAAGAAACAATATCCATACTATTCAAGAACTGCACAAAATAGATGTCAACAGATATAATTAGAGAGATCTTTCTCTGCCCTATGCGCTAACCTCAGCGCTAAAGAAACATAAATGAATGTTTTTTTGTGTGAAATCCAGCAGAAACTAGTATTTGGAGGAACTATAGTATTTGGATAAATGATAATGATGAAAAAATACCTTTAGCTGTGAGCAGGTAGATCTTCAGAGCCCATAGCCGTTCTGATAATAGCACAGTTTTTCAGTTGTGTTACTGTGCAGGCACCAGGAATTGTATATTCACAGTCGTGTATGTGTAAGGGGGATTTATGGATGCGTGTTTAGTCCCCGAAGTGGGGCATTCCAGTGCACCAGTAATCCCATGATTACCACGTCTTGCCAGGAGCACAACACACACTTCTCGACAAACTATCTCATAATTCTTTTGTCAGATTTGTTGACCTATCCTCAGTGAAGGCACATCTAGCATTCCCCGTCACCTAGAAATGAGATCTGCCACAAAAGGACACACGTGAATGCCTTCTGGCTGCATCTCTTCATCATCCATGGAGGACTATTTGATAAAGAACACTATTTGATAAAGGACACTATTTGATAAAGGACACTATTTGATAAAGGACACTATTTGATAAAGAACACTATTTGATAAAGGACACTATTTGATAAAGGACACTATTAAGAAACTGAGACGAGATGTGACAATGACGATTTTTTTCCACAGCTAACAGGTTGTCAGCCTATCCCCTAACTTTCCTTAATCGCCTCATACATACATAAGAAGTAGATGGTTGCCATATTTTACGCACTCTGAATTAGAAGACCAGATCCAAATTGCTATACGGCTGATATTTTGATCGATAAATATAACTTTACTCTAGTGTTTACCACTCATCAATAACCTGTTCTAGTGCTTGTCGCCTGCCAATATCATTCTCTAGTGGTTGCAACCCATAGCTTATTCTATTGTTTGCCACCACTCACTAACCTGCTCCAGTGTTAGCCTCCCATCAATAACCTGTTCTAGTGCTTGCCCCCCCTCCCCCAATCACGAGCTTATTCTAGTGTTTGCCAGCCGTCACTAGCCTACTCAAGTGTTTGCCACTCGTCACTAGCTTGCTCTAGTGTTTTCCAACCGTCACTAGCCTACTCAAGTGTTTGCCAGCCGTCACTAGCCTACTCAAGTGTTTGCCACTCGTCACTAGTTTGGTCTAATGTTTGCCACTCGTCACTAGTTTGGTCTAATGTTTGCCACTCGTCACTAGTTTGGTCTAATGTTTGCCACTCGTCACTAGTTTGGTCTAATGTTTGCCACTCGTCACTAGTTTGGTCTAATGTTTGCCACTCGTCACTAGTTTGGTCTAATGTTTGCCACTCGTCACTAGTTTGGTCTAATGTTTGCCACTCGTCACTAGTTTTTCTAATGTTTGCCACTCGTCACTAGTTTGGTCTAATGTTTGCCACTCGTCACTAGTTTGGTCTAATGTTTGCCACTCGTCACTAGTTTGCTCTAGTGTTTGCCAACCGTCACTAGTGTTTGCCAACCGTCACTAGCCTACTCAAGTGTTTGCCACTCGTCACTAGTCTACTCTAGTGTTTGCCACTCGTCACTAGTCTACTCTAGTGTTTGCCAGCCGTCACTAGTCTACTCTAGTGTTTGCCAGCCGTCACTAGTCTACTCTAGTGTTTATCAGCCATCACTAGTGTTTGCTGGCCGTCACTAGTCTACTCTAGTGTTTATCAGCCATCACTAGTGTTTGCTGGCCGTCACTAGTCTACTCTAGTGTTTATCAGCCATCACTAGTGTTTGCCAGCCGTCACTAGTCTACTCTAGTGTTTATCAGCCATCACTAGTGTTTGCTGGCCGTCACTAGTCTACTCTAGTGTTTGCCAGCCGTCACTAGTCTACTCTAGTGTTTATCAGCCGTCACTAGTGTTTGCTGGCCGTCACTAGTCTACTCTAGTGTTTGATACCCTTCACTAGCTTGCTCTAGTAGCTATTTCGAGATTCTACAATCTTTCAGAAAATGAGTCCGGGCACAATGTGGCTTTTATGGCTGAAAAGAAACGGGTGCCTTCCCCATTTAAATTTATCACACCAAGATTGGTGAATGAATTCGATTCCAGGTGGTCTAGTCGACAAACAGACGTTTAGCTACTACACAGCAACCGTTTCCCATTAAGTATACTCTGAATGGTCGACTCGAATAGCTCAACCGCTTACACTTTCAAGTCGACTGATGAAAGGAGCCAAGCACTAATTTGCTTTAAGTGCACATATCTCAACTCTACTGAATGTTTCCGTGTTTGGAACCATCATCCAAGACTGTCCAGAATACATAAAACTGATAGGCAAGACATGGCGACATTTAACCGAACGAGGCCGAAACTTTGGGGCAGCCACTCTGACCTGAAGAATACTGAGAGCTTCGTCCTGGCGAGTGGCCTTAAGATCTAGTGAGACCAAAAGATTCCCGAACGCAGAAGAAGTAGATGAACCATATATTTCATCCCTCTTAGTTTTCACTTCTCTATGATCAGATAGTGTAGTCCACAGTACTGGATTCGAAAAGTATTCTCCAGGAAAAATACGTGAAGTGTGGATACTTTATTATGTCATTATACAACCTTACTGCGTTATTCAATGATCTGGTAATTGATTGAAATGTAAACTTTAGTCCGAACTTTCTGACTACTCGAGGACTGTTGGCAGAGTTTTTTTTACCGTTTATTAAAATTGAATACGCTAACACAATTCCAAAACAAACTATTAAAACAAAACGAACTGCTGTTTGTGCAAGTCCATCATTAGTTACACAGTCATTTGGATACTCAAATCGTCGTTCAAAAGTGACTCTATTTGACGTTTCCTGTGATTTCCATTGGCTGTCGATACAAAATATACACACATTGACCAAAGACAATCACGGAAAAAGTCATATAGCATCAGTTTTGAAGGATGAATACATATGAGTCCACATAATTGTATAATTGACAGGGGGATTCGGTTGATGCAGTCTCATATTTGTTCAAATGGCTGATCACACATATCGTAACTTAACTTCGCTGATCTGACTTTTCTCGTGTTTTTATTGGTTGACCACACAAAATGACCAATCATCAGTTTGATCAGTAAAGATGAAGGATGTCAGCACGCGGGCCTTATATTTATCAGCTGGGCGTGATTAATGTCTTTTATAAACAATTCTTAAAGGCTATTAAACCGTAACCGCTGAAATTATATGACCCGCAAACGAGTCATTTTGTAAGTCTCTTTTCCCATTAGACAATAGTTCTGACATTGTTTATTGTTCGTGGTCGCGATTAAACTAAACACAGTAAAGACAAAGGGCAGTGTGAAGACGCTAAACAAAACATTCATTTTAAAAAGGCACATGGAATTATAATTAACACCTCGATGTTGATGAAATAATCGCTTTAGCTATGTGAGCAGCTAGCTCTTGACAGCTGATAACTTTTGTGAACAGCTATCTCTTGACAGCTGATATTCTTTGTGAGCAGGTAGCTCTTGACAGCTGATATTCTTTGTGAGCAGGTAGCTCTTAACAACAGATAGTCTTTGTGAGCAGGTAGCTTCTGACAACAGACATTCTTTGTGAGCAGGTAGCTTCTGACAGCAGACCACACATATTGTGTCAAAAACATGTCCTACTCGGTCTAGTAATCAGGGTGACATCCGAACTCGAATGAGTTTGATGCCCCAAAGGCAGGATTGTGTTTTGTTTGGGGGGAGGGAGTGGCTTATGAGTGCATCGTTAGCCAACGAAGGAAAGTATCCCAGTGCAACAGTATATCAAAATCGCTCTGGGTTAACTAGTTCATCTTTTTTCTGTCAGATTTTTAAACCAAACTACAGTGAGTTAACTAAATCTGACATTCACGACCACTTAGAAATTGTTCACGGAAGGACAAACGTGCAATGTCTGATGTCTTGCATACATAAGGATTATTTGATAAAAGTAAGAAATTGCGACAAATCATGCATTTAACTTCAGATTTGGGGAGAAAATGACAAAAAACATAAATATTACTGCTGGAGGGATTGTCCACTGGAAGTAAGCATTACTATATAGGTATATCACCTACTACAAGTATACTGTTACACGGCAGTGTATCTGGTTGAGAGCTGTTACATGGTAGATTATCTACTTGAGAACTGGTAAGACCCGCATATGAAATTAAAAATAACAGAATATATTCTGACTTTAAAGAAATTGCTGAGAGCAGCGGTCAGTGAATGAAACATCCAGGTCAATGTTTGTGGAATTCGGTATTAAATGAGGAACTAGTAGATCAGGACGACTGCGTGACGGAATGAGAAGCATGATCACTGCTATCAACCAGCAAGTCTCGGTAACCGTCAGTATGCATTCGCTTCGACATCTGATAGTGGGACTGAGCATCAGTGACTCTGTCTGGATTATAATGATGTCGGTTAGCAATCAATAACCATAATATCTTCTTCTTCTTCAGCGCTCATTTTCAAACTCCCACTAGACCTCTCTTGTAGCAAGACAATGGTTCAACTAGATTTCCAGCAGGATGTAGTCCAGAAAATGGAAATGCGTTGTGTCGCCGTGTTATTTTCGCCAATGGCTCGATACATCCGTCTTCGGCGGTAACTATAATCTCAAAATAACTGTTACATCACCACAGGAGATCACAAAGTGCTTTCAGAAAACAGAGCAAACAACAAATTTCGACCCCGCAGGGAACAAGAACATTCTCAACAGCTAAAATAAGTTTAGAAGACCATCCACCTTTCTTTTCTAAATAAATCGCTAGAATAGTGATACAAAGACAAACAAATAGTCCATGGCCGTGCCTTCAAATAGCAGTACGGCATTAGCTGTTTACGATGATGTTCCCAGCCAGGCTAAACATCTGTTGACGAATTCGTGTGATCTGCCATTTAACACGGACACCCGTTAGTTACCCCGTCAGTTTATTTAGTTAACAGTTACGATGATCTGGTATAGGGCTCCTGGCCTTCTACTGTTGTGGCAAGTGTTGTTAGGATAAGCAGGTAAACAACAAGAGAAGTGTTGGTTAGGAGGCTGGAAACGAAACTGTTGGCAGCCCGTGGCACGAAACCAGAAGACTACGGAAGTTCAACACAGTGCGTCTGTTTCTCAACTAGATATTATTGACTCCTAAAACACGGGCGATGACTATCAAATATTATGAAAATAGCATATATTCTACGCATCATTAACTCCGGGTGCTGTCTTTAACATGAAAGAAATGAAGGCTGCAAGCATTATTTTCACTGATGTCAGTTCTATCTTAAACAATGTTGTACACAAACGCACATAGTTGATTAATTGTTATAGTTGCATTCGAGTAAATTACTTGCACATTGTTGCATTTTACGAGTAGTTAATTATTTGCCACAGTTGCGTTATAATTAAATTATCTGCACGTTGCATTGTAGTTGATTGTTTGCTATAGTTGCGTTAGAGTTAATTATTTGCACATTGTTGCATTTAAGTTGATTGTTTGCCAATGTTGGATTTATTATCATCACAAATGCCGTCTCCGCATCGGAGGTTGGCAGTAACAAACGCCCAACATTCGTTGTCCCTTCTCTTGGTGGCGCACTATGCTATATCGTATCCTGTCCATCTTATGTTTCCCTCCCATTGCTATCGCTGACTACCTCTTGAATGTCATCTTCAACTCCACCTTCAGGTAAAGTCTTCAATAAGGAGACATGTCAAAATATTTTGTTTATTTTTATAACGTTTCTTTCATAAGCAGCGTTGTCAGAAGCTCTTTGTTTTATTTTTACGTGAACTTCTCACTATTTAAAAAAAAAAAAATTTTACGTAAAGTTCTCACTATTCTTCTATATACACACACATCTCAAAACTGTGCTCTAGCTGCTTCTTCATTTATCTATGTTCCCGAGCCATATATTTGTGTAGAGCATGTCTAACATTTCACAATTCCCAGTTTTAGTTTGTTTATCTTCTTCTTTCGTTCGCCTGGAACGTGCTTATATCTGAAGTTTTGTCTTTTCTATAAACTTGACTGTGTTTTTGTTGCTCATGAATAGGTCCATTGAGTATTTCTTTCACTGTTATTTCTCTGGGTCAGTGTATATGCATCACAATTTCATATTCCGGGCATTCCTTAACAATATGTTCTGCTGCCTGAGTTGCCTGTCTACATGTGCACATGGCTGTGTTGTCAGTATTGAACTGTATATATATATATATATATATATATATATATATATATATATATATATATATATATATATATATATATATATATATATATATATATATATATATATATATATATATATATATATATATATATATATATATATATATATATATATATATATATATATATATATGGCTGCTGGGTCGGTTGTATTCTTTTATGAGGCGCAGAATGGCAACTTGTTCTGGTCTGTTCATAATTTGATAGTCATCTTGTGTTAGAGTTGACTTTCTAATTGTCTTCATCATCTGTTTCTTGTGATGGTACGTTATTGTCACATCTGAATGATTGTCAGCATCTCTATTTAGCGAGATGAGATGCATTTTCATGTATTCCTCAATGTAATGGTATCCACAACATAGCTACTTTGCGCTGATTGTTTAGTTCGCTCAATAGTATTCGCAGGTCTGGTAGTTTTCTGGACTGTAGCTCAGTGAGTGCTGATTTTGCATATATTAGAAATACTACAGGATGTGAATAAAGATTACAGTTCAAAAGTTTTTCAGTTACCACGTTGATTGCCTGTATTTTCGCATAGTAGCAATGACAGAACTTTTCTGTTGGTACTTTGATTATGCCCCTAACATTATTTGCGTACTATATATTTATATAGGAGCATATATATATATATATCTGTTCTTCCATATTTTGCTGAATTCTATACTGACTCATCTGTATATACTCGGACCCATTGGTCTTGTAGATATTTCTCATCCAGTAGACAGACATCTTACGTTGTACACTATTCTGTTCATCTCACTGAAAATACCTTTCACTGCATTCTGCATATGAATAGATAATCCCCTATCCTCCTTCATGAGGTTTGTTCTGGTATAGAATTTAGAGGGATGTGAACTTTATGCAAGCCTGTGATTTTTCTACTGAATCGTTTCGCCTGATGAATAAAGCGATTTATTTTTAGTCTCACATTGATTTTTTTTAAATCTGTCTATCATTGATGAATTGACATACATTGGAAATTTTTTATTCATGTATTAGCACTTTTGTGTGCAAATGGTTACAGGTTTTTGTGTGATTGGTTGTCTGCGTATGCAATGATGAAAAATGCCTTCTTCATACAAACATAGAGACCCCTCTAAGTACATGGTGTCTGAATAGTTATTGTGCACTCATTTACATAGTTGGCGACACAACGTATATTAATTGTGACTTTTTAGTGCCGATCTGTGTGTGTGGTGTCAGTGTGAGTGACGTTATATACACCCTAAAGAAAGCTAGGTCTTAGGGGGAGTGGGCGCTACCAATTCCTACCAGGCTCGTCTACAGGTGGAGGGTAGAGGTAAAGCCCCTAGATATAGAGATCAGCTGCGATTGTCAGAATTTTTATGGACGAATAAGCAGTCGCGGACCAAACCGGTGTGGCTTTCTGCTTACCAGGCGTGGACATAATATCAGGGGGCTCTTCTTCTTCTTCTTAGTTCGTTCTCTAACTCCTGCAGATTAGCAGGATGTAGTCAAGAGAACGGAATGCGTTGTCTCATGGTCTACAGCATTGCTGCGATATCTGCGCCTTTCGGCCTGGCACATCCGACTTCAGCATGGCTTTGGGTCACTGACCCTATATGGGATGGGACAGCCAACTCCATCCCATAACCTGTCGCCTTTTACGACATACGTGGGAGGTAAACAGTTTTGCTATTCTTTGCTCCTCTTTCGGGCCCCGACAATACACGGGCGAGGGGGCTCTGATATCCCCACTAAAATATCCCATGTGTATAGCGACGGTAAGCATTAAGCGAGTATGAGCCGCTATAAAACCATAAATAGCGCCACGCCACAAACTTACCTTGGGGGGGGGGGGAAGTTTGATAGGGATATGGGTTTGGTAGGGTTAGAGTTGGTGGTGCATCAGGACACACGAAGTAGCTCACAAAGGAAAAATAATAATACATCCTTAGCATGAGTTATCCTAGGAGAGAGGAACTCTTACTTCAAACCCCGGGCAGATGGTGCTTGTTAACCCTGGTAGGTAAGGCTATCTAGGAGAGGGGAACTGTGATTTCAAATTCCGGACGATGGTGCTTGTTACCACTGGTAGGCAAGGCTATCTAGGAGTGGGGAACTCTGATTTCAAACTCCGGACGATGGTGCTTGTTAACTCTGGTAGGCAAGGTTATCTAGGAGTGGGTAACTCTGATTTCAAACCCCGGGCAGATGGTGCTTGTTAACCCTGGTAGGCAAGGTTATCTAGGAGAGGGTAACTCTGATTTCAAACCTCGGGCAGATGGTTGCTTGTTAACCCTGGTAGGCAAACTGTCTACTAGAATAAAAACTAAAAATTAAATCTCTACTACCCTGTACACAATCATTGGAAGGGTAAGGGCTAAGGAAACACAGCGTGATTCAAATGTAAGATGAAAGACGGAAACACTGGAGCGAAAGGTGCAAATTAGTCCAGCCAGGGCATAGCTGCCAAAGCTGAAAACCGCAGTGCTACGCAATGACTTTAGTGTAAAGAAAAACAGGATAGCTGCTTCTAAAAAAAAAAGTGCACACCGATGAGACTTGAAGTAATCTATGTATGAAACAAAGCGCTGGGGAAATCTCACATTAAATATAAGAAACAATAGCTTCATTGCTCATAATTCACGGGGATCAAAACAGTCTCGACATTACTGAATGGTTATTCCGTTTTTCACCCTGTGAGTTTTTTTTATAAGTAACGTTTTTTTTTTTTTAAATTTATGATTACGTTATTACATTCTGACTCATTGCCAGTTTCAGGCTGGATCTGTTGTGTGAGATTTGTGCTCTCCCCAACCCCCATCCCCCAGCCCAAATTCAAAGCGTTAAACAAGGTGAAACGTGAATGAAACAGGATTTGTAATATTCATTCTTTGTGTTAAAGGAGTGTTTGTAACGCAGTGTCTTTAGTTCTCCCATTCGATATACTTTGTCAATGAACGTACATTAGAAGAAGGGAAGACAATGAGAAATGAACATACAGGTAAGTGATTTGTAAAGGCAGCGGAGAAGAAAAGTATATGCAGATTTAGAAGATTGTTAAAGTATGGGAAAGGTGCGAGAAATGAGTGATTTAAAAAAAAAAAAATAATTGTGGGATTGTAAGAAATGAGTATAGAAAACGGAGAGATGGTAAAGAAATGAGATTAATAATAGAAAGTTCAGGGTTTGTGAGAAATTAACTTACTTTCTAAAAGTCGAGGGATAGTATGAAATGAGCTTAGGTCTAGAAAGTCGAGGGATAGTATGAAATGAGCTTAGGTCTAGAAAGTCGAGGGATAGTATGAAATGAGCTTAGGTCTAGAAAGTCGAGGAATAGTAAGAAACAATTATCTTATTTTTTGAAAATTGAGGGATGGAAAGAAATGAGAGTTTATATAGTCGAATGGTGGTGAGAGATGAAGTGTGACCTTCGACTGAACTATAAAACCCCTGCACTTAATTAATTATGACTTCATTAGTAAGCTTTTTGAATATTGTCGTGATTTTCGTTGATCATTTTAAAATATACTTGGAGTCACCGTGGCTATTTTTTGGCATGCGACTCCAAGTATATAAATAGTGACCAACGAAAAGCACCATAATATATATATATATATATGTTGCACTTTTTTGGTATATTTTTCTTATTTAGTTTTACTTTAGTTAGTTTCCTAATATTAAATATTGCGCTTTAGTTTAAATATGCATTGAGATTTTTGGCCACATAAACTCATTCCCCAACCAGACTATACGTTATAGAGAAATATGTATTATAGAAACATTACTGTATAACATGTCATTTTGTTTCACATAGTTTGCATAGATGAATTATTGAACCTGAACCACACATGAAATATTCAGTAAAAATTTCACCCCGAAAACGCATGTTCCGGGCCACTGGCGCAACTAAAACAAGTTCACAACGTATTTCCATTTTCTCTACTACGTCCTGCGGAAATATAACAACACCACAAAACAACAAATGTTCTGTATTAAGAGAGATCCAGTGGGAGTTTGAGAATCAAAGCAAACAAACATGCAACATTTTATAATACTGCACAAGGTTTAATTAAACAAATTATGAGAACCGTCTTAGAGTGTAAGAAAAACTGGCCATGTACAAACACACACGTTCTGCACGACTCCGCTTCTGTACTAACTTTTATTTTATTTTAATGGAACAGGCAGTAAAAGTCACACATATTTGCGCAGAAAATACGCCCATGAGGTTTCTGTTATAACTTGGACTTCTCTTATTTTACACTGCCATCTGTCAAAGCAGTTTACACGGGCATAGACACTCGGCCATGGCTTTTCAATACACTTCCAAATGTTTTCCACTGGTTTTTGACTACCATTAAACATTCCATTGCGCTTCCACGACCTCCTGTTTATCAACACCGTCATGACTTCAAACTGACAAGAGCAAGGCATTTCCTTTACTATAAAACAGAAGTCCACATTCTTTATCCATCCAGTCACTTGTTCTTTAACGACGTGAAGCGAAGTATTTCAAGTCAAGCTGTATAGTCATATATCACGTTCATAATCATCTTTATTTTATATCCACAGTTGGGTCACGATTGTGTCCCCGTAGTTATATTTCGTATAGGATTAGAACATCTGCACCATTTCATTTATGAGTTCTTACAGTTTTTTGTTTTTGGGATTGGAGGAGGGGAACAGCTTTAAGAATGTATTTATATGTAATGGCAGCTCACCATTTCGTACTGGATTTGCTTGTGTTACAAAATCCTAAATAGAAACACTTCATATAGTTTTCATCTTGGTGTGTACGTTCGTCTAAATGTGCTGCGTCCATTTATGAAAGAGAAAACGTAACTCGGCAACTCGCGTTGTGCCAAGCTACTCATATTGTACAAGCTACTGACGGTGTGCAAGTTACTCATATTGTACAAGCTACTGACGGTGTGCAAGTTACTCATATTGTACAAGCTACTGACGGTGTGCAAGTTACTCATATTGTACAAGCTACTGACGGTGTGCAAGTTACTCATATTGTACAAGCTACTGACGGTGTGCAAGTTACTCATATTGTAATTCGTGGTTGGCATTTTAGATCTGCATGTGCGAGATCAGTATATCAAATCTATGTTTCAGTGATGTATGTGGCTTTCGTAAGCATCGCATGTCTTCTGTCTTCTCCATCAGGACTATTACAGCCCATTGGATGTCTCGTGCAGTAAGGTACTCCATGCTACTCACCCAATCAACGATCAGATCAACGGTCAGTTCTTCCCAAGATTTTGGGTTGATCGTGAAATAATTCAATGCTGATGTGTAGGTGATCTTATATATCAGTTTACTCTGCCACTTTACCAGATGGCAGCGCACCGATGCTTATGTGCATGTTATTCGTCCATCACAAGTGATGATGACCTATTGTTACATCCACATTTGAAAATCAGTTAGAGATATATCCTTGCCTGTGAGTTCGTAGATGGCTTATAAACCATATTCCAGCCGCAAATTTCCTTGGACAATTCGAGCAATGAGTACTGTAGACTGTTTTTGGTTTATCCATGACTTTCTAGCTACTCTCCGCTATTGAGCTGCTGCATTTCTCCTCTTTTAAGAGGGTAATGCGCCCTTTTTGACTGTACAGCGCCATATAGATCTATTTTGTGCAAGCTCTTTTCATGCATCTTAGTCTATTTCAAAGGCTTTCAGTGAGGTCTTTAACGAGTCATTGTAGCGCTTCTTTGGCCATCTTTAATCGTGTGCCCTTCTCCAGCTCACCATAGAGAAGTATTTTTGGCAGGCGATGATCTGGCATACGTACAGATACTAGGATACTTGACATTGGTGTCAATGTCAAGGACTACGGCATTATAATCTTGTCTTGCCATCTGATGTTCATAACTTTTCTGTGACAAGTTGTGTGAAACTGATTGTATTTCATCACATGGCGTCTACAAACAGTCGATGTTGCACTAGGGTTTAACAGCACTGCTCTGTAAACTTTCAGCTACATATTTGCCTAGAATCTACCGACAGAGCTGCTTGCCTTGACGATCCTTATAGACACTTCATCATCAACGTTGAAATTTTGTGATAAAGTACTACCCAGGTATATGGATCTATTTACAAATTTTAGTGCCATGCCATTTACCTTTATGAAGGGCTCGAGATAGCTTCTGTCGGGTACTGGTTGTAACATGCCTTCTGTTTTCTCCGTATTAATAGTAAGTACAAAGTTGGCACAAGCTTTGAAGAATCTATCTATAATAGTTTGTAGATCGTTCTTAGGGTTAGCATTTAGGGCAAAGTTATCAGCAAATATGAGATCCCTGATTGTGTGTGATTTTACTTTGGTTTTTGCTCGGAGCCGCCGAAGGTTGAACAATTTTCAATCGATGCGATAACTCTCCATCATCCTGAACTCTAGCTTGATTTACATCATGGAATTACTGCATTATTCTGATAAATGTTTACGTGATAAATGTTTTTTTAAATATTTTGTTATAATCTGTCACAGCCCATCTCTACTTATGTTCATACTCTGCTAGTGGCGGATCTGGCAAATGTTGTAAGGGTGGGGTATCCTCCCCCACTGAATTGGCTTGCTTTGCCTGAGCAGCGGTATATATGGAACTAGTGCCTCGCCTAATTCGTACTAGCCCACTCTCGACCCTGTAGATGAGCCCTCAGAGAAAGGTAAAACCGATATGCATGGAATATCCAGGTTTTAGGGTATGCCAGAAAATGATGTGTGCGCACAGTTGATTGTCTTAGGATCTCTCCGGATACTCTCCAGATTTTTGTCAGTATTGACACCCTTAGACATATGAACTACTGTGCTGACCCTTAGATGGGTCAGCTAGATGGATGTTGTTAAGAGCTTATAGTTACATACTAAAACATACTTTCCCGTAGTCGTAACCTTTGATAACAGTTACCATGTTGTTCCGACAGACCGACGTTGTGCTTGAACTAGTTACGGGCACGGTGTGGGTGGGCTGAACAACAAAGAAACCTGTCGCAAGGGCCAGTTGTGCCCTGATGTCGACGCTTGTTTCGGCGGCATAGACTCGAAACACCATCAAGTCTGATGACTGCTGGAACAGAGGGCGGAGCACTTATGGGAATGCCCCACGTGCTATGAGGCCAGTTTCTAATCAGTAATCAAGTTACATACTACAGTGTTACATATATGTTATGGTTTCGCTAGACACTTGTTTCAAGGGATCCGATAGGGCAGAAACATTGAGAGACATTGCTATAAGTTGTAGAAACCTGGCAAGTAATGTCAATTGTCATGCTTGATAGTGCCAGCATAAAATAAACAGCTAAAAAGCGCACCTGCAAAGCGCAATTTATGATATATATGTCTATAAACAAACATATATAATGATGTAGGTTGAAGTAATAATTAAGGTTAGCATTGAATCTGTGTGTTCACATCACTGCAACATGTTCTCAACAGCTTCACTCAAATAGGCAAGCACAACACTTAAAGGCACAGATCTGAAACGAAAACACAAGTATATTTTATGTTTATAATGTACACCCTAGCCCAGTTAAAGAAATCAGAGTACCCAATTAAACTAAGGCCTGTTTCTCTTCATGTCTAGATTGTATGGATTTTGTTACAAATATTTGTCTCTGTGCTTTCCCGGTAACAGAATCTTGAGACATTTGCTGTGTTTACACTTCTTGGAGAAAGCAGTACACAACTCACATGGGCTTGTATAACCATAATTGAATATTATAATCTTTCATTGTGATTCGATGTAATGTGAGAAACGAATTCTAAACACTATTTATCCCTCTTGGGGAGTCGAGAATAGAACCGACAAGTCTTGGCGAGTCGTGAAAAGAACCGACAAGTCATTGTGAAAAGGAAGACATATGATAAGAGGATACCAAATAGATTGGGTATTACTTTTTAGTTCTGTTGACAATAATAATCTAGTTTTTGAGGATAAACTATTTCATGGTTTAACGTTGAAGAAAAAGCGATAGTATTGTTTCGTTAACTAAGTAGATGCAAAAACTAGTAAGACGTGAGATCCTTTAAAAAATAATAACCCACTTAACAACGAAATTAGAGAAATTTTTCAAGAAAGAATGGAGGATTTATTAGCAAACTCATTCTGATATATAATATTACAACTTGTGAGAAAATTGAATTAGAGTCGGAGTGAGAGTATTAAAACAATGAGGCACGAACAATTAGATCATTATATCATCGGAGGTCGTTGTGACACTATTACCTGAATTACGACTTTCATTTTTGGCGTTATTTCGTTTTTAAAAGGATTTGATACTAGACTAACATCTCCCCATATCTTGAAGGAGCCTTAAAGGAAAACACAGAACAGTGACAATGTTACCTGCCATGCATGTCGTAAGATACGATTAAGCAATTATTTGGGGTAGAGGGGGTTGACCTTCCCATTTAGTACAGGGGCAAAGTGAGCCAGAAGTCAAATGTCAGGCGCAAAGGTGCAGACATCGCAGCTAAGCTGTAAACTATGACACAACGTATTGCGATATCTGGACTAATGCCGTTAACCCGCCATAGTTTGAGAACGAACGTCAAAGAAGAAGAAGAAGAAAGATTCATTAAAGTAAGTAGGAAAGAAAAAAACCACAATCATAGAAACATGACTTCAGTCTAATTGCTACAGACATGAAAGATATATGAAAGTTTGCAGACATAACATTGACATACATGCAGAAACAGCGCGCCAAGAACGAACAGAAGCAGGTTCTGTTGAACAAGTTAAATATTCAACAAACATATACATGTGGGGGAAACCGGATCTAACAGGAGAACATGTGTTCCAGGAATATCAGCCCCACGAGAGACGAGAACTTGACGGTACTACCACCCGTAGATCTTTTTAGGGGTACATCATTTGGTTATGATTGAAATCTAAACAGACCGAGGCAAAGCACCTATTTCATGAGGCATATTGATGTGCGGTGAATAAATGAGAAAGATAAATCTTACTAAGAATAAACAAATGCGGGCAAATGATCAAGATTGATATAGTCATGTGATATGATAATAGGTAAGATTGCAGTACAATTTTATAGAAAAAAAAGAACACAAAGTAATATACGAGTTTATTGAAGCACATTAAAAACCTGCAACATGTACAATCAAGGAGCAGAGTGTACAAAGCACATTAAAAACAAGCCACATGTACAATCAAGGTGCAGAGTGTACAAAGCACATTAAAAACCAGCAACATGTGCAATCAAGGAGCAGAGTGTACAAAGCACATTAAAAACCAACAACATGTACAATCAAGGAGCGGAGTGTACAAAGAACATTAAAAACCAGCAACATGTACAATCAAGGAGCGGAGTGTGCAAAGCACATTAAAAACAAGCCACATGTACAATCAAGGTGCAGAGTGTACAAAGCACATTAAAAACAAGCCACATGTACAATCAAGGTGCAGAGTGTACAAAGCACATTAAAAACCAGCAACATGTGCAATCAAGGAGCGGAGTGTACAAAGCACATTAAAAACTAGCAACATGTACAATCAAGGTGCAGAGTGTACAAAGCACATTAAAAACCAGCAACATGTACAATAAAGGTGCAGAGTGTACAAAGCACATTAAAAACCTGCAACATGTACAATCAAGGAGCAGAGTGTACAAAGCACATTAAAAACCTGCAACATGTACAATAAAGGAGCGGAGTGTACAAAGAACATTAAAAACCAACAACATGTACAATCAAGGAGCGGAGTGTACAAAGAACATTAAAAACCAACAACATGTACAATCAAGGAGCGGAGTGTACAAAGAACATTAAAAACCAGCTACATGTACAATCAAGGAGCGGAGTGTACAAAGCACATTAAAAACAAGCCACATGTACAATCAAGGTGCAGAGTGTACAAAGCACATTAAAAACCAGCAACATGTACAATCAAGGAGCAGAGTGTACAAAGCACATTAAAAACAAGCCACATGTACAATCAAGGAGCAGTGTACAAAGCACATTAAAAACCAGCAACATGTACAATCAAGGAGCAGAATGTACAAAGCACATTAAAAACAAGCCACATGTACAATCAAGGAGCAGAGTGTACAAAGCACATTAAAAACCAGCAACATGTACAATCAAGGAGCAGAGTGCACAACGCACATTAAAAATCAGTCACATGTACAATCAAGGAGCAGAGTGTACAAAGCACATTAAAAACCTGCAACATGTACAATCAAGGAGCAGAGTGTACAAAGCACATTAAAAACCTGCAACATGTACAATAAAGGAGCGGAGTGTACAAAGAACATTAAAAACCAACAACATGTACAATCAAGGAGCGGAGTGTACAAAGAACATTAAAAACCAACAACATGTACAATCAAGGAGCGGAGTGTACAAAGAACATTAAAAACCAGCAACATGTACAATCAAGGAGCGGAGTGTACAAAGCACATTAAAAACAAACCACATGTACAATCAAGGAGCAGTGTACAAAGCACATTAAAAACTAGCCACATGTACAATGAAGGAGCAGAGTATACAAAGCACATTAAAAATCAGTCACATGTACAATGAAGGAGTAGAGTGTACGAAGCACAATAAAATACCAGCCACATGAGGGGCAGAGTACGCAAATGAAATATACATGTAAACAAGTTATATCTTTGAGATACTTATTCATGTGCCTAAACATTTAAGTTATTCATGTGCCTAGACATTTATGCTGGTCATTATTCTTCATTTCTCATTCTCAAACTCCCGTTGCATCTCTCTTGTAGCAGTACAATAGTTCTAAATATGTTCAGATGGGTGTAATCCTGAATAGTAAATGCGATGTATTGCTGTTTTTATTAGCGCCAACGGAACGAAATATCCTTCTTTGGCGGTATGCTTGTTATTAATGTGTAGGCCTGACACTCATGAAACTCTGTAATCTCTTCAGACAAGGGAGAAAATGCAAAATTCAAACAATACAATAATTCCTTCATCCCATCAATCAACCAAGTGTCATGGCGAGTGGTGTAGGCGATCATGCTTCTCCATAACACTCTGTATCTTGTGTTGTGAATAAGTTAAGTTAGTGACTCATCTAAAAAAATATATCTCTTTATCTTCCTCTGTCTCTTCTCCACTTGATCGTTTCGGTGGTTACCAAACGTTCAAATTTTACTTTTTTCATCATATGCTCTAAAAATCTTGATTGTCTGTTTCGAATTATCGCTATAATTTAGCGTTTAACTCCAGCATCTCTGAGAACTTCTTCATTCGATTTCTTGGCTGCCCATGGAAGTTTCATCATTCTTCTTACAAACCACATCTCAATTGCGTCCAGCATCCTGGGCACTTTTGTTTACTGTCCATGCTTGCAACCAGCACCTTGCAAAAGCTATTTCGAGCCCCGCATAAAGGTAAATGGCGTAGCACTGATAGTCGTGAATAGATTCACATGCCTAGATAATACTTTATCACAAAATGCCAACAAGATAAAGTGTATACAAGAATGGCTAAGGCAAGCAGCACTTTCAACAGTTTGTACGCAAATATGTGGCATAGAAATGGCATTAACTTACAGACTAAGCTGAACGTTTATTTAAAGAGCAGTGGTGTTATACGCTAGTGAAACATGGACCGTGTATGGACGTCATGTGAGGAAACGTAATGTAAATCATTATCACACAACTTGTCTCAGAAATGTTATGAACAGCAGATGGCAAGACAAGATTCCAGATACTATAGTCCTTGACAGATCTGGTATACTTAGCATTAATGCTTTTCTTATGCAGACACAGATTCGTTGGGTAGGTCATCGGGTATGTATGCCAGATCATCGCCTACTAAAGATACTTAGAGTGAGCAGGAAAAGGGTACACGATCTTTAAGTGGCCAAAAGAAGCACTGCAAGGACTCGCTAAAGACTTCACTGAAAGACTTTGAAATAGACCAAGATACATGGGAAGAACTTGCACAAAATAAATCTACATAGCGCTGTATAGTCAAAGAATAATTGGCTCAATATAACATCCTAGCACTCAAACTCGTGTATGCATTGATATTACACAGTTGCATAGAATGTTTCTCGTTTTTTTGTAATTTTTATTTGGACTGTGCTATCCTGTTCCTGATCTCATTGGAGCACCTGCCATCTGATGTTAAAATGGTGCCAAGATACTTAACTTTATCCGCTTGTTTAATTTTGTATCATTGATAGTAATACTGCATTTTGGTGGTATGTATTTCATTGAAACAACCATTACTTCTGTTTTCATATTGTTGAGACTGAGGCCTTTGTTTTCACTTTCTTGTACTACCATGCCTAACAGAGATTGAAGTTCTTGTTCGCACCCTTCAATCAGAACTGTATCGTCTGGATATCTTAGATTATTCAGATTGTAACCTCCAACTGCTATTTCCGGCATGCTTTCTATGTTTAGCATAATATCCTCCGCATACAGGAAGAAAAGATCTGGTGACATTACACTTCCTTGTTTGACGCCCATCTCTATCTTTGGGAATTCATTACTGTCAAGCCTCATTGCAGCTGTTTGTTTCCAATAAATATTTTTAGATCTTTCCCATTAACATAGAGTTTTTCTAATATTTTTTATCATTTCTGAATACTTCACTTTGTCAAATGCTTTACTATAATCTATGAAGCATAAGTACAGGTCATTTTGTACTTGTATTGCTCTATCCGTCAATATTCGTATTACATTTAGGGCATTTCTCGTGCTATTTCCTTCCACAGAATATGAAATACGTTCAAAAACTAATAAAAAAAGCTTAGAGGATCGACTTCATTGTATTCTAGTTCCCCATATGTACGCCTTCCCTCTCAATGAATCGGGACTTTGTCTGCAAAAATCACAATCACAGCACGTAGTTCCGTAGCTTCAAGCAGACATCCAGCTATACCCAATGCCTTACACATCCGAATTTGTAATAACTACTAAATTATATCCGTCGAGTCTCGCCAGTGCTGCAGAGTTAGTTGACCCCTGATGAGCTACACTGAATACGGAAAATCGATAATAGGTCATGAGTGTAGCTAAACTGTAATACAACAAACGAAACTGGGAACAAGTTAATGAAGTTCTGCTAATAATCATCTGTAACACATGCTAACAAATTACAATTTTTCACTCCCTCTGTGACCAAGGACCGATATATGTTCCTGGATCTGAAAGGTGCTCAAAGTATAATAAAACATACTGCCATATATGTCCTACGTGGCGACTAAGGAGGTTAGAAGTGGTGTTGATAAAACACCCATTATCTCTGCTGTGGTATCATATGTGCAACCAGTGATTATTAACAAAAATGAATTAGCCTATTCCACGTTACGCATGTATAAGAAAGAATGAATAGCGAGTGGCAACTAGTTGAAAGTGGACTTGTAAGGCATATTGTTGTTCTTTTGAGATGGACGGAATACACATGAAGAAACTCGAAAACAAAGAAGTCAGTCCGCAACAAGACTAAACAACAGAGGAAACAACACTGGAATCAAATCTCTATGGGCTACTGTATGAACTAAAAAAGAAAGTGAGTTTTATACAGGAGACAAAATTACAGATATGGACATGTTTCAAGTGAACGAAAGAAGAAGGAGAAGTCCGCAACAAGAAATCTGACATTATAAAAGGTTATGGTTCGGAAAAGTAGAAAAATACGCAGTTGTGAGGAATTTCGCGTTAACTGGCATAGTTCTGATCTGATAATAAACAGATATCAATGTTACAATTAGTAAATATCAAGCCCCCCCCCCCTTTAAAATATCTCAGATAAAAACAATTGAGTTGTACAACGTCTTAACTAAGCGATAAGAGTAATCTGTTCAATCTGGATGTCCTCTCAATGCGATCTCTGATACAGAAAAATGACATGTAACCAAAACAATCTTGTCAAAGATGCAGATCTTCGCTAACAGGTGTATCCGTCCAGGATGCTCTAGATACAAGAATATGTCAAGGAATTTGCCATGTCCCTATGTAATAGTTGGTTGTCAACAAGCATTGATGGGACTCCATCTGTAGTAGATATATTTTCTAGATATACCAATGAAAACACTCTTATCTCAATGTGATTTGTGACTACTTGAGAAACACCAGAAACAGTATAAGAAAGGCATGTAACTATGCAACCCAAAATGCTGTCATATATTCTAAAAGCCGAGAAAAAAAATGACGGAACAAATGAGATATGCATGAAAAGTATGTATTTAAATATGTCATCAAAGATTATTGATCACTTGCCTTCGCCTCCAGATACTGATTGGGAGAAACACTTGACTCGTGGTCGAATGGTTAGAATACCAATCACATAGCCATATTGTTTCTTGATTCTTGATTAGAAACTGGCTTCACAGCACGCGAAGCATTCCCATAAGTGTTCCGCTTTCCGTTCCAGCAGCCATATTAGTGTATGTAAATTCAAGTCCCGGTTACGTGTTGATTGTTGTGATCTTCGGGACTTTCCAAAAAATTTAATTTTCCTACTCTCACCTCTAGATACTCCCATTTCTAACACTCTCTGTATGTGTACGCTCTCAGCCTCACAGACATCATCTGGATCTTGAAATAAATGTATTACTGCCTTCAATAAGTCCACTTTATCCCCTCTCAGCATTGTGCCGTCTATCGCCGCATCGCCTGCCAATAAGTCGGCTCACTCGTTTCCTCTGAACCCAGCATGACCAGGGCAGTATATCCATGTAATGATCTGGACAATTGAAGACCATATTGTTTATAACTTGAAAGTTTTGTTTGTCGAACCAAAGTCTCCATTAATGTTACAATACAAAGCTGTGATCTTCCCTCAACTCTTTAATATGAAACATTTAGTGTCTTTCCTGCATTCTTTGACATGAAACACGCGGAAAGAACTGTGTCTTCCTGCACGACTTAATATGAATCATGGACAGTGTTTTCCCTGCACTCTATAACATGAAACATGCTGTAAGAACAGCGTCTTCCCTGCACTCTTTGACAGGAAACATGCGGCAAGTACAGTGTCTTTTCTGTATATTTTAACATAAACATGCGGAAAGAACAGTGTCTTCCATGCACTCTTTGACATGAAATATGCGACAAGAACAGTGTCTTTCCTGCACTCTTTGAAAGGAAACATGCGGCAAGAAGTGTTTTCCTTGCACTCTTTGAAAGGAAGCATGCGGCAAGAAGTGTTTTCCTTGCACACTATAACATGAATCATCCGGTAAGGTAGTACAACGTCAGTAGCTTATACAATGTAAGTAGCTTGGTACAACGTCAGTAGCTTGGTACAACATCAGTAGCTTGGTACAACGTCAGTAGCTTATACAATGTAAGTAGCTTGGTACAACGTCAGTAGCTTGGTACAACATCAGTAGCTTATACAATGTAAGTAGCTTGGTACAACGTCAGTAGCTTGGTACAACATCAGTAGCTTGGTACAACATCGGTAGCTTATACAATGTAAGTAGCTTGGTACAACGTCAGTAGCTTATACAATGTAAGTAGCTTGGTACAACGTCAGTAGCTTGGTACAACATCAGTAGCTTATACAACGTGAGTAGTTTATACACCGCGAGTAGCTTCAGCTAGTATTTTTTTAAACAGATAAAAAATTTTTCAATGACGCCATAACCAGTATATATTTTATATCCGTGAATCTAAACAATTTATTTAAAAAAAAAAACAACTTATGTGATCTCTCTTTAATTATAAGTTCTTGAGACTAAGGGGAATTGAACCAGTCCGTTCAACGGCACCAAATCGCCTAGCAACTATTATCGCATCTGTTTTTGGAGATGCGGTTAGTCAAGTACGGAAGAACGCGTGTTCAGTAGTTGCTAGGCGATTTGGTGCCGTTGAACGGACTGGTTCAATTCCCGTTAGTCTCAAGAATTTAAAAAAATTGTCCTCTGACTTCCTACTTAATTTTAATTATAAGTCACGAACTCATCAGATTCATCTTTCAAAAGTGACACTATTTGATTTTTCCTGTGACTTTTATTGGTTGTGAACACAACGTATACAATAAGTGGAAAAAGAAAATCATTGAAAAGTCAAAATCGTAAGTTTTAAAATTACTTGTCATAGTCGTATCTGTCCTCCATATTCCTTACTTCGACATCATCGTATTCCTTACTTAGTACGTGCTTTTTTTCTAAACTTCTCCTGAAGACAGAGCTGATTGGAGGACACTTATTGCGGATGCATCCAGTGTGACACCCCTGACAGATTATGCGTCTTATTATTATTATATTTCTTACTTCGACATACTCATACCGGTAATTAGTCACAATCGTATCTGTTATTCGTATCCCTTACTTTCACATAATTTTATCCATTACTTCGTCAATCTTATTTGTCATTAGTATTCGTTACTGCATAATTGTTGGTATTTGTTATCCGTGTCAATTAATCTTTCCAGCACTGACTGAACTGCACCGTTTATCTGTAATGATTCATCGTCTCGAGTCATTTTTTGTACTATGATTATTAAACCACAGGTAGTGATAATTTTATATCATTGTCGGCGTTAATCTATTTTATAATCATATCATTTACTTGTCCACTTCCAATATTAGGTCACCCCCTAAAACTGGTATAATTTTATTATGTATAATATCCTTCTATCCAGTGCTGATATTTCACTGTTAGATCATAGATCTATCTATCTATACGATGTAGCCCTTGTCTGCCTTGCGGCGTCATGGGTAGAAGAGTTCTCTGAAGATGGCCTTCTTTTGCGCTGTTTGTAAGCTTGTTCCAATGGCCTCTGATTTCTGTGATCCATCTTTTACACGGTCTGCCTATGGCTTTATAGTCTTTATGTATATGTGTCATGGCCATCTGTGACATGCTGTCTGTTGGTAGTCAGGAAGCGTGTGAAAACCACTTGATCTGTTGTCTTTTGATGTGTTCCAATACTGGTATTATCAATGTCTGAGGATACCAGTCTGTAAAAGCAGTATGTTTTCTGTATTTGTGTTGGACTTCCATATTACGTGTTTAATAGAAGGACATGGAAGAATTTATTGTCTAGCTTGATGTAGTTTATGGGTGGTCAAAAAACTGACCACGAACCAAATCAATTTTACAGAACCGCTGGGTTGATTTCAATGTATCATATTCACTGGCTCAAATCGGACGGGAAAAAATAAAAACATAAATAAATAAAGCTTTTTGACTCCAATCCACAGGAGATAAGCTTAAACTGGGCAACCAACTCAAACAAATTGCCAATCTTTGATGCATTCTTCTTGCACACTCAAATAATACAGGCTTTCATATGGATGCATTCAGTATCTGCAGTTAGTGGACGGGGTGTGTTTATTATGTTCATATCGTTTACTTTCATTCGTCTGCAATATACCAGTAACTGCAATTTTGTCTCTTGTATAAAATTACCGTGTTCTGTAGTTATGCAGAGGTCTGTGTAATACGTTGTTTCTCTTGGTCAGTTTGTTTACCCGCAGTCTTCTAGATATGTGTAAGGTCGTGCTATGGATTTACAAAAGGGGCGGTTGTCAAGCAAAATTCACAGGATGTTTCATCCTTGAACCATTTTTCATGAGTATGGAAAATATGTGCGGTTTTGTTGGGGTCTGGTACAGTGCTCGTTTGTGACTGCAAAGGTTTTGAGTTCGAAACCCGCCTAATTTCTGAATCAGGACCGTTCAGAAAGCAATGGCAAACTACTGAATGTAAATATTGCCAAGAAAATAACTACATTCAAAAAATGCTAAGTTGATGGCTACATCCTGTCTATGATATACTGCCAATTTCTTTTCTTTTTTTAAAATGGAAAATGTATTGCACTCGTGTATATAAAACCCTTCTTCAGAATATTCATGCGTGCTGATCTCATTTATCTTTCCTTATCCGCCTTGATCCGCGATTTTCATTGGCTGGCGACACAACGTACATGCGTGTCATAATGAGTCGCATCAACAAAATGAGTGAAGCTGAGTGAGGTAAGCGATTAGTGCTATTCTGAAGGACTTATTTACGGTAAGGGAAATCCCGGCTACGTGTGGTAACAACCGACTCATTTTGTGGCCAAGAGCATTGGCTTATATATATATATATTATATTATATTTAGGAGATTGCTCTAAAAATGTCTGATCTGTGTGTTCACATATACACGTGACTATGACCCCAAGCTTGAACGTTATACACATGTGGCTGCGTAGTCAGTTGTGATCATTTTCTAAGGTATATAATCACAGATTGTAAGAATATGTTCATACTTTAGTACTTTTCATTTGATCATTAAGAGAAATATGTGCTGTTCTGAGTTGAATTTACTAAGTATAAAAGTTATGAATAATGTGTTTACGTTCCCTCACAAATAACCAGTATGAATGTTTGTGTTATTTCCGCCAGGGGGCGTGAGTACTGTATTCTACGGCTTAAGTTGCGCATTATTTGCATAGAATACCCGTCCTTTTTCAGAGGATGAACGACAGCGGAATAGAATGTGAAATAATTCCATTTAGTTCTTAGTCCCAGCGACAGAGCACACTCGTCAGTTGCTGTGGTATGAAAGAATTGCAAATAATAGCAACACTCAACTGTCATGTAAGAGGCAACTAAGTAGACTTTTCAGCTGGTGGTTGGCTGTCCCGTTATACAGGTTAAAAAACCTTGCCGAAGTCGGATGTGCAGTAGCAAAATTTACAGATCACATTCAAGCTGTAAAGCACACATTTCTTTCCATGGAGCACGTCCTGCTTTTAACCAGTAGGAATATGAGAAAATTTGCTGAAGAAGATATGTATCATGTTGCTTGTGGACATAATTCGATCTCATTAACCACACCTTTCTTTTATTTTCACTTTAGGTGAACACAAATGTTAGGATTTTAGGATTAGACTGTGACAGGTTTATATGAGAAAACACATCATATTTATACGTGCAATATTATACGAATTTCTTGATGGAAATTTAGTTGTTTTCTTAAATACTCTTACAAAATGTACGTTTTACTACACATTTTTTTTCCATTACATGTAACAGATATCATAGAAAAATGGCCAAATGTATTCAGATAGAGTGCCACACAATTACAAAACCTCCTTCCGAGTGATAGTAATTCTCAATAGATAAAGCAAAGAGTGGTGTTCTAATTAAGAGTATGAGGTTCAGGCATTGATCAGCGAGAATTCCAGGGAAGGGAACATGATTATATACATCGATAGTTGGGATAGACATGTGCATAGATCTTAGCATTCCCAGCTCAGTCGTTAGAGTAGACCATCAAAGAAGAGAGCGGGGCATTTATGTAAATAACTCCTTTGTCCAACAACGTATAGGCTCAGTAGCAGTGCTCAGCCCTCGAAAACACAACTGGTCGAATTAGCTCGTGGTTCGAAAGCCGACCATCCACATTGTACGTATGATACAATTGGTTGGATGTATTAGTAGTGTCTAACAATGTACAACAGTTAAATAAGTAGTAATGTCCTGTACCAGGATACGCAGACCAACTCAACAACAAACAAGTTATTGAATAAAAACCAATCTACAATAGAAACAGTCTAGCATCAAGAAAATGGTGTTTCATGAAAGGGCAGAAAACGGGTTAAGTACTTCTCCGCTCTTCATCTTGCGTTATGCATGTCTATACAATTATTTGGTTGTCGTAGGTTGGGCGCCACAGGTGCACAAATCTGTTGTGCCCATCTTGTATTTGTGACATAGACGATGACGTAGTCTGTTATGCCCCGTTCACAGTAGGAAAATGGTTGCATGGTTACTTCAGGTAAACATATGGCTGGTCAGGTTCCCACTTTGATTTGAGAGTGACTTTATTCGGTGATTTAGCCAGCTCATTCGTGGTTCATATGTCACTATGTTACAATGCTTCACCTTCTTTGACGACTTTGTCTGCTGCTTCATCTGCCTTGATGCTGTAATGTGCTAGTATTTATTCGATCGTGCAACTCTTGTAACACTGGGCTAACTTTTCAATGATTCCACCAGCGCGCATAAACGATGCGTATTCTTGCTTTGTACGATTTCTATTACTCAGTGAGCATCTGTAAAGATGACAACTTCTATACATTTCGTTGTGTAAGACCAGATGTGTGATAAGCTGGCACTGGTGTACATATTTTATGTTAAAATGAAGTCATTCCGTGGCTGCCTGTGTTTTGTTCAGTACTATTTCTAGTATTTCTCATTGTGGTATTATTGCACCTCCCTCCAAAGGAAATGATTGGCATATATCCCCCTAGTAATATCATCTAATAAAAATAGTGTGTTTAATAAAGGAACTTTAAATACAAGTAATAGTGTAATACCTACAGGTCAGGAAGATATAGGGTGTCTACAAGGTCGACGTGAACTGAATTTGAATTGAAATTATATAATGCTCAATATGACGTCATTGAAAGTTGTGTATTTTTATGATCTAGTGTTTAGAGTGACTCAGTAGATCGATGTTAGATGCAGTGTAAACTGTTATTTGCTGACTGCGAAATAAGTTTGTAATGCTTCGAGCCACTTTTCCTAATGAACTGTTAGCATGGTTAGTAGTGATGTGTTTAATAAATGCGGTAGCGTCAACAACGCCACACATATCTGCACTAAATACCCACAAACCATGTGATGTAGTGTTACCAGCAATGCAAATGAGTGCAAAGCCACTTTATAGACACCATGCACCTCTATAGTAAGGGATAAGTTTATATGAACATGTATGTCTGTTTTCCACTTTATAGGCACCATAGTCACAATTTTGTGACTTACACCATGATCATTAATTGCCATCTCTGCAACGATTTTTGGCTGCAACAGACCACCAACATCCTCTGTCTCTTATTTTGGTGGTGCACTCTGCTAGGCTGTAACCTGTCCATCGTGTAATGTTAGTCTCCCACTTGTATCTCTGCCTACCTCTTGCTCGCTTCCCTTTGACTTTACCCTCAAGTAAGGTCTTCAATAAGGTGTCATGTCTTTTAATGTGTTTAAAGTATTTTATTTGCCTGATCTTTATTTCTCTTAGTAGTTCCTTCTTCATATTAAGTGTTTTTAATATCTCTTTATTTGTTTTCTCCTCTTTCCATGATGTTCTCCCTATTCTTCTATATACCCACATCTCAAAGGCATCAATTTTTTCTTCTAAATGTTTATTTAGTGTCCATGTTTCTGAGCCATACATTAATATGGAATAGATGTAGATTATATAATTCTCATTTTTAACTTGTTTGTAATTTGTTTAGATATTAATAATTTCCTCATGTCATTGAAGGTACTTTTAGCCATTCCTATTCTCCTTTTAACTTCTGTTTCACATCTGCCATCATTTGTGACTCTGTGTCCAAGATACTGATAATGTAAGAGGTAAGTAAGCGATAAGTAAGAGATAAGTAAGAGATAAGCGTCTATGAACATGTATGTCTGTTTTCCTGTTATTATGAACGCCTGCTACAAATGCTTGTGTGGTTAGTTGCATATATTTTTCAAGAGTGGAAACAATCACATCACGGCAGGTTAATGAAGCATGTCATCAGAGAACATAATGAAAAGTCATGCATAAAATCTTGATCCTTGATTGAACGTTGCCAGGAAAGGAGGTTTCCTCACAGGAAAAAAAGAAGTTTATTTCGCTATTAAGGGGGAGGGGGGATAAAAGAGAAAACAATTTTCTACTTGGCTTTGGGGAGGGGGTAATTATTTTCTCTGGGATAACCTTAATTCTGATTTAAACATCTTTCCAGTCCTTGAATCACCCAGCTAGGAAGCTAATGCCCTAACAACTGAGCTACTGCAGACAGGAAATTTTACTAGGGTATATAATAATAACCATTGAAGAAAATTCACAAACGTTTAAAATAATTTAGTTCCATGTATATGCCACTGAAAACAAATGTGTCCCAGAAAGTGGCACCGGACGAAAACAAGTTGAGAACCTCGCAAGTAGAAAACATAATATCAGGTCTAACACAAGATGAATATATTAAAAGCAAGTCGTAATCTATTAGACACCGCGCATGTCGCAAAAGCTTGAAATAGCAGGCACTATCTTTTCAACAAACTAAAAATAGGAACGTTAATGAGTGTGACACTTGGAAAATGGCTTATAAATATCTTTTGCGAAGGTCTCCAGAGTATAAGATACACTAATGCTGTTACGGCCGTCACTAGTGCCATTGTCGGATAAGTTCTTTGGAGATTTCAACAACCTCAGGTCGGTAACTGTCTAATCAATTCACATGACGCGGGGTTTTCAGAACGTATCCTTATTAACGGATGCTCTGAACTCCTCACGAGTGTGGGTGAGTAAACTGCTCTTAAGTCGACCAAGCCTAAGAAAAATTGATACCAGATCTACTGGGAAAATAAAGACGACAGACTTGTTACTGACCACATTATCCTTAGGTATGCTGTTGGTCAAGAAAAAAAGCTGCCATAGACCGAATTACACAATGCACCACAGTGGTGTGAAACAGAGAAAACCTTTACTTACATAAGGTACAAACATGCATTCGGTAAACACAAAAAATTAAGGGTGAGAAACATAAAGGAAGATATACAAGCACTAGGAATACTTAATTAAAGTACAAATAGAAGGGACAAATGTGCGATGACGCATTGTGTCTGTGTAATAATACTTCATGGCTAGCAATGCTAAAATAGTGCACATTTTAAAAATAAAGTGAAAATGATACTTTGTATGACTATAAAGCTTCAGTTTTCTGATTATCGTCTACTTTTTGCATATTCAAGTTTTGTTTACTCTTATGGATACTATATCAATTAACAAGAACAAATTCTCTTGTTTTTAAATTGGATATTGTCAGTAATTTGTACTGCTAGTTTACAGCAGAGCTGCGATATTTGCATATTTCAGCCTTTCACATCCTATTTGGGCATGATGTTTCAGTAAACATCTGATTAAAAAAAAGGAAAACTACAATTGTTATCCAGCACAGATAAATCATGTCAAGAGAAAACATACTACTACGAATTAATATAAACATGAACATAAGTGCAATAATGACTTGCAGATCAGCACTAGAATTGAACAATACATCACAGTTATGCGAACTTGAGATATTGACAGGAAGATAATCACAAATGTAAACAACGTGCACGAATCAGGAGATAATATATTCGATTCTGATATCAACACAAAGTTATTTGAGATAGAAATAAAAATACATCAGAACTCGCTGGGTGATGATCAATGACAAGAACAGCGAAACTAAACGAAACATAAACTAATGTATTAGAGAACAGGAACATGCTCATATGATAAAATAAACTAGTTGATCGGAAAACATAAACCAATAGTATGAAACATAAATTGATGATCAGGAACAGGAACACTAATCAGGAAAATACACTAATGGATCAGAGAATAGCAGAACTAAACGGGAATATACATATCAATAATTCTTCATTATTGATTAGAAAACTGGCCTCACAGCACGCGGGGCATTCCCATAAGTGCTCCGCCCTCTCTTCCAGCAGCAATTCGACTCGAAGGTGTTTCGAGTCCAATGCCGCCAAAAACAGACGTCAACATCAGGGCACAACTCTGGCCCTTGCGACAGGTTTATTTGTTGTTCCGCCCACCCACGCCGTGCCCGTAACTTGTTCAAGCAGAACGTCGGCCTGTCGGGAAAACATGGTAACTGTTATCGAAGGTTACGACTACGGGATTGTATAGATGACGTGCCATGAAGCTTCTATCAGAAGATAACTCAATATAAAAGAATGTCATCTACTAAGGTTTTCCGATGCAGGGTTGGTTTGTCTAGTGAGCCATTGGTGAGACCCACAGACACAACCGCATGCGCAATAATAATAGATCAAAGAATATCAAAACTAAACGGAAACAAAAATTAATCAAAGAATAGATCAAAGAATAGCACACCTAAACAGGAACAAAAATTGATGACCAGGGACAGGAAATATTAAACAGGAAAATACACTAATGGATTAGAGAATGGCAAAACTGCACGGGAACATAAATTAATGGATCAGAGTACAGGAACTCAACGGAAATATGGGGGATGTCCATACATGACGTCAACAATTTGGAATGGTGAAGGAAGTTCACGAAAAGGTTGACAGTTTTTGATAGAAAGGGGAGAGGATGGTTTGATAAAAGTTTACCGCAACAATACTGTTATTTCTAAACTATTGAAACCGCTTGAATTTGAAAATTGTTTCCTAAAAATGTGAAACAAATCATATATTTTAGTACTATTTCTGCTAAACAATATTAGAGAGGGTGGGGTGGTTTTTGTTTTACATAAACAAGAGGGGAGGGGGGCATGTTTTTGACAAGTTAAGGGGGAAGGGTGGTGTGGTAATAAATTGACAAAAAAATTTTGACGCACTGTATGGACATCCCTTACGGACTGGATCAGAAAAAAACACGGCTGATATCCTTTAAAGATAAAATCCAGTTATTTATATAATCCGATCCACGGATATCTAGAAAAAAGAATATGTTTCGGGATTTGCGACATCATTGCAAGGTTTGGTTGTAATCGCAAACATTGTTTAAGTTCATGTACAGTTGTTTGAGTTTTTTAATTAAAGATATTATGATATGATAGTAAATACTGGCTACACCATCATGCATATTATATATATATATATATATACTGTCAGATGTTCGAGTATGATACAAAACATTTGATTGAAGATGTTTGAGGATGGTACAAAACATTTGATGGAAGATGTTTGAGGATGGTACAAAACATTTGATGGAAGATGTTTGAGGATGGTACAAAACATTTGATGGAAGATGTTTGAGGATGGTACAAAACATTTGATGGAAGATGTTTGAGGATGGTACAAAACATTTGATGGAAGATGTTTGAGGATGGTACAAAACATTTGATGGAAGATGTTTGAGGATGGTACAAAACATTTGATGGAAGATGTTTGAGGATGGTACAAAACATTTGATTGAAGATGTTTGAGGATGGTACAAAACATTTGATGGAAGATGTTTGAGGATGGTACAAAACATTTGATGGAAGATGTTCGAGTATGGTACAAAACATTTGATGGAATATGTTTGAGGATGGTACAAAACATTTGATGGAATATGTTTGAGGATGGTACAAAACATTTGATGGAAGATGTTTGAGGATGGTACATAACAGTTTTGCTGCTTATGTACTATTTATGTGCACGTTGTGATGCAAAATGTGTCCTGAATAGGGTTTTGTGATATTTAGTAAGTTAACCTTGATGCGTCACACTTGTATTGGTACAATGCATCTGTAATATGAGGATCTTTTTTTTTACCTAACTATTGTCCATAGTATAACATTAGCAATGGATGACCTTTTTTTAGTCTTTCGTACAGACTTAGGAGTTGCAGTTTGTTTTTCAGTGATAATTTTCTTCTATTTTGATGTCACCACTTGAAAATGTGTCACCCAAGTCCTTCTCCATGGATAGTCATACAAGCTAATTCATCATGACTGTTCATTTGTCATTGCATATTCTTTTTGTTTATAGCCAATAAAAACCATCGAAAAATGTCCAAAAAAACACATTTCTTTGAGCTGAACCGAGATCAGTACATAAATCTTATATTTGTTGATGGTCTTGGTTTGGTCATCCGATGCGATTCACACTCGAATTGTCATGTAACTGTAAATAACAATATCTTGTATTTGTTCGTTGACAAGTTGCTTGTATTAAACGATTTGGTTAGAAAATCTGCAAAACCACACTGTTAAAAATAATAGATTGACCATATCATATCACGTGTTATGTACCATGCTCGAACACTTAACTCCCATGTTCTACCTAGCACTCTACTCGGATATTTCCCCTTTCTTGTTCTTAAGTATGTTTGGTGTTCCGTCTGTCGTTTTCGTATTGTTGACGGCGTTTTAGTCGAAACATAATCTATCACTGCATTGTTGTTTTCCGTTGTTAGCATGTCGCATATCCTTGAGGGAGCCAGGTTAGCGCAGTGGTTAGCGCACTGGCTTTGCATATTAGTGGTCACGGGTTCATTCAACAGTTGAGGCGGAATGTTTTTCAGATCGCAACGGCTCCCGGGTCGACCCAGCCTTAAATGGGTACCGGATTAATCCGGGAAGTAAAGACTGCGAGGGAGAGGAATGGCTACCGTCCTCATTTGCAGAGCCTCTGAACTGCAACTCGGTGATAGCCTCCATATCGCTAACATCTCACACCCATACGGCATTAATAAATGACATGGGTTACGTTTCCCCCTGGTAGTCTGGTAATGTATCGGTCTTACTCAGAGACGGAAAAAACAATGGTACGTGGATCAAATCCAGCAATCCAAAGCAGTTTTTTTTCTGTCCCTCAAGACTAATTTAAATTACAATATGCACTGTCCTCTGTGCTAAAACAACATACCAGCTCATAATGCTATAACAGAGCACAGCATGCCAGGTTCGAAACCACGTCCGATGAACATAAAAAGACCGGGTCGTGATTTCTCGCTTGATACTACTCCTCCAGTTGACTCAGCTGTAAATGAGTACCTGGCGCACAACTTAGGGGAGGTAAAGACAGCAAAGAAGGGGAAGGGATTTGGTCACCATACCCTAATAGTTGATGCGGCTTAAGTACATGAAGCGTTATCTTATCCCCGACGGCAGATTGCTGCCATGGAACCTACCTTTACCCTTAAAAGTTTGAGCAAGACTATTAGAAAACACACGAAACTATAAAGAAAATATCAAATAGTAACAGGTGGATATCCTTTTACTTACGTAAGGAACAGCGAGAGCGACAAAAGTCTGCATCAGCAGCAGTGACAACAACCTGAAATGAGACCGAAAAAGAAATTCTGTTAGTTTGTCTACTTTTGTCAATCTCTCCTATATTTGGTATTCACCGTTTTATATGTGTTTTCGTGTGTATAATTGTGCGTGTTGCGTCCATGAACGTTTTTATTGCCAACTTTTACGTTTTTGTGTCCACCTTTACAAAGTTTGAAGTAATTCTCTAAGCGTTGTCAAGTGGTTAAGGCGCCTCAGAGCTTCGCTTACTACTCTCAGGTACGTAAGTCAACTCAACATAAATGCTTGTCCAATGGTTTGATAAAATAGGAAACTTAAATTATCTGTCGGGCTAGGTAGCGTAGGTTTTTCCAGATTGCTAGAAACTTAAATTTGATCACACCAGTTTGCTGAATTTTATTGAATTCCATGTTTTTCTTTAGCTGGCGATACAAACTATACATAAAGTGACCAATGACTAAATGTCTGCTTGTCTGTCTTAATAACGATCTTTTAGTAGAAAAGTCATTTCTCGTTTTTGTTTAAACTGCTATTTAACCTCTTATATATATATATATATATTTAATTCTTGTTGACCACATGGAATAATAAGTTTAACTTAAAGGTAGCATATCCTATCCAGGACGTAGCTATCAACCCAGCATTTGTTGGCTGTGGTGATTTTCTAGGCAATATAAATACGTTCAGTAGGTTGCCATTGCTTTCTGAACGGTCCGGATGCACAATTGCCTGTGGTGAGGATCGAACTCGGTACCTTTGCCGTCACAGACGCGCTCTGTACCACTTCGCCACAGAGCCGGACTCTGTTTAACTGCAGTCTCGAATTCATTGAAATTGTGCTCAAACACAGATCTATCTCGTAAATCCAAACACAGATCTATCTCGTAAATCCAAACACAGATCTATCTCGTAAATCCAAACACGAATGTGCAGTAACTCTCAAACTACTGTCCTGCAGATTAGCAGCATGCAGTCCTGCCCGTAGTCGTAACCTTCTATAACAGTTACCATGTTGTTCCGGCAGGCCGACGTTGTGCTTGAACTAGTTACGGGCACGGCGTGGGTGGACGGAACAACATAGGAAACCTGTTGCAAGAGCCAGAGTTGTGCCCTGATGTCGACGTCTGTTTCAGCGGCATTAGACTCGAAACACCATCGAGTCGGATGGCTGCTGGAACGGAGGTTGGAGCATTTATGGGAATGCCCCACTTGCTGTGTGGCCAGTTTCTAATCAAGAATCACGAACCTGCCACTGGAATGAATCGTGCTATGGTTTACAGACTGGCAGCGATATCAGCGCCTTTCGGTTGACACACAAACTTTAGTAGTATGATTGGAACAGTCAAATTACTAACTACAAATGAATTGCAGCAAGATTCCCGTGCATGTGCAAAAAGAAGCAAGTTGAACTATAAAATCGCAACAAGGTTCAACCAGAAACAATTAACAGCTTAGAAAACTTCAGCAAGATTCATATAGTAAATTTCATATTCATATAGTAAAAGGTACATTTCATACAATATATTAATAAAGAACAGATTAAATATTGATCTTCAGTAGATTTTGTACAAGAAACTGTTGCGAGAAGCACACGTGCATACAAGACTTCTAAAACATGAACGTACGATCACACTACATCTAATTTGTCAAAGATTAATTTTCTGACGGTAGGGATTTGGCATACAGCATCCCTTTATGAACAATGGAGAAAGTAAATACTCCCGTGAAAACTAAATCGTATTTCAAAACATTTCATCGGGGTTTCTCAAACTTTTTCCTGCCACCTCTCCCATTCATATAGATTTTTTAGACCAACGCTCCATACCCAGGACATAGATGCGTCTTCCTAAAAAATAGGAAAGGGAGGGTTGGTTACCTAAAAATGCAATCACTTCGATTTTGTGGGACTTTCTGTGACACTTTTCATAAATGGCCACTTAATATCTATGATTTCATAGCCTCATTGAAAAACAATTTTACAGATGGAGCGCAGTGACAATCGTTTCTGTATGAGAAAAATTAATGAATCTGTATTGAGAGTATTCACTATTGACATCAATTCCTTTTCAGGAGTGTCTTCAGTCATGTTGAGAATAGCAATTATACAGATAACAATATTGAAAAATTACAGATAATAAATTATGAAAACTCTCCCATAGACATTCCAGAATCGCTAGGAAAAGGCATTTTAATATGTTTTTGCTTTGCGAAGAAGAACTATAACAACGTAAGTCGAAAGCTAGAATACTTTCTCCTGGTGGTCGGTACATTGAGTTTACAAAGTTTATTTTCAGGTGTGACTTCTTCAAGCCAACATTTGCTGTTGTTGAAATGTTTTAGATTATTTTCACTTATCATCATCATCATCAGGTGTCATGCCGGCTGGCGTAGGCGGTCATGGCTCTCCACAGCTCTCTGTCCACAGTATTATGTATCAAAGTCGTTGTTGTTTCCTTGCCATGCCAGGTTGTCAAACTGTCTAATATTTTCTCACGTTATCGCCCTCTGTCTCTGTTTCCTTCAATTTTGCCTCTTGTGACTATGTTCTCTAAACCTGTCTGTCTCATGAAGTGGCAAAAAAAAAGAAGATTGCCCTTTTCTTATATTGTTGATTAAGGTCCGTTTCGCATTTGACTCTTTCAATACCTCTACATTAGTTTTTCTGGCAGTCCATGGTATTCTCAGCATTTTCTGTAGAACCACATCTCTGTTGCTTCTAATTTCCCACTTTCCAGTTGGTTTATTGTCCAAGACTCGCACCCCATATGTTAGTATATGGGTTATATAGTACTGCAGAACTCTCTTTTTTTAACCTCTAATGACAAGGTCATATTACACAGTATATTTTTCATTTTTCTGAATATTCTTTTTGCCTGTCCTATTCTGCATCTTATTTCTGTTGAACTTCTTCCATCTGTTGTAATCATTGTACCTAAATATTTGAATTGGTGGACCTGTTTTAGTACTATATCATTCACTTTGATCTTGCAAGGTGTGGCGTTTTGTTTCTTTGAAATAACCATTACTTCTGTTTTCTTAATATTTAGGAATAGGCCTTTCTCTTTACTTTCTGTGACTACTGCATTAATTAACTCTAATTTTCACTTATACTACAGTTAAAAAGTTTCTGGTCTTCAAGAGAAACTTGACACTGGTTTCAATAATACTTAGTGGACCAGGTCTCATGCAGAATTCATTTTTTAATAGAATTCCATCTCTTGCAATTACTGTACATAAAAAGTAGTAGTAGTTTTTACGTAAATCCCATGTTTTGTAGTTTTACTTGACGACAACTAACAGACTATCACTATCGGACTATGGGGTGCTAACATGAAATATGCCAATAATAGTATACAAGATAATTTCAACGTTTCAACCGTTAGGTCTATCAAGAATATACTAAACAGCCCGTACAAAAAAAAAAGGAAAAACAATGATACTATCACAAAAAGTAGTAAATACTGTCCATATTTCTTCTGAAATCAAATGTGTTCAGTTCATTAATACAGCTCTTTCGTACCTCCCCCGACCCTACTTCGTCTCCATGCCGCCTATTTAACCTTGCGTCTCCTTCGTGAAGTTTCTCACCGCCCTTATGAAACGTTGTCGCCCAATTTGAGAAACCCTGACCCTGCATTACAGGGATCCTATTCGGACCAAGAGCCTCGACACATAGTGAGAAAATATAAATGAAAGGTATGTGACACGATGAGAAACGATCCTTTCAAGATAATGTGATTGTCACATTATTATTTGACGGCAGTGGAGAGCTCACTAATACTGAGGAAATTGGTGTGACGTGATGGCGGATGAGGCTTTGTAAATGTGTTAGGAAGGGAGAATGAAAGAGGGTGTGTAATGAGGGTTTATATTGAAGAGACAATATGATGCAGGGGTTTTAGATTATTGAGCATTATTGAGTAAATAATGAGTATTTCGTGATGAGAGTTGACTGATAAATACGTATAAAGTCTATTAAGTATCATAACATCGACAAGTATCATCTCTAGAACAAGTAACATCTTATTATCATCTCGATATCAACAAGTATCATCTCTAGAACAAGTAACATCTTCTTATCATCTCGATATCAACAAGTATCATCTCTAGAACAAGTAACATCTTATTATCATCTCGATATCAACAAGTATCATCTCACTATCATCAAGTGTCACCTCCATATTGCTAAATATTATCGCAACATCGGCAAGCAACTAGTATGTTAATGTTAAGATGATACCTTGAAGTCGGATGTTCAGGACAAAGGCGCAGATATCGCAGCAATGATGTAAACCATGACAACGCATTCCGTTCTCCGGACTACATCCTGCTATCAGCAGGAGTTTCAGAATGAACGCAGAAGAATAAGTTTAGATGATACACTGCAAGGTCGGTTATAAAGTGTCACTTGGGACAGATGATTAAGTGTCTCCGACGACCGGTCATGTAAATATCGCCGAGGCACTAATGTTCTTATTCTGCAGATGTAAGCTTTCCACGTAAGAGTGCGATACAAAAGCACTAGCTAATGGCATAGAGTAGAACTCTACAATTGTTCTCATACAAAAATACGAGAAGGGGAGACGTGTTCAATAGAAAAACATGAACTGTTCTCTAGTTTTAATCACACATACAGAAACAATTTATCTTGTATATGGACGATGTTTCATGCATTTCTTTCGCTTAACAATTTCATGTTGAAATTTTTCAAATTGAAGCTATTATCCCCCCCCCCCCCCGACATGCGTCAATTCACACATTCTACAAATCAACTTAACAAGTCTTCAGAAATCTACAAACGTTTTGTTGTCAATGTTTATTTACATACATAGGGCGTGGAATGTAAAACGACATCTTAATTCTAGTTTTGTTTGAATGCATGTCCGCCTAAGTCAAGATACATTTAAACATATGCCACATCTATCGAGGTACTGTCTTTAATAAAAGTGCCTTCTTTGGTAATCGACAACAGCAAGCGTAAGAAATCGGTTAGTCAAGGACGCTTGCAAAGTACGCAGGTTTGTAGCATCCTTTACAGTTGGAATTTGATCAGTTCTGTGTGTACGATCGTAATCGCGTGTTCTAGTAGTCGCTTCCAGTGGACGGTAGAGCTCAGAATGATTTACATCCCTGGGACAGTTAGAAACATGAAGTCATATTTTGACATCTTGCAACTTAACTGTGTAACTAAATAAATACATTTAAGAAGCCAAAGTCACAGGTACGACGGTGTCGGGGTACTTAAAACAAAAATGTAAAACTAAAAACAAAAGTTCTCCATTTAGCTTTCAATATGACAATCAATACAGAGTAACTGCGTGAAACGTAACAACAAATAGACTTACGTAAAACACAGGTTTATATTTCATTTCAATGGGACAGGACAGACTATAGCTAAAACTAGTGGGTAATGATGGGCAATGATGAGCACACAAGAAATCATAAAAATTACAATACACAAATCACATTCAACGTTTCAACCAAAAGGTCTTTATCAAGACAAACAAAACATAAAATGACGACGAATGGAAAAATTATCACAACATCCAACGGAAATATGGAAATGATATGCCGGAAGGTCAGAAAGTACATACAGCTTTAGCTTTCATGTTAAAGCTTCAGACACCATTTAGCTTTCATGGTTTTTCTTTTAGATATCAGTTGCCAATAAACGGCTGTGTGTCATGGGGTTGATTATCCACCGTGACCAATCAACAATATAAGACCTGTTTGTTCAGTGGAAAACATCCTTACACATAGTTATAAACCGAATTACCACAACCGCGACATTTGTTATTGTTTATTGGTTGTAAAGTTCTTATATAACCAAACATAACTAACGTCCGCTGTTGAAAGATACGAATCTCATCAAAAAAGTACATGTTATCTTTTCTAAAAAATACCTTCTCAACTGATTAGACTTTTCTCGTGATTTGCATTGTCCATCGACACAAAGTATGCACGCAGTGGCCAATGAAAATTACAGATAAAAAAGTCAAAGTGAGTCTCTTTAGAAGGCTGTTTCCAATGATCCTGAAGGTCTTATATTGACGATTGGTCACGGTTTAACATCTTTGTTTCAAGTTACTTAATGATAGATGTTATGTTCTATTTTCCTATCATAGAACAGTAGGAACCCCCCCCCCCACGAATCTTGAGCTTGGAAACATCACATACTCAACATATTCTTAGTTTCATAATTCCATAGTTTTAGAATTCCATAGTTTTAGAATTCCATAGTTTCATAATTCCATTGCTTTAGAATTCCATAGTTTTAGAATTCCATAGTTTCATAATTCCATTGCTTTAGAATTCCATTGCTTTAGAATTCCATAGTTTTAGAATTCCATAGTTTTAGAATTCCATAGTTTTAGAATTCCATAGTTTTAGAATTCCATAGTTTTAGAATTCCATAGTTTTAGAATTCCATTGCTTTAGAATTCCATAGTTTTAGAATTCCATAGTTTCATAATTCCATTGCTTTAGAATTCCATAGTTTTAGAATTCCATAGTTTTAGAATTCCATAGTTTTAGAATTCCATAGTTTTAGAATTCCATAGTTTTAGAATTCCATAGTTTTAGAATTCCATAGTTCCATGATCATCAACAACCTCTTGTCTGAAATTAATGCTCAAATCACGAATTTTTTCTTTCTTTATCCCCTTCCTCACCTCAAAAAAAAAAATGACTCGTTATTCCTGCAGTCTGAGGCTAATTCTAATTCTTGTAATATTTGAGAATCGTCGCCAGCTACAAAGGTCATGCGCCTCATTAACCTACTCGTTCTTCCCACCATTCCATGAATCACAACAACAATTTATCACCATCCTGGCCGTTTCCTGTGTCCTTTGTAGGTATCTCGCTTAGCATTTTGACACTTCAAGACTAGACAAATGGAACAAGTTATATGTAACAAAGCAACGACTGACAAAACACTCGCAGATATCACTACATGGCATTGGCTAGAGGGCAAAAACTTTAACTTCAACATACTTATATACTTGTATAATGTCTGTTCTTTCCTGTATTTCAGCGTTAGTATAAATATAATAATAATAATGATAACAGTTTTTCTACACACAGGTTTTACCAATATGACCTATACATTTGTACACACAAATGTAACAAGCGTTACCAACCAACATTTTGTTAAGTGCCAAGTTCGGAGGACAAAAAAGCAACGATATATATATATATATATATATATAAAATACATGAACAGCCGATATGCTAAAATAAACACAGTACTTGTGTTAAGCTGTTACGCTAGCTTGTAGATTAAGAAATAACTTGAGAACAAAAGTAACAACAGTTTAAACATCAACAATTGAATCGTAGTCATCCACATCGTCATCTTTGAGTACCGTTACTGAAGTTCACTGTATCTACCTATTCTTCACTCTTTCTACATAACGTTGATGACAACGGCCTTCTGTAACATCAACAATTAGAGTTTTTGGTGGTGTCCACGAGTGACACTCACAATTATTTCTTGAAATGGGCTAAATGCTTAGCCAATAAACGGTTTGTTACTGTAACAGCATGCAATCTATTATAGTTAATGTTTTCACCATATTTACTTGTGAAAACATTTTTCCACGCATGCTGATGAACGTGAAAGTGCCATTAACGCACACATAAAGTTTGAAAGCAATTCAAATTTCAGCAGATTGTTGCCATCTTTAATTGAAAGTAATTTACACCAAAAAGTTTCAGAATTTAGACTATTCATGTTTTCACCAAGAGACCCTTTTGAATTCAGCAACAACGTCCATTCATCTTGTAAATTGTCCATTCTCAGGTACTAATGATGGAAATCTTGAGGCAAGTGGAATTAATGACTTTAAACGACAATCCCGTGATAAAGACTCCTGAACATAAAAAAACTCTCATTTCAGCCAAAATACTATTACCTGATAGGGGAAATGGTTTCCTTATTTGAACACAAATCTGTTAAAAATTACCACACCTTTACGAAATTGGTTTTCTTTGTCTCCCAGGAATTGCAATCGCAACATATTTTCATGACCTACTATCAGCATCAATATCTTTCAGCTTTTTATGTAAATTTACATCAGATGGGTCAACCTCCGACAAATGACGAGACTGCATAATGTCAGATTGGATAAACATGTCAAGTATATTTTGTATTAATCAGAAATGCTTTCAAATACTTTATGTACAAGCAGATGTTGTGATTGAAACTCCAAGTTCATTGTGTCAACCTTTCCAATAATATAATTAAGGAATAGAAGGATATGTTTGGTTCCAGGTGTAGGCATAAGCTTAAAAATCTCTGCTGCTCCATCGACTTTATCTGTTGGAACTTCAGATTGAAGGTGGAAGAAGCAGATGAGGTAGAAAACCACGGGCAGACAACATTAAGATAAGAACATGTCGAGATTTTTCGACTCATCACATTGCTGAAAATAGAAATCGATGGAGAATTCTGTGTATTGATGCATCAAATGCGATACCCCTACGACCCTCACGGATCATAGGCTTATGAATATGGATTGTTTGACTGTGGTAACTGCACGTTTTAGCTTTATAAATTTGTATTCATCATACATTTGTCAATGCTTGGACCATCTACTGGTTGGGCCAGCCAATATTGTCATTTTAAATGGTCACTATAATTATACTTTGTGTATAAGCCAATGAAATCAAGGAAATAGTCAAATGAGTAAAGTTAGAATACTTGATTTCCCCATTGGCCAATAGGTTTTATAACACCGACGGTCAATGTTATGGTTTATAATGTGATTGCAATATATGCGCTCACATTGTCCACTCGATAATCCTCGCGATAAGTCCACGCGATATTGTCCACTCGATAATCAAATCACCGCACGACTTTTAATTTACTTCCACCGCTAAACCTCCTTAAAGGTAAAGGTAGCAGTCATGGCAGCAATCTGTCGTCGGGGATGCAAATAAATATCTCTTCGTGTACTAAGCTGCAGTAGCTATTAGGTCGGGAGGCCAGTTCCCTGCCTTGCTGTATTTACTTTCAAGGTTCTATAATCGCAAAGTATACCCGAGATTTCGTTATTATAGCGGGATGTGAACGAAACAAAATTCAATGTACATGTTCATTAGTAATGTATGATGGTCTGTACATTGTTTTTATTTTTTTGCACGGTTTAAGAAATTACGTTACTTGCAGAACGCTAGTACAACTGCACGTTACTGCTAGATTGTAGGACCATGGGGGGAGGGGGGGGGGGGCAAGGGTTAAGTACAAGTATGTTCTTGGTATGGGCATTACTTCCCCTGACAATAATTAACAAATTAGGGATGTGTCTGCATTTAGAATAATGTAAATATAATGAAAGGAAGAGGGTATTATGGATGGGAATTTGTCTGTTAGAACAGTAGATTAATTTCCTCCCATGCTCATTCACGCATATTTTTTTAGCTCGCAAGTACTCCTCGTATTTGTAACTAGAGAACTGCCTCTTTGTCGGAGAAAGGCAAATTCAACAACGATACAGCAGTCACTGATATGCGCCGGCAGAATAACGTTAGAAAAAAGTCGCATGTCTCAGTGGCATTCCAAAACAATAAAAACTTTTACGGGTGCGATATTCTTAAAAACTGTGAACAGGAAGTAGTAGAGAGTATGCTATCCGATGCGATTACTGTTCCACCTCCTCTAAATCATGCGTCAGGTACTCACATTTACAGCCGAGTCAACTGGAAGAGTGGTCGTGTCAAGCGAGAAATCACGACCTGGACTTGTTTTTGTTGTCCGGACATGGTTTCGAACCTGGCACGCTGTAATCCGGTGATAGCATGCAAGCTTACTATCAACTAGGCTACCGCGCTCCTTCTTAGTCGCCCCTTACGACAGGCATGGCACATCACAGTGTTACTATTATTCCCTTTACGAGATGCGAAAATACACAGGCGGGCCGAATGTACGGTTAATATGGTCATAGCATACAAACAATTATAAGGTTTAATGGATAGGAATAGTTAACATTCAAGTCAAGAAAGCTCACAAGCAGTAAACAAGAAGAGACTGTCTGATTGTGTCTTGGTTGCGTTAAGGCATTTGAAAAATGTCCACCGAGATCCAAGATAAACACTTTAAGTCGACCTAAATTTCATAAATAAACCAGACATTAAAATGTAGCACACCTGTAGCAAAGGCCAGGTGAGACAGAATATGCTGACTGCGATACTTGGCCCAAATAAATGATCCGCGGGACTTAACGTAGCATAGCCCAACTGTGGTCGTAGACAGCAGGACTTAATGTAGCATAGCATAGCTGTAGTCGTAGACATCAGGATTTAATGTAGCATATCCCAGCTGTGGTCGTAAACAGTTGTACTTCACGTAGCATAGCCCAGCTGTGGTCGTAGACTGTCAAACACTGCACGTTTCCCGTTAAGGAGTTGAAGGGAGGGATTGTGTAGCTGTGTGATAAAGCCCGCACGCTCTTGCTGTTACCACGTCATGGATAGGGCGAGTTTTTTTAATTTACCCTCCGACAGAAAAAAAGCCCAATCCTTAACCGGTGATCGAACTCTAGACCTCACTAGTGTGAGACCAACGCTCTAACCTCTCAGCCAAACGCCATGGTCATAGACAGCGTGACTAAATGTAGCATAGTCCAACTGTGGTCTTTACCACAACCACGAGCAGTCCTGGGGGTAAAATCTGTGACACAGAGGCACTACTAGAGCATGCCTGTTCTCACGCATGCATGCTAGGTGACTCAATCTGCAAAATTCAACCGGAATTAGTCTGCCGGAAATGGCAGATGTTATTAACACATTCTGCCACCGGAAAGATTACCTTCAGATTCGAGCTTGGACATGCGGATGTTGCTAGTAATGTGTGAGCTATTAAGCTTGCGAGTGTGACCACAGTATCGAAATGTACATGAAAAGACCCTCTGACTTGAGAGATATTGTCCTTTCAGAAGATTTTCAACAGTGCGAATCCTGGTTACCTTTATGACCGCACTCACTTAAAATAAAAATTGGAGCGTTAAAGAATAAGAAACATAATTAAAAAAATACAAAAAAACACACTAATCAACACTGACATGGAATTATAGGAGCAACTATTGCCTCTTCCGAAATGTGCTGGTTATAGACTACACCCCCTACAGAAGTATCTGTGATTTGAGATAGTTAAAAGTAAGCAATTGTACTTACGTAAAACACAGGTTTATATAATTGCTTCAATCAGACACGACAGACTATAACTAAAACTAGTGGGTAATGATGTGCACACAAGAAAGATACAAATTACAATACACACATCATATTCAACGTTTCAACCAAAAGGTCTTTATCAAGATACACACAAAACATCAAAAGACGTCGAATGGAAAAATTACCACAACGAAAAACGTATCCAACGGAAATATGGAAATGAGATGCCGGAAGGTCAGAAGTACATAAAGAACGTAAATATATGTGGAAACGAAACGAACAAAAAGATGAGTAAATGACGGAACAAAAGAATAAAGACAAAGACTACACTAACCCACTACTAGACATAAGAGTGGTCGGAATTGAGTCCAAAATATTTGAGTGCAAAAATTAAAAATGAGACGATTTTCTAGAGCGTACCTAGATCTATCATCGGTGGTGCAGGATCTGATGGCGGTGACCTGAATATCAAAAGCACCATGATGACCCTCGCCGTTGAAGTGTGTGTTCTGTGATTGATGGCATGAAGATGGTTACATTGTATTGATTATCGCAGTGGCGTAGCGTGGGTCAATGGCGCTCGGGGCGGAATAATTTTTTTCCCGCCCTTGTGACATTAAAAAAATATGTAAGTTATTGTGAAAGACTTGACGAAAATAAATTTGCCGCCCTCAGGATGATGCCGCCTGGGGCGATCCGCACCTCCGCCCCCCTCGCTACGCCACTGGATTATCGTATTAAAAGCACATTGTGATCTGTATTGTGCTTTATTCGGACTAGCTTATCCAATCTCATGATGCATTGTGTTTGTTCTCTGTTCCCTAGCCAACGTGCATCAACTCTATGGCTTTACGAAACGTAACCCCTTTCCTATTCCTACGATTCTGACAAATTTATTACTGGTATGTTTCCGAATAAGAACTATGTAAACAAATTAGAACGCTAGTCTCACACGAGTGAGGTCTAGAGTTCGATCCCCGGTAAGGACTGGGTTTTTTTTCTGTCGGGGGGGGGGGGGGGGTAAATTTAAAAAAAAACTCACCCTGTACATGATGTGGCGACAGAAAGAGCATGCATCCTTTATCACACAACTATTCAATCCCCTCCCTGCAACGCCTGAACTGGTATAATGCAGTATTGACAGAGGCAACGATCGTTGCTTTTCTTTGCTGTCTATTCGGGCCCAGTAACAAACATACATGAAAAATCGAAACCTACAAATATCTGTATACATACAAAATCTTTTAACAATAAAATAACCATTACGTATTTCATTATTACGAGTATTTCTGTTTCAGTTCATGTTTCCTGTTAACATTCCACGTTATTTTTCATATATTAATTCTGTTTACAGCAAACATTCATATTATTATCTAGCAATCCTTACTTTGAATATATCTATTTTAGGCAACATATCTAACCAGGAACAAGTGGTATCAACAATGTTTTTATTTCCAAAGAACTGTATTCATTTCAAGTTCACGATCAGTTTCTCTATTTTAGTGAAGTGTTCTTTTTTCAAGCAACTATTATCACGAACAGCAGTGCATGTCTGATTGATGTGGAGAGTAGGTTGTTTCGGGTATTCATTCTCAAGACCCGTAGTTTCAATTTCAGTGAGTCTTTGTTATTTTATTTATTTCTTCTTGTATTTATTCTTAGTAGTTATGAGTTCCCTCTAGTACAACTATTTTTGCAATATCCGTTGCCGCGATACTTGTGTTTTTCTTCTTCTTCTTCATCTGCTTCCGTTCTCAAATAATACATATACTTAAGTGATTTGAGCAGAAGAGCGTTAAATACTCTGTTTAGTTTAGGTTTGCAGCGAAGCTTCGTTATTTGCGCCTTTCGGCCCAACAATTCTTTTTGGAGTAAAATAGTAGGTATAAATCTAGTATCATGTGCCTCTTCTTCAGCGTTCGTTCTCAAACTCCTGCAGATTAGCAGGATCTAGTCCGGAGAACGGAATTTGTTATGTCATGGTTTACAGTTTGGCGTGGATATTTGCGTCTTTTGGCTTGATACAAACGAATTCAGCACATTTTCTGTATCACATCAAAGAAATGTGCCGATGTTAGAAAATGGAAACACTTGCAAAATTTTAAACTATATATAAATTCACAGGAATATCGGAAATGTAAAGTCAAATGAATAAAAAAATCCGCTATATTCGGATTACTGGTTATTATGATACTAAAAGTCAGGCTCTGTGGCGAAGTGGTACAGAACGCATCTGTGACGACCATGGGTACGGAGTTCGATCCCCGTCACAGGCAAATGTTCATCCAGACCGTTCAGAAAGCAATGGCAAGCTACTTAACGTATTTATATTGCCTAGAAAATAACCACAGCCAACAAATGCGGGGTTGATAGCTATGTCCTGTAAAGGATATGTTACCAATACTACCAATGATACTAAATAGAGTTTGATGGCAAGCATTTTCAACACTGTAATATCATGTGCTTTTATTTGTTATAATTGTATTTGTATAACATATATTTTCGGTGATTGATGATGTCATACGATTCCCTCAAATATTTGGAGACCCCCCCCCCCCCCCGATGTAAACCGGAAAATAAAATTGAAACGATATCACGTGAGATTAGTCTAACAAATGAGAACTGTCTTCTCTCCCCCCCCCCTCTCTATCTGTCTGTGTGTCTCTGACGATGTCTCTGTGCTGAATCGATTTTACCCACCATACCTCGAACAACGATGAGGTGAATAGACTTTTAAATTAACTATTGTGTATCCTGAGGTAGGGGCTAAAATTAACTATTGTGTATCCTCAGGTAGGGGCTATGCAATTCAAGTGAAGCTTTTCTGATTTGGGTCAAGGAGATGCAGCTTTATATATATATATCAAAAGGAGAGTTTTTAGATGAGGGCTAGAGAAATATTCTTCAGGCTATTGTTGTATCTGAAAAACGAATTACATTCTTTTTGATATACGTAGGATCCTGCTCTTGCAACGGACATGCCACAGATACTTCATTACGTTCTGGGGATACGTTTTGTAAATGTATCTCATCTGCTAAATACGTTTCTAATACTCTATACAATCAACACTGTTCTTTGAGTCGGTGCAGGGTTACTTAAATCTACCTATTTCGCATTGTCCATGGCTTCTCAAACTTGGAGAAATCAACCCCCAGGGTGGCAATAGAACACATCACGAGGAAATTTAATTGTCCAGGCGGACATTGGAGGTGATGACACTATAGTGAATGCTAAACTAGTTGATAGCCACAAAGACTTACTTGCTACTTTTTAAATATAAGAAAGTGCAATTCTATTGATATGAATCGAGCTTTGATTCAATCCTGAGCAATAACATTGCCTATTCAAAACAGCAACAAGCTTCTACTAGAAACCGTAACCTATTTCATTGCATTATTAAGCGATACTCCCTGCACTCCTTAACAGGAAAACAGGCAGTAATGAAAGTTATTAAAGGTAAACCATTTGCATAATCTCTAGCTTTAAACATTACATGTTAATTACTTTTGAATGATTCTAAATGGACTCCCTTAAGTTGCTCTTAATGTTATGTTGTTTACTATGTTATAATAAGGAGCATGAAACAAACATTACATTTGGAAATGAGCTGTGAAGAAAACGCTAGACTGCATAATATATGTCTCAACACTAACTTAACTTGTCCGTGAATACACTTTTGTAAAAGAAATATTTACTCATAAACGCATACATACACAAACTCTCATAAACACATTACCAAGAACTTAGAATAAATATATATTTTTGAATGCGTATTTTGGTTTTACAAAAAAATATAAGTAATAAAAAATAAATAAATACATTATTAGACCACCAGCCTTTATCAAGATCAGGAGAAACAAGCACATGGAAACAAATTGAATTACATTGGACAAAGAGAACCCGTACAGAGAAGAGAGAGATATAAAAGAATATATGTTATATGTTTGTTGTTACTGAGGATACTTCAATACCTGTACGGGATGTTTGTTGTTGTTGTAAAAGTCCTTGTCTCGATTGGTCCTTTCTCAGTGACTTGAGTGCACAGTTTGAAAGTCTTGACAAAATCGCATATTTTTTGGGAGATGTGGTTAGACAAGTACAGAAAATCTCGCGTACGAGAGTTGCTAGGCGATTTGGTGCCATTGAACAGACTGGTTCAATTCCCGTTAGACTCAAGAATATAAAAGAATGGAGCATAACAGACTGGCTGAAACAAGAACAATTAGCAGGTACACAAGACTTTCCTAAGGCACGTTAATTTGTACTTTCCCCACTAAATTTGTTGAAATGAAATACTTCTAGGCGTAGAAATCCTTCACAAATTGGTGTACGAATTTCACGTTTTAATAAAGTAAAACACCATCTTGTATTACTATATTTTCTTCTTGTTCTTCGGCCTCCAACTATTAATATATTTATATACAATGATTTTTTCCCAATGAAATTTGTTACTTTTTCTACATGTAACACGCTAATCTAGAGAGTTAGTATGTATATGTGTGAAGCATAACATTATTTAGACACCACTGTACAATGTGAAGCTTTATATGACCACACCCCGCCGAAGACGGATATGTTGAGCCATTGGCACAAATAAAACGAGGACACAATGCACTTTCATTCTCTGGACTGCATCCTGCTGGAAATCTAGAATGGATCATGGTCCTGTTACAAGAGAGATCCAGCAGGAGTTTGAGAATGAATGCTGAAGAAGAAGAATATGATCACACACAAAGAAGGGGAGAATAATTGCCTGTTTAAAGGCTTTACGGGCGATAACGAGTTAATCCTCAATTTTACTCCTCCACAAACACATTTTTGTAGCACAGTCGTTGGTGACTGGCTTCGCAGCCCGATGATCTTCGGTTCAATTCCCAGTTTAAATGAAGATGCTGTGTGCTTGATGCAGACCGCATCATCCTTGATTTCCGGTTGTTCAACGAATAATACAGACGTAACACCTTATTCCACAATACATCACAAGAGCGTGAAAAAAATGAAGATTATTTTATACACAACACTTATATTTTTGTGTGATTTTATGACTGACTAAACCATGACGCTACTTACTAACCATTTATGAAATCATTTACGTTATCAATAACGTTATCAATAAATTTACTCATGGCAACATCATTCATACGTTTTTATATATATATATTGATCTTCTTCTTCTTCTTCGTTTGTTCTCAAACTCCTGCAGATTAGCAGGATGTAGTCCAGAGAAAGGAATGCGTTGTGTCATGGTTTACAGCACTGCTGCGATATCTGCACCTTTCGGCCTGACACATCCGACTTCAGCATGGCTTTGGGTCACTGACCCTATATGGGATGGGACAGCCAACTCCATCCCATAACCTCCTTGGTCGCCTTTTACGACATGCGTGGAAGGTAAACAGTGTTGCTATTCTGTGCTCCCCTTACGGGCCCCGGCAACACACGGGCGTATATATTGATGAATATATTGGAATATGTGATTTCTACATATGAATGTGATATATTAGAACACAGTTTCACCATTTAGAAACTGAAACAACGCTGTGACAGATCTAACAAATCGTCAAGGACGAAACACACTGCTCATAGAAAATGAAGAGTGATCGGTAGACAATCAAGTGGTTTTCACACGCTTCCAGACTACCGACAGATAGCATGCCACAAATGGCCATGACACATAGTCATAACGGTTATAAAGCCAGTGGCAGGCCATGTAAAAGATGAATCACAGAAGTCAAAGAAGCCACAGGAACAAGCTTACAAACAGCACATAAGACACAAGATGGCCATCTCCAGAGAACTCTTCCACCCCTGACGCCGCAAGGCAAACAAGGGCCACAGCGTATAGATAGATAGATAGATAGATAGATAGATAGGTGACTATCATCTGTACAGATAGAAACGTCCCGTGTATCTACCTCTGTGTGTGTGTGTGTGTGTGCGTGCGTGTGTGTGTGTCTGTGAGTGCGTGCGTGCGTGCGCATACATGCACACGCAAAAGACGTTATGCATCTGTGTTAAGCGACTAAGTGTATGTTTATGAATAAAATATGTTTTAATGTATTGAAATGACTTATTCAGTATTAAATGTGTTACGCCCACTAACACCTACATTTAGAAGGCCACCACGGTGTGAAGTAAAGAAATGATTAAATAAAAACGACATTAAAATCAAAACAGAAAAACATAGAAAAACGAAACTTGGAGATAATAAAATTTTAAGATGAGTAGATAGCAGCCCGATCTTTCAAATAAATAAAAACATCAACTTCAGTTTCCAAAATAAGCAGCAAGTAAAAGGATAAAATAATATCTTGATGAATGTGCGCAAAGATGCGTGTATCTTACGTTCATCAATTTCATGAGATCTAGAGATGGAGAGAGAGAGAGAGAGAGAGAGAGAGAGAGAGAGAGTCTAATAAGGTTACAGTCGGGAGGCGAGAAGAAACACTGGGTATTTTGTATTTCCGAGCAAGGATTGCCATTTTACACCCAGCACCTCTGAAATGTTTGTTCCACCTTCCTCTCCCTTTACTATCAACTGTATAGACCACCCCCCTCCTCGTTACCATATACAATCAAAAAATATCTAATTTGCTACCCGTACCAAGGTCGATCAGTTTTATAAGTTGTTAGTGAACTGTTTTCTTAGTCGCTTGATCCACGGTTAGATTTTCAGTTCAAGTAGGAATATTTTTTAAATAACCTACTGTTTCTCGGTCGACACAGCCTAAGGAAATGGGTACCAGGTCATCTGGAAAAGTAATTAGGTGATGTTGACAACATCACCTAAGAATACTATTGGTCAATCGGCCTAACGACGTATTCCCCAATATGCCTCAATGGTGGAGAAAATTACAATTTAATTACATGTACTTGCTATACTTTTGTTATGAATGACACACTCAAGTCTGATGTGAAGTCAATAGACGCAAGGCTGATGTGAAGTAAATAGACGCAATTCTGATGTGAAGTTAATAGACGCAAGGCTGATGTGAAGTTAATAGACGCAAGGCTGATGTGAAGTTAATAGACGCAAGGCTGATGTGAAGTTAATAGACGCAAGGCTGATGTGAAGTAAATAGACGCAAGTCTGATGTGAAGTTAATAGACGCAAGGCTGATGTGAAGTAAATAGACGCAAGTCTGATGTGAAGTTAATAGACGCAAGGCTGATGTGAAGTCAATATACGCAAGGCTGATGTGAAGTCAATAGATGCAAGTCTGATGTGAAGTCAATAGACGCAAGGCTGATGTGAAGTCAATAGACGCAAGGCTGATGTGAAGTCAATAGATGCAAGTCTGATGTGAAGTCAATAGACGCAAGGCTGATGTGAAGTCAATAGACGCAAGGCTGATGTGAAGTCAATAGACGCAAGGCTGATGTGAAGTCAATAGACGCAAGGCTGATGTGAAGTCAATAGACGCAAGGCTGATGTGAAGACATACTCAAGGAAGATGTGTAGATGTAATAGTTAGTTATTCCTCTTGGTCCAAAGACGGTATATGGGGCGGATGGCATAGATTGCCATGTATCTCGTTTGATTGAAATTTGCTTTAGATCTTCATTGTTTCTGATACCGATGGTGAAACGTTCTTTTGTAATAGTTTTACGTAAAGTTTCTTTTGGTCTTCCTAATTTTCTCTTGCCCTCTGGTGACCTTGACAGGGGAGTCTTTCGGTATCCATTCGTAAACGCGTGTCCGATGTAATTCCAGCGACGCTTTCTAATATAGGTAGATAGATACATATTCTTGTTTTGATTCTTGTCTGACAACTGTGTTTGATTTGAAGTCTGACCGACGTATGTTCAGTAGCCTTCTACGACATTTATTTTCGAAGGTGCTTAGTCTTTGTTCTAAGTTTGATGTTGCTTTCCAACTTTCGCATCCATATGTTAACGTTGAAATTATGCAGGAGTTGAAGATTTTTAGTTTTGTGTTATTTCTTAGTGTTTTTGAGTGTCAGATATTTAATAGTTTATTGAATGAGTTAGCAGCAAGTGCAATACGGTGAGATATTTCTGTTGATGAATCTCCAGTTGTTGATAGCTTGCTGCCAAGGTACGTGAAGATATATTAGACTCAAGGCTAATGTGAATACAGACCCATGGCTGATGTGACGACATAATAGACCCAAGAGTGATGTGAAGACAGACCCATGGCTGATGTGACGACATCATAGACCCAGGCTGATGTGAAGACATCATAGACTCAAGGTACTGTCTAGTATTTACCTAGTGTCATATTGTGTTTCCCTAGGTGGGGAGAGAGGACTAACCCCTTCCTAATCCCCGCTCATATATATAGGATTGTATTTCTACTTAACACACATACAAAGTATAGCATATGGCGTGGTTGTACAAAGCTAATTAAAAATAGCAATTATAATAACAGTAAAAGATATAGAAAAGACTAATACTATAAATGATAAACGTGTGACTCTAGTTTTTGTTATAACTATTTCATCACCTGTGAGGATCTCTACATTAGTCTTTTTATTCCCATCATTCTTCTCAAAAATCTCATTTCAGTAGTTTCCAGTGAATTTTAATCTTCTATGTTTACATTCCGTTGTTAGAATTGGCGTGACATGATATAACACCCTAGAACTGCGTGATAGTTTTCCATTACACTATTATAATTAACTACATCTAACATGGAAAATGCAAACAAAGAACATACAAAGAAAACTCCCTAAAAATATAGAGAAATAAATATGGCGATGTCCTGTGCATAATAATGATCAAATAAAAGAAGGAAAGAAGCGAATTATTGTGAAACGTCATTCCAGTAAGAAATATGTTCAATATTATTTGGTCTTTTTCTGGCTCTTTGCTAGTACAGTGTGGCCTTTTATGAGAATTTAAATCAGACAACCCAGCCCTCTAATACCCCTTTAACCATTATGCACACAGCACCTAGGAGAAGTATATTGTCGTTTCCCCCACGTCTATGAACGATGTGCCATTTGAGAAACCCTGTTCTAGATGAAAACAGAATATTGTGTAGATAAACTCACCTGAGCAGCACGCCAAACTGGGCCATATCTTTCATGGCACAGGTAGCCTTATGATTTATCATACTATTTTGTTTCTGCAAGTGTTGCTTTTCGAAATTCATAATGATAAATTTGGGAATTGTTCAGCGAGTAAGTTTCCATGACATTCATCTCCTTCGTTACTTGAAACGTTGTTGTCGTCGTGATCCGATAGGGGAACAGAGAATATCAACAATATGTCTTGTAATAGATGACTAAGGAAGTTTGGAGGTGGAGTTGACTGTTTCATTTCAATTGTCGAAGTACTCCAGAAGATATGCTGAAGTCGGATGTGTCATACCGAAAGGGCAGATATCGCATCTAAGACGTAACGTATTACACAGCATTAGTTGATTAAGTAAAATGTACCTTTTATTGTAACGTACGCTACTTTCAACCTTAGACGCTAGTCCAACTAGGTTAGGTTATATCAAAAATAGTGGAGATTGCTGTTCTGGTAATCCAGTCACAATGACCTTCCGGATTAAAGTAAGTGGTATGACATAACACAATCAGTTCTCCGGATTCCATACAGGTAATCAGCAGATGTTTGAGGAAAAAAAAACAGAGAAGAAGAAGAAATGGCAATAGTGCCTTTCTGCCTCTACTTACACAGTAGCACGTGATATCAATCATTTTATTTGCGGCTACTGATTTATTAACGGCTCATTCAAGGTTCTTCGCCCCAATAACAAATCATGATCGAGCATCATCCACCTTACTGTCCACTTTGAGAAACACTGATGTAACAATGCGTATGATGTAATGCAGTTGACAAAGATCTATAGGCGGCGGGAGGTGACAATATTCAGTGGGTACTAGATTATTTTAATTACATGAGATGGTGTTAAAACAGGATATTCTAAACTTTTCGATGAAATGGCGTTAAAACATGATATTCTAAACTTTTCGATGAAATGGCGTTAAAACAGGATATTCTAAACTTTTCGTGAAAAGATTCGATGAAATTACGCTCGCTTGAGATATATCTGTATCTGCAATATGGTATTCAACGAAATGAAACCACCATTATAAGGTCTATATATATATATATATATATATATATATATATATATATATATATATATATATATTGGTCTACGGTTGGAAAAAGGTACTTCACAAAAAGAGGCCGTCCTTTAAAAACATTTCAGCTCACAATGATATCGACAATGCTGCATACTCTCCAATGAAGCGTTTGTTACCTTTTAGCCAAGGAACTTTCGTTTGTTTTGAATTTAAGTTTAATTATTACTAAATATGTGTGACTAGTGCAGACGATTCTCGCTGATTTAATTTGCAATAATATTTTAGCATGTACTATCTTGCGTAAACACTTCCATTTAGATATCTCACTTTTTGAAGCACAGTCAAATTGTAGTGAATATCTAACGATTAAGTGTTCACAATTAATATCTTGATTAATGATAAAAAGTTCATACTCTTAATTATCATATCTGCCTCATTTAAAACACAGACTGAAAGCATTATTGCTTACGACGGATCGCCAAAATAATATTTTGTTTAAATACGGTATATTTTATTATTTTATTGCGAACATTTATCGAGTTTACTGTGCTTCTGATGCATGTACATGATGTCCTCTACTGGGTAAATTATAGAATATTGTGACCCAAGATGAAACTCTGAAGTAAAAATATTTATGCTGAGTATTCAATATATTTTTCTATGCGTAAACTCTTATATCCGTTTAAGCCTGGGGACTAGGCGAGTCCTACTATTCCAGATATCGCACGCCAATGAAAATAATAAAAGTTGACGCATATCTTGGAATAGTTTTACTACGAACAGTTGGTCTTTGTTACCTCTAATATTTTATGGTAGTGTGCCCTGATATAACCTAATTGGACTTTGTCCGCTGGTTGAAAGGAGCACGCCTCTTCAAAAGAGAGGCAAACTCATTAACTACCCGAATAGCTTTACTTAACCAAAGGAGGTCGTGCCGGTTGGATTTCCATAATTTTTATTGGTCCACTAATTTATGTGGTTAGGCGTTCTGATATAACTAAATGAGACAAACGTCCGCGGTTGAAAGAAGAGTGCCTCACTATACGGTGTACATTTTACTTAACTAAAGCATAGAATGGCAGGACTTTTTAACTATTTGCAATTTTTTTTATTAAGTATCGCTCTTGCGATCTAGTTCAGTGGTTAATACACAAGATTCCAAGTCGATTGATCGAGTTCGATATCATAGTTCAACTGAAGGAACTAATGAACCAATTGGTTCTTATGTTAAATAGATGTCGCATCGGTGAAGGGTACGTTGACGGCCACCAAATTGTAATGTTGTTGGTCAATAAGAGGTACGGTATTGCACCTCATTCTTCTATAGATCTCACATGCATGAAAAGAAACATCGTTTCTACTTTCACATGACCGCTAGCATTGTAATGTAATGCAATAGAAGCAACTTCAAACGCCTATGTCAAACTAATTCGCTCAAGTTGGAATTTTTCCCAATAATCCATTAGCAGGGTTGCCAGATGGTTGAAATTTTATGTGGCCAAGTAAGTTTAAAGTAAAAAAAGGTACACATGTCAAAATTGTGTACAAACTGCTAAAACAAAGTAAAACTACCTTAAAATTTGGTGAAATGCAGCTAAAAGAAAATTTACTCTGGCTTTTCTTTTAATATACCGGACAATTCTCTTGCACAGTACTTTCTACAATAAGCTTTCATCGCTTACCAATTGGTAAAAATATTGAAAATGACTTTATTTGCACATGCTTTTAGAAACTATATAGTTTTAGAAGCTTCATGAAATAGTAATTTCTCTTCATGAACATTTACACGTACATCTCGTCGTTTTAATGCGTAAAACAAAGATTTCTAGTTGTATTTAATTGTTTAATTGACTATTTAGGAACTGAAATAGGATCTTAGTTATAAGCAATCTAAAATTTAATGAGGTGTTTTCAAAAACACGATGAATGTAGTTTAAACTCCCAATTAGTTGTGTTTTTTTTAAATTAAAGAAAAATACATTGAAACATTCATGACACATGCATTATTTTGATTATAGGCTATATCAGTAGATTCATCGATGAACACAATACATTTGATGTCTTTACTCTTTACTTTCACATTTACATGTTCACTGACCCTTTTCAATGATCAGAGTGTTCTAGGTTGCAGTGCAGTTTTATATTTTCAAGAACCCTACATTCTGTATAAACGTATATTATCTCACTTCAGTAATCAATATTTATACATTGCACAATAACATATACAATATCTTAGTTACTCTTAGTAATTAAGTAATTACTTAGTAACCTTAGTAATCTCTTAGTAATCTAATAACTTTCTTAGTTATTTTTTATGTTATTTCAAGAGTGAGCTTTCTCTAGACATGAAACCAATTATAGTACTTGCAGGTGTTGTGCATAGTAAAATTATACAATTTCCTTTTCACTAAGTAACAATCGATTTTATAGTTCAAATTATATTTTAGTTACAGTTGAACATAGGGGAGTAATGTGACTAGAAATTCACAATGGATTCAGTGAACAGTGGGGTAAATAATAATAACGGTGAATGTTGTGTATTTAATGAGATAGAAGAGGATTTAGTGGCAGCAGTGCATAATGTGTTAGAAATAAATCAGGAAGACGATGGACCAGCGACATCAAAGAATGTATGCATGTCTCTGGCAAATGCACGTCTGTTTGATCAGAACAGAGAGGTGTTCAGAGTATCCACGACGAAGCCCACGTTCTGGAAAGAATATGTCACTTTATATATGTAACAATCAATTTTACAGTTGAAATTATTGTCCTTACTACTTGTGTAATCTTGTGCCGATTATGATGAAAGTTTACTATTGTAACTATTTTGTTTGTGCATTACGATCCTCTATTGTAACACAGGTTTAAATTTGGCCTTTTGAGAAAAGGACATTCAAATCTCTTTGAAATACGCACTTTTATTTTGCATTTACACATTAATATAATATATTTCAGGGGCGTAGACGTGGTTTTGTGAAGATAAAGATTCTTTAAAATAAAACTATTTTTCTAAGATTTGACCCTACGCCTCCGAAACAAACCTATTGTACTGTTAGCGTTTATAATTCAATGAGTTGCTCGTGTCTTGCTGGGAACCAAAAGAGGAGCAAAGAATAGCAACACAGTTTACCTTCCAAGCATGCCTTAAGAGACGACTAATGAAGTTTATTAGATGGGGTCAACTATCCCATCATCATCATCAGGTGCCATGCCGGCTGGCGTAGGCGGTCATGGCTCTCCACAGCTCTCTGTCCACAGTATTATGTATCAAAGTCGTTATTGTTTCCCTGACGTGCCAGGTTGTCAAACTGTCTAATATTTTCTCACGTTGTCGCCCTCTGTCTCTGCTGCCTTCAATTTTGCCTGTTGTGACTATGTTCTCTAAACCTGACTGTCTCATAAAGTTGCCAAAAAAAGATTACCTTTTTCTTATATTGTTGATCAAGGTCCGCTTCGAATTTGACTCCCTCAAACCTCTACATTAGTTTTTCTGGCAGTCCATGGTATTCTCAGCATTCTTCTGTAGAACCACATCTCTGTTGCCTCTAATATCCCACTTTCCAGTCTGTTTATTGTCCAAGACTCACACCCATATGTTAGTATAGGGGTTATATAGCACTGCAGAACTCTCTCTCTCTCTCTCTCTCTTTCTCCTCTAATGACAAGGTCATATTACACAGTATATTTTTCATTTTTCTTAATGCTATTTTTGCCTGTCCTATTCCGTATCTTATTTCTGTTGAACTTATTCCATCTGCTGTAATCAGTGTACCTAAATATTTGAATAAAGTAACCCATAACATTTATTAATGCCGTAGGGTTGTGAGATGTTAGCGATCTCACATTTCAGAGGTTCTGTAAATGAGGGCGGTAGCCATCTCCTTTCCCTCGCAGTCTTTAAAGAGACTCAAATCTATGCTGAAGTAGGATGCTTCAGGCCGAGAAACGCAGAAGTCGAGCAAAGTTGTAAGTCTTGATACAACGACTTTCATTCTCTAGACTATCTATCTATTGCTTTTTCCACAAGTGCCGTCAGTCGTCGATGGGAGTTGAAGTTTTCTGTCTGTGGCCATCTTTGTTGTGCTTTTCATGGTTAAGGCAATTTTTTTTTAACAATCTCTCTGATTGTATTTTCTCCTTTCGTTCTTGGTCTTTCTTTTGCTTTGTAGCCGTTACTTCTGTTGTATGCCTGTATAATTGGCTGTGATGGCCCATTCCCATAAGATGGCCGAACCAGTTGATCTATTGTCTCTATATTTTGTTTACGTAATATGGTCTTTACTATCTTTCTGATGTCTTCATTCCTCATTCGGTCTCTTCTGGTGATTTTTATAGCCTTTCTCATGCATTTCATCTCGCATGTTTGAATTTTTCTCATGACTGTTTTTATCAGGGACCATCTCTGGCACTGGTAGCATAACCTTGGAATAAAAATGGTCCTTGGAATAAAGATGGTGTTTATTATAAGTCATTTCCTCGCCATGTTGATCGCTGAGATTTTAAAAAGCGGTGACAGTATGTTACAGCGTTTGGTTTTCGGCACCTCATCTTAATTTCTCTATGGATTTTTGCCGTCTTCTGTAAAAATTCTTCCTATATATTTAAATTCTCATTACTACATTCTGCAAAAGTCTGACAATGAATGAAAAATATTCAACTAATATTCACAAATGACCATGCCATAATTTTTCTTTACCTAATTTTAAACAAGTAAATATGTGAAATAGGGTACATTTTTTAAAAAAAGCCAAAAACATAAACAATTGCGAACTAAAAAGTATCATGACCAGTAAGTTTTAAAAATTGCGAAATTTACGAAATGTGTCACTATGCAATTCTGTAATAAACTTGCTTTTGTGGATGCATGTTTTGTAAAAATAAATTAAAATATGGTCATGAAATGCCGAGGCAAATAACTGGCAAAGAGAAACATCAATGGGAGAAAAACCCTACGGACCTCTGTACGAGTTATGGAACACAGTTTATAGGAGAAACAAAACTTCAGATATAGGCATGTTCCAGGCAAACGAAAGAAGAAGGAGAAATTAAACAGTTGTGCAGCACGGAATAATTTGATTCAAAATACGTAGAGGATTTACTTCACTGCACTCAGGGTTTCCCATATATACTCCGCTCCTCTCAAAGACGCTGCACGTCGCCTGCCTAGGATGCCATTATTAGCACAGAATTCCGTAGCTTCTAGTTATAATCCCCAAGGTTCTCCAAAATAAATGCACTTGTATACAAGACTGCACGACCTGATATGGAGTCCACGATCATTGGAGCTCTAGACTTATGTCTCTCTGGCATTTCTTTTATATGGGAACGTAATACAGAATTATTTGCAAGGTCCAGATAAATGTTTTACTCACTGCTCCAAGGGCTAAATTTACAGTTTAATTAGATATATATTTGTTTAAATCACCAGCGGTTTTTAAAATCGACCCAGTTTAAGAACATGCTTACCACATCGAAAGTAAAGGCAACGGCCATTATGCTGCCCATATTGTCCCTAAGTATGCTTTAGATGAAGGACAAATAGTGGCCTAACAATGCATTTCCTAATATCCTTCGAGAAAAGGGACACACCTTAAACTTGATGTATGTCAGATGTGCAAGAACAGAACTGATTGACAGCATAAGAAATATGAGTTCATCATATAATATAATAATCTACAAAAGTCAGGATAACACATTGTAGACTCGTAGATTTCCTCATGAATATGTTATTTCTGTTGAAGTTTTCAGTTGTCTAGCTCAATCATGATCATTGTTGCCAGTCAGGATAATACACTGTAGGCTCTTGGACTTCCACATGAATTGAATATGTTATTTCTGTTGAAATTTTCAGTTGTCTAGCTCAGTGTTTCTCAAATGTTTTCGTGCCTTAGCCTACGCCCCCGGTCCCCCCACCTCCAAAGTGTAAAAATTGTATCCCTGCCCAGCACGCCTTCTCCCATTTCCTTTACATTATTCTCTATTAAGACTTGCATCAAATGATATCAGATCAAGATGGCAAAGAAGCTTTCAATGAAGACAATTTTAACAGTATCATAACGGTTTATATTTTGAAACTATCACATAATGCGCTTTTACTATTTTCACCTGAATGCATTGAAAAAGCATTTCGCTTTCCGTCACCATGAGAAGTTTGTTACAGATTTGAATAATCATATTAGGTTCAAACGCCAGTGTGTTGCAGGGACCCGAGAGGGGAGCAAAAAATTGCAACACTTTTACCTTCCAGACATGTCGTAAGAGGCGAGTAAAGAAGTTATGTGGTTGAGTTGACTGTCCCATCCCATATAAGGACGGTGACCCAAAGCCATGCTGAAGTCGTGTCAGACCGAAACGCGCAGATATCGCAGCAATACTGTAAACCATTGCACAACGGATTCCGTTCTCTGGACTACATCCTGCTAATCTGCAGGAGTTTGAGAATGAACGAAGAAGAAGAAGATATTACGCTCAATGATTTAGCAAGAGCTACATTATTATCAGTAAAGATTAGTAAAGTTATATGTATAATATTATATGTAATAATAGAATTAATAATGAGTAATGATTCAGCAAGAGCTACATTATTATCAGTAAAAATACACCATTTGTATTTCTTTTTTCAGACGCTGCTTGGCTCCAAATGGTGGAAATCCCTCTACCCCCCCCCCCCCCCCATCCTTTAAAAAAATGGTAATGCTATGGCCGAAAGAGCACATGTGAAAACTCGACTCATTCATCAGTTTCACCTGATTTTATCTTTACTGTTTTATTTTACAGCGTCGACTTACTCATCAACTGTCAGTCTTTCAGAACGGTTGTTCATTTCTTGTGTAGCTTTATTTTGAGAACTCACTAGGTGTACTCCCACGCGAGATTGAAAAATGCCTTTCACGTCTCACCTGAACTCCTCCATTACACATAACATCTAATGTATTCTTAGCTCTAATCACAGATCAGGTATTCTCAAAGTTAGCGATATGGATCCCAGGTGGGCGATAAGAGCACTAAAGTGGCAAGGTGCTATAGGGACGATGAAGATTTAAGAAACATTGAATCACTCCGTAACCAAAAATGTGGTAGCATATCCTATTCAGAGTGTAGCCATCATAAGCATTTTTTGGTTGTAGTGATTGTCTAAATGTGTATATTAACGGTACAAAACTGAAACTGGCATCAGAATTTAAATATCTAGGAAGCATTTTTACAGATGACGGCAGAGAATTCTGTCAGCGAGAACTTCACATACGTTAGTCACAACTTTGGTTTCACAAATCACTGTCGATGGATATTTGTCTTAAGGAAGAATGGTTATCTTATTATGAGTCTAAGTAACGTGATTATATGGGCTGAATCCGTGACTAAGACGATGGTATGACTGGAGACAGATCAACGTCTTCTCTCTCGGTGACTATAAGCATGTTAAGACAATTTCAAAAAAGGATCTATATTTAGAAATTTCTTTGAGTTGATGAATAGATCTGAACATCAGTGTCATCTTTATATTGGCACCTTAGCATAAAGTTAAAGTTCTTTGAGTTGATGAATAGATCTGAACGTCAGTGTGTCATCTATATATTGGCACTTTAGCATACTGATGTCAGTGACAATGACTTATGTTGCGTTGACGGTTTAACCAGTCTGACTGCCATACACTGTCGTATCATGATGAGCCAGGATGATAAACTGAATGTCATTATCCAGATAGATATCAAAATAGAGGATTAGAGAGTCGATTTTGGGCAGTTGGACTGTGTCCAGTTTGTTTGAAAGTTCTAGAGATATAGTGTTGCAAGACATGAATATCAGTCATAAATGAACACATTGTACGGGTGCTGGGGGGAACATACTTGAAACCACGGATGCTGGCGAACAATATTAAAATCCTATAAAGTGGCGCTACGATTAATGATAACTAAGTTGTTTCTTACAATTCTTTCTAAATTATACTCATCCTTTCTGTATCTGTTTCTCTTTTCTCCAAGTGTTTTTCTTTTGTTTTCTTCTTTCACTATGAACTTTAGAACAATGCCCATCTTGCAAGGTCTTCTACTAGTTTTCTTTATGGAATATTGTTATTAATCAGCCAAGTCCAATGTGTCGGTCTATTGACGCAAGTAAAACAGGAACATAACTCTTTTCTGTTTTACGACTACCCTGCTGGAAATCTAATAGGATCATTGTTATGCTACAAGAGAGATCTAATAGGATCATTGTTATGCTACAAGAGAGATCTAATAGGATCATTGTTATGTTGCAAGAGAAATCTAATAGAATCATTGTCCTGCTACAAGAGCAATCTAATAGGATCATTGTTATGTTGCAAGAGAAATCTAATGGGATCATGGTCATGCTACAAGTGAGATCCGGTGAGAGTTTGAGAACGAAAGCAACAAAAAATGTTCATGAACCACTATAGTCCGGACATTCCCATAAGTGCGCAGTCTCACTAACAGACGGCCAAGAGTATGTAGGCTGATGGTTCCTGTAGCTCGCTTGTTGAACATTCTTTTTATTGTATTCTTCAGGCTTCCAGTTTTACTACTACTGTAGTTAAACCTGAATTATTTAATATTTGTTATTTTGTTTGCTAAGTATTGGATATTATTTAATATTTGTTATTTTGTTTGCTAAGTATGGGATTATAGCTCCGTTAAGTGGCGACAAGCCCCTTTCAACCGAGGACCGGAGTCGTCTGTGATTATATCAGAGCGTTGTAATATTTATTTAATGATAATATTCAATGAATGATACTGTATTTTGTACTGAGGCTGTAGGCAGCCGTGCAAGAGGAATGCGATTATATCATTTGAAAGCATACATTGAACGATAGAAAAACCTATTGTGACTAATATTTGCAGGAGGCAGATAAAAGTTCCCCAAAATTACAAAGTGCTTTAAATGTTATGGCTTGCACGCATACCCCACACAACGCTTGTACCTAGCAAATTGAAATAGAACGGCATTCTAGTACGTTTTCTTGGAAAGGTATAGCGAAAAAAGATAACAATAATTATATAGAAAAGAAATAAACTGCACATCCCCATACGCCAAAACACAACAATCATAAAAAACGACATGAATGAAGGAGTGTTTACGTTTTGTTGAGTAGTCTATCATGACTCTCAATACTCTGTTCACTTTAAGAATGAAGTGGGTCAAAACACACCTCCACATTACTCCGCGACAACAGGTGATTTTTAAACTGCTGCTGACATCATTTCCCACATTTAAAAACAATATTTAAACAACATTATTTCAAACATTCAAAATCAATTTAAAAAATACTTGAACAACATTTAAAAACGAAATTTAAAAACAATATTATTGGGAACTTATCAATCGATTAATGCGTTCTGCGTCCAACAACCAATCAGAAGCACTGACTCACTTCATTCTTAGAGTGAACAGAGTATATAATAAAGATCTTCCAACGGAATTAATTAGGAGCCCCATTCGTTACGTTTTTTAATTATTGTTGGTGTTTCGGTTAGTCACTATTTACATACTTGGAATCGCATGCCAAAAATATGCAAGTCGACTCTAAGTATATAAATAGTGACCAACCGAAACCAAACAATAATCAAAAACGTAACGAATGGCGTCAGAATTAATTGTTGGAACGTCTTCTACCATGGTCTAGGGCCTATGCTGGAGCCCGTCATGCACAAACACATAAATTAATTGAATTAATAACAGGGATAGTAAATATATCTCAGTATAGGTTAAACAGAAATATTGACTGATGTATATGTAGATGGCATAAGCTTCAAATAGCTGCTCTTTGATTTCAAGTTGCAACGTTATTAAAACAAATAAACTGAAACTTTACCAAGTACAAGGATATAGAAGTCTTATAATTTCAGCAAACAGAATAGAATGTATGACAAAGACAGCGTAAATCGCAAGAGGCTAGTGGTTGTGTAAAAAACTGGTTGATGGATAGCCCGGTGGAGAAACTATTCTGGAGCGCAACTTGAACCCATCATGAACTAGGAAAGAATAACAAAGGCACATTTTAAGACAGTTTTTCAAGGGAAGGATTCTGTCGTAATTATTATTGCACGTGTTTGCTTTTATGTGGTGATAATAGACAAATAAACATTATGTTAGAAAAATGAAACAGCTTCAAACATATGCATATGCTCTTCCTAACATGCACATAATATCATTCTTACATTTATATAGTGTCTTATCCACATACCCACAGTCTCACTCACACTTACATGTTTTATTTTTGTATGTATCTGAAGGAATTACAAGCTATAAAGCTCTTGTTTCTACATGAAATCAGGGGATTTCCTGTAGACCTTTCTTTCATACCCAGAAGACACCAACTGGCAAACAATACTTTCAGACGAAACATCTGAGACAGTATCATGTGTTTAGTTAGAAGGCATATTGCACCAATTTATATACAGGCATCCAATCATGCGAACGCCTCGAACCACATGCTCGTATCAATGTTGTCCATTTTTGACTACAGTCCACAAGAAGTTTGCATAGACTAAAAGACTCAATACGTACAGCACACATAAACTTTAGCGAATACGAAATTTATAGACAGTTTTCCCAATATCTCCGTAACTGCAAGTTGAGAAGGAAAAGGTTGCTAAGTTGTGTGCTATACAAATTACATTCTATAGTACATTACGTCGTAATTTTAATAGACAATCCTCATAGGAAAAAATCCACTTTGTAAACAACACATCCCGCGGGGAGAGATCAAAATTACAAAATCTTGAGCAAAAAGCGATCGGCGTAACCATTTAGTCAGGGAGATACGCAATGCGCACGCACGTCATTACATATGACAAGTCTATAGTTGCCCACTCAATATGGTCAAGGAGATACGTAATGTACAAGCACGCCATTACTAATGACTCAATATGGTCAAGGAGATAGGTAATGTACAAGCACGTCATTACTGACGACTCAGTATATAGTTCACCACTAAATATGGTCAAAAAAGTTAAAAACAATTTACGACTAGGACCTCACAAAGTTATCCAAGATTATTGTATTAGTGCAATATTGTACGCGGTATTACACCATGAAAATCTATATCATAGAGCAGGCCTATATATAGTGGGGCCTATAGAGAGTTACCCCCCCCCCCACTGGGTCGTGATAAGTATTGGTTGTACGCAATCATTAGAAGATATATCCATGTTGTCGAAAGAGCGAACGCAGAAGAAAAGCAGCTAAAGAGCAGATTCATATATGGGTTTGATTTCATAGTACTGATAACATATGCCACAGTACTGATAAGAAATGTCACAGAACTAATAACAGATGTCACAGAACTGATAACAGATGTCGCAGTACTGATAAGAAATGTCACAGAACTAATAACACATGTCACAGAACTGATAACAGATGTCGCAGTACTGATAAGAAATGTCACAGAACTAATAACACATGTCACAGAACTGATAACAGATGTCACAGTACTGATAAGAAATGTCACAGAACTAATAACAGATGTCACAGAACTGATAACAGATGTCACAGTACTGATAAGAAATGACACAGTACTGATAAGAAATGTCACAGTACTGATAACAGATGTCACAGTACTGATAACAGATGTCACAATACAGATATGAAATGTCACAGAACTGATAACATATATTACAGAACTGATAACAGATGTCACAGTACTGATAACAGATGTCACAGTATTGATAAGAGATGTCACAGTATTGATAAGAGATGACACCGTATTGATAAGAGATGTCACAGTACTGATAAGAGAAGACACAGTATTGATAAGAGATGTCACAGCATTGATAAGAGATGTTACAGAACTAGTGAGAGATGTCACAGTATTAAAAAGAGATGTCATTTCACTGATAACAGATGTTACAGTATTGATAAGAGATGTCATTTCACTGAAAACATATGTCACAGTACTGATACGAGATGGCACAGTACTGATAAGAGCTAGGGCTGGCGTGATAATTGTAGTTACATATTTAAAACAAAATGAAGAAAGGGATGCAGGAGGTAATAATATATAAGTACAATGACTGTCAATGATGGTAGTGACGAGGGGAAAAGAGTGTCATATCTGCAAAACATAATGAGCATCTGACTGGGTCTCGAGACTACATACTCTTCGATAGAAGCTGGAATGTCACGTGTTCATAGACGCTGATTTCTAATCAAGAATCAATACCAGACAGATTTATAATCAGAAATCAATAACAGACAGATTTATAATATATAATCAGTACCAGACAGATTTATAATAAAGAATGTGTACCAGATTTATAATCAAGAATCAATACTAGACAGATGTATTACTGTGCATTTAAAACACACACACACATATATATTTGACGAATTTGATAAACTTAACAAGACGACTTGCAAATTTCACTAAATTAAAAGACTTAGCGCAGCTTGACTGTGCATTAATCAAGATAAATACAAGATTGCGAGTACGCTTGATTGTACATTAAACAGGTTTGATATACATGATTGTAAGCAAGTTTGACTGTACATTAAACAGGTTAGATATACATGATTGTAAGCAAGTTTGACTGTACATTAAACAGGTTAGATATACAATGATTGTAAGCAAGTTTGACTGTGCATTAAACAGGTTAGATATACATGATTGTAAGCAAGTTTGACTGTACATTAAACAGGTTAGATATACAATGATTGTAAGCAAGTTTGACTGTACATTAAACAAATTAAATACAAGATTGCTAATGCGCTTTATTATACATTAAACAGGTTAGATATACATGAATGTAAGCAAGTTTGACTGTGCATTAAACAGGTTAGATATACAATGATTGTAAGCAATTTGACTGTGTATTAAACAAATTAAATACAAGATTGCGAGTAAGCTTGACTGCACATTAAACTAGTTAAATACAAAATTGACCAAATTATTCAAGTTATATATTTCATGAACGTTGAGGAACTTGGTAAAGAAAAAAGAATTCAGTCCGTGTTCACTTAATTCATTTCCAACAAGATCTAAGTAGAGGAGCCACAGAGTAAATACTCTAGTTCCGGCTTTATATATGACTTGACTGTCAAGACAGATGAACAGCAATTCCTTGAATGTCAAGTTGTCAACTACTTGTAGTAAGTTGTGGGTGACGGGAAGTCTTCATTTAGAAGCAAATGTGCCCAGAGCTACAAACCAAAAAAATACAAAAGACACACTCAAAAAAATGTGTATGTAAATACGAAGTATAGAGCTATTAAATGATATGTGGCTTACTAAACTTTCCTATCCGTGTCGACGTGCTCTTTAGTTTGAGCAAGAAACACAACAGGAATATACTGGCAGACGTTACTGATCTCTAGATCAAAGGATGTGTTACATATTTGCGACACAATGGTGAGTTGTAATCACAACTTATTAATTCCTTTCCGTTATGAGATGTATATACAGCAATACCTAGGTTTTCGTTGACTTTGGTTATCGTCGGTTTTGGTTTTCGTAGAATTTTCCTCTAAAAATTTGTCTCGGTATTCGTCGGGTGCCTCAGATTTCAACGGCGAGACCAGATAGTGTCTTGATACCTAAGATCCTTATGGAGGGGAATTTCCTTTCTAAACAATAATATCTGCACCTCTCTCTCTCTCTCTCTCTCTCTCTCACACTCCCTATCTCACCTTCTTCCATACGTCAATGCGAGTCTTCTAGCTTTGACACATAGATATTGTCTCCATGCAGGACTGTGCAGTACATTTTCTCAGTATGATGCAAACCTTTGAAATGTCGCCTCTTTAACCATTTTCCACTAAAGCTGTGTTTTATTATCATCTTTATTTCGTCTAAGAGGATGTTCATAATACACCAATTAAACTATTTAAATTTATTTCTTTTTCCCCCCTAAAAATGTGGGGAAAAACATGTATTTTTTCGTTCTTTTTCTGCGAAAGTTTTTTATAGTTGGGAGGGGGGGGGGGGTGTCAAAATTTTCAAAGATAATTAAGCAGGTTGTTCCAGAATTATTGACAGATGTTGACAAGGGAGTGGGTTAAAAAATTGACAATTATTGTTGACATAATTTATAGCCTCTAATTGTTACTGCCTAGAAACTATCACACCCCCCCCCCCCCAACTCCTTCACTTTCTTTAATCAGTTCATCTGACTCCTAATTTCCCATCTTTCAATGAGTTAGAACCACAGTACTTTGACGTTGCTAAAACTGTTAACTAACTTTCATCAGCAGATATGACTTTTTGCGTGATCAACACTCTGCTATATGAGGACGGTAACCATCTCCTCTCCCTCGCAGTCTTACTTCCCGGATTAATCCAGTACCCAATTAAGGCTGGGTCGACCTGGGAGCCGCTGCCGTCTGAAAAGCATTTCCGCCTCAAATGGGGAATGAACCCATGACCACTGATATGCGAAGACAGTGCGCTTACCACTTCGCTACGTCCCCCACCCAGTTGAGTATATCAACACATTATATCCATATCACATTGCATGTTATTATTGCACCGATGACTATACCATTGGATCTCTAGATTGCAGGAAATGGTACTGTTGAGTGTGAAAACTTCAGTCTTGTGATGTAGCATGTAGTGAATTTTTTAATATTGACATAAGTTCGTTCTATAACCTAATTCAGGACATTGAAACAGGTCCATGATTTCTTAATGGTATTTTTTTCTAGGCAATATTTACCTCCAGGGTAAATAATGTTAGCTTTCATTCATACACCAGAAAGCACTTGCAAACCACTGAACGTATTTATGTTGTATAGAAAATCAGAACAGCCAAAAAATGTTGAGTTAATGGAAGAGTCCTCAATAAGATATACTACCAATTTTTGTTTTCATTCATACTCAGAAGACTCCAACTCTCAGGGATGTGATATGCTCTGAGAAGAACAAATCTCAGGGATGTGATATGCTCAAAGAAGATTCTAACTCTCGAGGATGTGCTATGCTCTGAGAAGATTCTAACTCTCATGGATGTGCTATACTCTGAGAAGATTCTAACTCTCATGGATGTGCTATGCTCTGAGAAGAACAAATCTCAGCGATGTGATATGCTCTGAGAAAAAGCATTTTCACTTAGAATAGGTCTATGTGTGCATGTCAAAGGCATATTGCACTATATTCAGTGCAGCTATCTAATCACATGAATGATTGCAACTAATTAGATGTTCGCTACCGCACAAACCATATGACTGGATGGTTCCAATACAATCTATGACTGCATGGTTCCAATACAATCTATGACTGCATGGTTCCAATACAATCTATGACTGCGTGGTTTCAGCACAATCCATGACTGCGTAGTTTCAACAAAACCAGCAGTTGTAGTATACGAACTACAATGATACTGTCCAATTATTATTCTTTTCACCTGCCATATCTGACTTCAGCATTGCTTCTGGGTTACTTTGGACATATATGGGTTGAGACTGTCAACTTAAATGCAAAACTTCCCTAGTCGCCTCTTACGATATTCATGGAAGGTAAAATTTTTTATTCTTTGTTCCACTTTCAGGCCCCGATATTACAGGTGTGAACAAATTTCTATATGGACTTGCAAAACTCCATTCTAACGGTCATTGAGTACTATTAGGTTCCATAAGAAGACAAAATTGATGCCTTTGAGATGTAGGTATATAGAAGAATAGGGAGAACATCATGGAAAGAGAAGAAAACAAATAAAGAGGTGCTAAAGACAATATGAAGAAATAACTACTAAGAGAAATAAAGATCAGGAAAATAAAATACTTTGGACACATTAAAAGACATGACACCTTATTGAAGACCTTACTTGAGGGTAAAGTCAAAGGGAAACGAGCAAGAGGTAGGCAGAGATACAAGTGGGAGAGTAACATTACACGATGGACAGGTTACAGTCTAGCAGAGTGCACCACCAAGACAAGAGACAGGATTTGTTGGAGATACGTTGCAGCCAATCTTCGTTGCGGAGACAGCACTTGATGATGATGAAGTTCCATGACAAGAACACTATTTACAAGGTGAAGTTAAATGTAAAGCAAAAGTAGACAAATTACGGGACGTATACCAACCAAATGTGGCCCGCCAAGCCATTTTTACTGGCCTGCAAGGATGATGTAAAAGTGCTAGGTTTTCTGGCACTTTCGCTCAAATAATACTGCTTTGAACCAGAAGAGCTTTAAAAAGAAACTTGTTGGCCCCTTCCATTACGAAAACAATGCAATCCAATCCGAAAATGCTGCGTCTCCCTTCTCTCCCCTCCCCCCCCCCTATTTTTTTATGCAGAACCAGTAAGTGTTGAACATTTCATTATTATTCACAAACTTCACAGTGGAACATTATTCAGTCTTGAATTCCTTATAATGTAAAATTAATGACTGAAAATGCCTGAAAACTCATTGTATTGAGCTTAAATGGACATCAGAGAAAACAGATTGCGGAGTACCGGTAAAACTCATTAAGTAATGAGCTTAAATGGATATCAGAGAAAACAGATTGCGGAGTACCGGTAAAACTCATTAAGTAATGAGCTTAAATGAATATCAGAGAAAACAGATTGCGGAGTATCGGTAAAACTGATATAGAAGAATATATGTTCAATAGAACAAATACGTTATATATTGCCCCCTTTTTTTTTTAAAGAAGCAAACCGATAAAATAATAAGCGGCCTATTCTCTTCTCATCCCCCCCCGCCCATTTCCTTTTTGTCTGTAGAGCTTTCCCCCAAAACACGTCACCTAAAACTCCACTTTAGCGATGAAATGATATATTTTAGGCAACCTCCCCCCCCCCCCTTTTAATCAAAGACATATCTACGACCCTGTATTGAAGGAACAGTATGGAAGATATTTCAAGCAATGATATCTACATTGACAATGTACTTACGTATATTATATATCAAACAATGCTGCCAACGTACGAATCTAAAGTTATGTACAAGATATATAAGTAATGATGCCAAAATATAAAGAGACATAACAGCATGAAAAGGTTAATAGCTGAAGGCAGAGTTAACGGCAACAGGGGAAGAGGGCGCCCAAGATGACGATGGTGTAGTGATAGAGAAGATTGCTTAAACATGTCTCTAGCTGCGGTAGGTCAACTCGCCCAGAATCGCGGAGTGTTCAGAGAATCCATAAGGAAGACCACGTTATGGAAAGAATATGTCACATGATGATGATGTCAGCATATGAAACTAAATTTATGTACAAGATTTAAGCAATGATGTCAACATATGAAACTTATTTTATGTGCAAGATTTAAACAATGATGTCAACATATGAAACTTATTTTATGTGCAAGATTTAAGCAATGATGTCAACATATGAAACTTATTTTATGTACAAGATTTAAGCAATGATGTCAACATATGAAACTTATTTTATGTGCAAGATTTAAACAATGATGTCAACATATGAAACTTATTTTATGTACAAGATTTAAGCAATGATGTCTACATATGAAACTTATTTTATGTGCAAGATTTAAGCAATGATGTCAACATATGAAACTTATTTTATGTGCAAGATTTAAGCAATGATGTCAACATATGAAACTTATTTTATGTGCAAGATTTAAGCAATGATGTCAACATATGAAACTTATTTTATGTGCAAGATTTAAGCAATGATGTCAACATATGAAACTTATTTTATGTGCAAGATTTAAGCAATGATGTCAACATATGAAACTTATTTTATGTACAAGACTTAAGTAATGATGTCTACATATGAAATGAACTTTATGTAAAGCTATTTTAAGCACAAAGCGTTTTATTTTTAGGTATCATTCCACTTCAAAAGAGATAGTACGGTACACAATCCGTTAGTCGCACGTGATACAAAGTGCGAAATGAAACCTGAGTCACCAAAGATAGCTAGCTACTAGGACAAATGACTTTATTGGTGAATCTCTGTCTCTACAACAAGGACACCGCATCTCGATTCTAAAGAGGGTTAGGTCAACAAGTCATTATGAAATATTATCATAGCCGCTGATTACGTGCTAGATTCTGAAAGAAATTACATGTCGACTTCGCGGGGTGCAGACCAACGCGGCGAATCTGGCTCCTTGTCGTAAAAGCTGTTGACACAGAAACTGTGCTGTCAGATTCACTTCAATGATATCTGCTTTCAAGATATCATTAAATCCCCTGAACTGCCAGGTATATAGTTTTTTAACGTGGTCAGTCCGTACAATGTATCTTGCACGTTGGAGTGATGATAACTGAACGTGCATTGCTATCACTTAAGAATTGACACTGTCATAAATATCATGAGTGGACATTTTTTGTTCCAATTGAAGTGTTCTGATTCTGGTATCTTCATTTTGTCGTCGGTACTTGTTTCCCCCCCCCCCCCCCTTCTTGGAAGTGTCAACTTGAATGGATTACTGTTACGTGTATAGCTCTTTACACTTCCTGTCTATAATATTGGTTACCAAATCAGCTTCATTAAAAAATATATGTTCTTTCATTGTTGTTTTCACACTCTAGAATATGAAATATGTGTTATGTAGAATATATCTAGAATATGTGTTGGCTGGATGGTAGGGTCTGTACATACATTATGGGGTTTCTGAGAAAACATTGACAGTTGTTAACACGAATGAGGGATTGACAAAAGTTGACATCAACAATAGTGTTTTTATACCATCAATTAAATTTTTTAAATTATACAATTTTTTTTCTCTAAAAATTAGAAAAAAATATCATGTACTTATTTGGGTTGACTCTGCTAAAACCTGTTTTTAAAGTGGGGCGGGGGGGGGTGTTAACACTTTTGTTGACATAATTAATCATGGAGTGAGGGAGTCTCTGAATTTTTGACACTTGACAAGGTGGGACACGCGGTAAAAACGCGTAAATAAATGTCATATTTTATGGACAGTCCCTAATCCGGAGTAGGGAGATGCATTAAAAGGGTTGCCGTATTTTAAATTTCTTAGCTAAATCTCACACATTTTTGCATTTTAAAAATATCACTGACCGTACAATTTGTGTGTGTCCCTATTTGTATATTTTGGCTAATTTGAAAATGTTATCAATTTTTCATGCTTAAATTGAGGAAAATATAAACAGTATTGCCACACCAGCAAAATAATATTGTTGGCAGAATTGTTTATTTCATATTGAGCTTGATAAAAGACAATATAAAAACATAATATATATAAATTAAATTTCATAAATGCACTTAATATATTTATAGCTTTAAATTGCATTTCACTAAATTTAGCCTTGTTTTATTATATTTTTAGTAGTTTTACTACACAATTTTAGAAATTACTCACGTTTCGCTATATATAAGCACTTTCAAGAAATGACATATTAAAAATGTATCGTAATTTGCAGATTGACTTGAAACCTCTCAGCCCAACATATCCAACTTCATTATGACATTTTTACGTCACATTTAGCTTCTACAGAATTATCTAGACTATCCCATCATTCAGCCATCCTTAGTTGCATCTTATGAGATACATGTCAATAGTGTAACTATTCTTTAACTCCCCCTGACCCCACCCCCCACGGGCGGCTGCATGTAAGGACGTTGGACATTTTAACGTTTATTTTGATCATATACATTGTGCGTGCTAATATATAGTTAGTTAGTAGTCGTAACCTTCGATAACAGTTACCATGTTGTTCCGACAGACCGACATTGTGCTTGAACTAGTTACGGGCACGGTGTGGGTGGGCGGAACAACAAAGAAACCTGTCGCAAGGGCCAGAGTTGTGCCCTGATGTCGGCATCTGTTTCGGCAACATTAGTCTCGAAACACCATCGAGTTGAATGGCTGCTGGAACAGAGGGCGGAGCACTTATGGGAATGCCCCACGTGCCGTGTTGCCAGTTTCTAATGAAGAATCAAGTTAGTTAGTTAGTTTAGTTAGTTTAGTTAGTTAGTTAGTTAGTTAGTTAGTTAGTTAGTTAGTTAGTTAGTTAGTTAGTTAGTTAGTTAGTTAGTTAGTTAGTTAGTTAGTTAGTTAGTTAGTCGTCGGATCATCATCATTGCAAACTGGACACGTTCATAGTTGTTACGAAATCTCCTGGAGTGTATCCGCCAAGTTTAATGCGCCACATAATCAAACTACTGTAGATAGTACATGAAATTTCTAAAAACAATATAGACATCGAAGCACTCGAAGAAACTGGTTTTAGGAAAAATAAAAGAACTAGAAGCCATACTTAGTATCATACTGTTGGTATATTTTTGTTTGCAGTTGTGAACACATGTTGTCTAGTGACACCATGTATGCTTGTGCTGCTCTCGGTCTGGTATCTTCAATTTCAGCACCAGTCCTTGCTTGTGCAGGACTGTGGTCCTGCTCGATATCAGGGATGGACGGACGAGTCTTAGTTTCCAGCCTCTGTTAGCTGGACTAAGCCTATGTCTACTTCAAGTTGTTGGCCTTGATGGGGACTATTAGTAAATAAATATGTAGAAGTCTAAAAAGGTATATACATTTTCTTTCTATACTTCAGCAAGGCATTATATCGCGACCAACGTGAACAACTAATTGAATACCTTCAAGAAATAGACTTAGATAGAAGAGACAGCAGATTGATCATAAATATTTATTTGGAAGTTATGTAAATGACACAGTACTTAGTAAAAGGTGAACAAAAGCTATAAAGAATAATAGATCAAGTCGATAAAACAATTAAAGATTATAGACTGGACATGAACATTTTAAAAAAAAACAACTATGATAGCTAGCACAATTATAAGAGACACAAACGCTAGACATAAAAATGCATGGAGAGATACTGCAACAAGTAGATCATTACCAATATCTTTGACACATAATCACAAATTATGGTAGATGTGAAACAGAAATTACAAAGAAGATAAGATTGGCTAAAAGTACTTTCTATGATATGAGGAAACTATTAACATCCAAACAAATCAACTAAACTGATAGTTATAAAATGTTACATGTACATTACATTAGTGTATAGCTCAGAGACATGGAAATGAACAAACTGCTAGAAGACATGATGATGTCTCGGAGATATGGATATATTGAAGAAATTAGATAACATCATGGAAAGAGAGAAAACATCAAAGAGGTTTTGGCAGCACTGAGTATGACAAAAATAACTTAAAGTAAATAAAAATACAAAAATAACAATATATTAAAAGACATGGCACATTGTTGAAGATATTACTTAACGGTGGACATGAGCGAATACGAGCAAGAATAGGTGGAGATACAAGTTTGTGGCAAACATCATCAGATCGACATGGTACAATTTGGCAGAGAGCAGCACAAAAGCAAGAGGCAGAAGATTTTGGTCAATTGCAGCCAATCGTTTTCGGAGATGGCACTTGATAATGATGAAGTGAAGATGCGTTACTAAAAAATAATAATAGATAAGATTTTGGAAACAATGATAATAAAGAATAAGAAAATATATAAATAACGTTTCGGCCAAATACCTTAGTAAGAAACAATAACGATACAACACTATCGTGTAACAACAAAAATATTGATACAGATGTTTTCCTAAAATAGCCAGTAAACTTTATTTCTCGTTTACATGCATATATTTTAGATAGCCATGTTTATGAAGAGAACTCAGAAATAATGTTTTTAGAACCGCCGCATGTCTTTTATGGAATATCAGTTGAGCTATCCTAATGCTCAGATTTAACACGGACACGCAATTACGTTCAAATACAAGGCAGTCTTAATCACTCAGTAGGTCAAGTATGATTGACAAGTTTAGAAACGTCTCTTCACCGACCCCACGCCATGTTGGAGGATTCTACGTTACGGTTAATCCCCCTTAAGACTCATAATGAACCAGCACAAGATTTCGAGCGCCATCAACGTTTTCAAGCACAGAAGTGGTCGATAAGTCCAAGGTGTCATGGGAATAACTTCAATTTCCGACGACAGACATCTGCTGTCGATTGTTAATCTCATAAACTGCATGACTCATTGCTGCTGACTCCACAGGACAATGAAATGATACCAGTTATACTATTCCCCTATATATCTACATTATAAGACATATTTGCTAATTGAAAATCAAGCCTTATTAATGACCCATTTGAATTTACCCGAGACTTTCATTGGTCAATATGATTATATTATATGTGTCAATCAATGAAAACCACAGTAATAGTCAAATGAGTCATTTTAGAAGGTTGGATTTCCCATTAGTCAATATATGTTATATTTCAAGGCTGTAATGAGCTGTAGTTTCTAATACGAAAATAGAATAGGGATGTTAAGTGTTTTACAAAGTATAGGTTATTATCGCAAACATTTGCTTGAAGCAGGAGTATCATATATATACTCGTATATACTAGATATAGGTATATCGAACTGGAACTGTCAGCCGCTACACTCTGATCGATTTATTGAGGCGGAGATCGGAGCACGTATGGACGTATAAGTGTGAACTGATGACAACCTGCAACAATAACTCATCTGCAAAAATAATAAACGTTTCGGGTAATAAAAATACTGAAATAGGCCATCTCTCAAAAGAGAACGTTAGTAATATCATTACTGGTTTCATGTAAGCGCCACCGTTGAAAGAAAGTTATAGTATAAAGTAGGTCAGTTATGTATACATATCAGATGAGAAGTTGGGTTTTTTGCTTACAAACTCCATATTACAATGGTTTGCTAATACGGCTCTTCCTTATTTGAACCTGTCTACAAATGTGTAGTACATACATCGTACTCTCTTTCGTCGCCTAATGTTTATGCACTAATAGTAGAAAATCGAAATACAATGTAAATAATTAAAAGAAGCAGGCTTGGGATTGAGAGAAGGAGAACTCAATAAGTAAAACATATTTGATTGCTAGGTAGACGAATTAGATTAGGCGTCATTTAATTTGTCGTCTATTTGTCATGTGTTGTCGTGTTCTTGATAAAGATATTTTAAGCCGAAACGTGCAATGTATATTATTTTCCAGTGCGCATTTAAGTGATTCGCAAAACTGCATTACACCGTGTATTTACTTTTCGCATAAAGGGTCAGTAACCCCTTTCTGTCGCTACAGGGAGCAAGTTTCACGAAGCAGCGGGACATAAATTTAAAGGGAGGTGAAATACAGATTAAAAGAATATAAACAACAAATTGTCACGAACGTAAGTTGTGAATGCCCTAAGTGAGGTAGAAGAAATAGCCATTGCTAGAGTGACAAGATTACATTGTAATAAAATTGTAATGGTCTAATATTCCCCACATTTCTGTAGACGCATGTTAACTCCTAGTATTCTACAAGCATAGTACTTTGGCTCGGAATTTGACCTAGCTGAACCATGCGCCTACTGAATAGCTCTTTTCGCTATTTCTGTCATGTGAGCTCTTTAAAAAGTGGTTTAATATTACGCATACTAAGAGTAAATATTTACTTATAGTTAGAACATCAGCGCAGCAAACGTAACAATATAGATTGCAAGAAGTCCCGCAAGTAGTGCCATATGTCACGCTTGATGACGCCAGCAATAAACTAACCCTACTACTTATCTACATACCGCTGTTTATCAGTTATGTTCTTCACTTTCGTTCATGCCATGATGTGATATCCAGTTACCGTTTCCTGTTTGCAATATTTGGTTCTCGTGACAGTATTTAAAGTACCAGTACATATAGCCATGAACGTATGATTTTACTAGGGGGGGGGGGTGCTTAATTAAATAATATCCCTTTGCTTCTTCTTAGAAACCTTTTTTTGGTTGATTGCGGGGGAGGGGAAATTAATAGTTTTTTCTTATCAGTAGTAGTTTGCTCCTGTCGTGCCGCAAGCGACACATAGGACAGAGGTTTTGGTTCTCCATATGATGAGGTCCGCTGCCTGCAACTTTAGTTCCTGGATGGTCTTACAACCTATTAGTTCCCCTTCTTTGAGAATGGTGTTTTTAAGGGTTGTTTTAGGGAATACTGTTTACATCCGAAAATAATCTTATCAGTACTGTTGTAATAAAAAGGTGATGGTGTCCTTATGTTTTTTTTACTAAGTTGTTCCATTTTCCTAAAGGGGAAGCTGGTTTAGGTTTAACATCGAAAACATATTCACCCCATGTAGCTACGGCTCTGAACACATCAAATTAGTGTATTAGCTACTGTTTAACTGTAATGCAATATGTGAGATAACATACTGGTGAAAGCTGGAAAATAATGGAAATACATTTAGAAATTAATGTCCTGTAAACTCTTGACGATTGAATAGGGAGAATTGCAAACAAATAAATAATAGAGACCACAAGACATCAAAGTATTTATCTACATCTATAAGAAGAAAGAACATGTTTAGGATGGCAGAATATAGACCAGACACAGCTTGACGTCAAGCAATGACATCGTGTTTATCAGCAATTGATAGAATAGTGTTACTCCTAAAGTAGCGATCAACCCAATATTTGTTTAAAATTGATTTTCTAGGCAATATTTACGCGCAGTAGTTTGCTATTGTTTAGGAAACGATCTTTGCTGCAACGGACAATGAACCTGATAGTGAGAAATCGACCTCCCTAAAAACGCTCTGTACTTCTCTGCCAGAGTTAGTTCTATTTACTGGCTTCTAACAACATGCAAACATAAACTTCTCTGCCAGAGTTGGTTCTATTTACTGGCTTCTAAAAACATGCAAACATAAACTTTAATGGTATATATCTAGTCTATATAAATAGAGATTGCAAAACATGCATATCAACAGAAATGAACTCACACCAACAATAGAAAGTGTCAACAACTTTGAATATCTCGAGTCAATCATCAGTAAATTGCTAAGCAAAGATGAGAAAGAGATTAGCTATGGCTTACAATAAAAACAGCACAGATAAAAAATATATTGCAATGGGTTTTTAAAAAAAGAAGCTACAACATTAAAAAGTTATAGTAATTAAAAACTATGAAACTAGTTTTTTTTCAATATGGTAGTGAGACTTGGACAATAGCATTCACAATAGAATTAAAAAATATCAGCATCTGAAATGAAATGCTAAAGAAAGGTCCTAAGACTACCATGGACAGAAAGAGAATCCAACACATATAATCCATTAAAATCTCAACATAGAAGAAGATTGAAACATAAAAACTATCAAAAGAAACGCAAGCGAACACATTTTAGACATAAAGACACAATTAGAAAGATTAATCATGGAGAGAAAGGGTCCAGAAAAGAAAACAAGAACAAACTAAGACCGATTGATGCCAATCGATGACATTCTAAACGAAACCGGGAAACTTGCACAGAACCGGGAGGCTTACAGAATATCAGTAAAGGCAACGATCTACAAAATATTTTACATAGATAGATACAACTAGAAGCGTTAATTAATTATCAATCAACTTTCGTCAGAACTTTTTTTTATTTCTCTCGTTTAAACTGTGAAGTGCAATCATTATATTTGTGTCAACTGTGTAGTGCAATCATTATATTTGTGTCAACTGTGTAGTGCAATCATTATATTTGTGTCAACTGTGTAGAGCAATCATTATATTTGTGTCAACTGTGTAGTGCAATCATTATATTTGTGTCAACTGTGTAGAGCAATCATTATATTTGTGTCAACTGTGTAGTGCAATCATTATATTTGTGTCAACTGTGTAGAGCAATCATTATATTTGTGTCAAATGTGAAATGGAATCATATTTGTGTCAACTGTGTCGTGCAGTCATTATATTTGTTGGAACTGTGTAGTGAAATCATTACATTTGTGTAAACTGTGTAGTGCTGTAGTTATATTTGTGTCAACTGTGTAGTGATGTTGTTATGTTTGTGTCATTTGTGTAGTGATGTCTTTATATTCTTTAGAAAAAAATAATTAAATGTGGTCTATGTAATTGTCCATGATTTACTTTCCTACAACGGGGCTACCTTTGCCTAATGTTAAATGATTCTCTTTCTTACATTTATATAACGGCATTAGCCATTACTATGCACACCCAAGACTAGCCAGTATCCCCAGTGATTCAGTTTTCTCTAGTCTCAGAGGATCGTTAATTGACACATAGAAACATGGTCTTCTGCAATTCAATGCAAATTTGGAGGCAACTCAACCCACATGTCACATAAACATGCGCAGTGTCACCTTCTCCATACCATTCTCCAAGTTGTTTTGCATATATTATGCAAAATTTGTTAACAACAAGGAGACAAACAGACTACTCGGTGCCGCATTTTCTCCCTATTTGAAAAAAAAGAGTATAGCTAAAGTAGAATCAAATTCATTGTTTTTATATGTTTCTGACAGTTTCTGACAGTGTTACAGTATATTCTTTTTCTGGAAAAAATTATGAACATTATAGCATTTTCTCGCTACTGCTTTCTAGTATTATGTGTGGTTGTGAAAGTTAAAGGCAGTCATTGCAGATTTGGAGATACGTATAAGTAAAGTAAAGTAACCCATAGAATTTATTAATGCCGTAGGGGTGTGAGATGTTAGCGATCTCACATTTCACAGGCTCTGCAAATGAGGGCGGTAGCCATCTCCTCTCCCTCGCAGTCTTTACTTCCCGGATTAATCCGGTACCCATTTAAGGCTGGGTCGACCTGGGAGCCGTTGCGATCTGAAAACATTTCCGCCTCAGCTGGGGAATGAACCCAGGACCACTCATATGCGAAGCCAGTGCACTAACCACTGCGCTAACGCGGCTCCAAATACGTTTGGAGATACGTATACAGGTCTTCAAATACAAACGTTACAGACGAGTTATATGCATCTCCTAAACATAGGATAAATGTATACGTAGAGATAATACAATAAGATAGACATGCATACAGATCCGTAATTGTTATTATTTTCAATAGTGAAACAACGAAAACTTGCATGGTTTGGCCATGAAAGTCGACATTATTTCCTTTCTTTTGATATGTAAGTTGACATGATTCCTTGTCAAAAAAAAAAGAGCATTGTTTGGACATGTAATTCGACATAAGTCTCTGTCAAAAACTATCCTGCAGGAAAAGAAGGGGGAAAAAATGTGCAATACACTTTAGCTAGATATGTTTAAGTATGGACACACGCACACACAAACACCACTATTGAACGTTAGCTCTGCCGAAGACGGATATGCCGGGCCATTGGCGCAAATAAAACGACGACACAACGCATTTCCATTCTCTGGACTACATCCTGCTGGAAATCTAGTAGGACCATGGTCCACTACAAGAGAATTCAGCAGGAGTTTGAGAATGAACGCTGAAGAAGAAGAAGAAGAACGTTAGCTAGCTATGTTTAAGTATAGACACACGAACACACTAACACCACTATTGAACTATTACTAGCTATTTTTAATAAGGGGAAAGAGATTTATTCTCTAATGAATTTTATTTCTTATCCATTGTCTTTGTTACTTTCCAACTTTTGCAACAGATATAACATTGAAATTGTTTTCGAGTTTTCACAAACATATGTTAATACATATATTATTTCGAAGTTGTTTTCTAGTTTTCAAAACGATATGTTAATACAGATATTACACTGGATTTACTCTCCAGCTATCACAACTATATGTTAATACAGATATATGCTTTCACAACTATATGTTAATACACATATTACACTGAAGTTGCTTTGCAGCTATTACAGCTATTTAATACAGATATTACACAGAAATTGCTTTCTAGCTATCACAACTATATGTTAATACAGATATTATGCTACAGTTACCAGCGAAGTCATATGTGTTGAATGACTAGGGGCTCCGCCGAAGATGGACGTGTCAGGCTATTAACACAAATAAAACGACGACACAATGCATCTCCATTCTCTAGACTACAACCTGCTGGAAATCTAGTAGGACCATGGTCTTGCTACAAGGGAGATCTAGCAGGAGTTTGAGAATGAAGGTTGAAGAATAAGAAGAATGGCTGGGGGGGGGGGGAGACAAAAATGGCCATACAAAGGGTCTCGGTTTTTCTGACTACATCACGCTGGAAATATAGTAGAAACATCGTCCTGCGAAATCTAGTAGAAACATCGTCCTGTGAAATCTAGTAGAAACATCGTCCTGCTACAAGAAGAGAGAATCACCGGGAGTTTGGGAACGAGCAAATCATTGCAGTTTAAACATTTAGGGAATTCTAACAATAATTGTATAAGTTATAGTTACTAATCTTAGAAAGACAACCTCCAGGAAAGAGAAAGGTGTTGTTATAAAAGTAAGGTTGGTAGGAAAAGTTTACAATAAGAACCTCCTAAATATGATACTTGAAAAATGATAGGCCGCTCAGATTCGAAAGGCGTATACATTGGCAACGATGACACAATTCTAAAACGTTGCATAGAAGACTAACGTTCTACTATATACTCTGATTTTTTTTAAATGGTATTAAAAGTCAGATGCTTGGTCGACGGTCATGTTTTGTTGCGATATTTTGCCTAAAATGGAGAACATAATCAATTTAAACTGGGAACCCTGGATTAAAAGCAGAAATTCGTAGTTTCACAGTTTTAAGAAATAATTAAAAATACACACAAATCGTCGTTTCGACGAAGTTTGTGTCAGAAGACTTTTCCCCACGTGTTATCAAGACAATATCAAACAGCAGACAATGATTTATAAAATCGTTTTGTTTCCGAAAGAAAAATAATGGGCTGCACATCCACTAAACACTAACGCATTTCTTTTCCATCCGGAAATTTTTCTGCGCGTATTTGAGATAAAGGTTAAATTCATTCCCGCAACATTCCCACCTCGCTGTCTCATTTATTTAGAGAGGTCATCTGAACTTGGGTAGACAACATGGAAAGTCTGCTGGTTAGTTGGTTGGTTGCTGATCCAGCGGTCCATTGGCTCATGTCTTTTGACCCAATGCCATTAAAATGGCATTGTGTTGCTGGGAAGTCTAGATTTTCGGCCTACCCTGGGCCAGAGAATAACTATCACACCACCAGGAAGTTAGGTTTCAACCTTTGCACTGCTCCGAACCACTGCAGCCAAGATAGGGTTCACGGTGCTCATTCCCCGCCACGAATTGATTACTTTCGGTTATGCCGAACTTCTTTATTGCACTAGGCATGCAACCAAATGTTCAAGTCAAAAGGATTGTTAAGTCCTGAGTTACTGTGCCTCTATAATGGGCCTCATTCATAAGAAAAAGACAGTGCTGCCAGTTTCCTCCTCCCCAGTGCTACGAAGTACATCTCTGGCTCCCTCCCAGACATAGTGGTGTGTGTGTGTGTTTGTGTGGCTGTATTGTGCACATATTTAAAAACAATCTCGGAGTATAAACGCATACAGGCCATTTTATTATTGTAACTTTTACTGCCCACAAACTGCGGATATAGCTGCATTTTACACCGGACTCACCAAGTTAACACAGAACAATTATATTACAAAAATGCCACACTCTGAAGGATATGGCATACTACCGTGTGGTCTCCTGCTCACACTCACAACACGTGATAAGGCAGAAAAATTAAAAATAAACCAATATAACTCGGATGTTGCGGTTCCCGAAACACAACCACGTTTCGATCAACAGATCTTTATTAAGAACTAATAGTGGCACGCGTTAAGTTTCAAAAAGTACTCCTTGCGAACACAGCTCTGATCGATTAATATACTGTTCCAAATAAGAAACGCAACTTTTTTTGGAGCTTCTTTTATTAAAGCTATTCTCTGATTGGACGTCATTCAATCAATCGACTGTGTCCACCTGATCATGAACTTCTCATGGTTACCTGAATTATACTCACCTCATGATTCATGAGGTCATGAAAGAGGTCAAGGTCGAAACAGCATTTTTGACAATAACGTGGGACAGGCTCATGAGAATCCCATGAAACTTATTTAATACAAATCGATCTGACCATGTTATTGAATGTATATAAAAGATTGACGATCCTCTAATAAATTCAGTTGAAAATTCAATGTGGAAGTATGGTTCGTCTCATTACAGAGAAACAATACATTATCACTGGAATCTTACAGACTGGTTTTCAGCATGATAACGCTCGATCTCATGTAGCACAACTTGCCACCTAATTTCTCGCTGAAAACAACGTCCAGACTATTCGTGACCAGCCACGTCATCATACATGAACCCCATAGAGCACGTATGGGATGAACACGACGGACGACTCCGACATCGAATAGTGAGTGACTTCAGCCAATCTCCGACAGTTGTCTCTTGCAATTAGCTAAAAGTGAGTGGATAGCCATTCCACAACAAGAGATCCAACGACTAATCGGGTCCATGTCACGGAGATGTCATTTTCTTATAGATGCCGGGGGAGGCCATACACCTTACTTAAACGGAGTCTCAGTCGCAAAGAATTGAAGTCCAAACCAAATTTAATGAATATCATTTCATTGTTAAAGTCTGAAAGGTTCTTCATGCCAAGGTTGAAACATTAATTCCTTAAAATAAAATGTTGGTACACGTTTGAAATTTGGTGTCTATTAGCTCTGCAATAATGTTGCATTTCTTTGGTTTTTTTTAGCAGTATATATAATTCTTGCTCATACCAACGCGGTATCAAGTGTTATGAAGTTAACAAACCGGATATGCAACACTTGCATCACAGATGCCGTAGAAGTGCAGTGTTCGTTATTGATTTCTAGTAAGAGTGCCTACATACATCGGTCACATACTTAGAATGAAGGAAGACAGAATTCAACGACAAGCCTTTATGTGGACACCAGACGGGAAAAGACAACAGGGAAAACCAGAAACAACGCCCAGAAGAACATTTATGAATGAATTAAAATCAACAGGCATAAATGCACAAGACTTGCAATCCTTGGCAATTGACCGATAGGAATGGAGAACTATGACCACCGCCCTATGTGCCAAACTTATCAAAAGAGAAACTGACTGACTGACTGAAGAGTGTCTGTTGCTCGATGTCTATTTGGAAACGAATATTTTCCGACGACAATCAATGCCATAGTTCTCAAAACATAGTTCAATAACAATTGTGGCAAAGGGATATATAACCGACGTCAAGCTGACCACATTAATTTAGAGTGTACTGTTTTTTATTGAAAGAAAGGATGAAAAGAAGTTAAGAATTGATCTTATGACATCCCATGTGTTGCTGTGGCCCCGAACACTGTTTACCTTCCATGCATGTGTAGAACACGATTAATGAAGTTATTGGATAGAATTGACTGTCCCATCCCATATAGGGTTAAAGTGACCCAGAAGTCATGTTGAAGTCGGATGAGTCAGACCAGAAGGTGCAAAGATCGCAGTAAACTGTAAACGTGACAGCGAAAACGTTCTCCGGACTACGTACTGCTAATCTATAGGAGTTTGAGAACGAACGCAGAATAAGACTTCATTGTGCATGGGTTTACCGTATGCATTCCACCATCTCAACGAAGCGGCATCACAATAGCACAAGAGTACAACGTATAGATATTAACTCCGAAATTGCAGCAATATCCTCAAGGATCTCATTAAAATGTATTTGTAATAAACCAGATGTCACGAACCCAGGACCTCCGTAACACGGGAAAAATGGACAACCATTATTTCAGGAAAATTCTCCCATATGAAATTAACGTCTAACATTATATTTCCAATGCACTTCAATAACGGTACAAATTGATTGCCTCAAACATGCTGCACACAAAAGAACACGTAGGATTCATAAGGTTCCTACCAAACTTACCGATACAGCGCATATCTTCATTCCAATTCATTTATTTAAAAAATAAATTATTTTTCTGAATAATATTAATAAGTATAATTGTGACCATCGTTAAATATTCTACCTTCTTACTCATTGGGAATCATCATTATAAAGTGAAGCATTTGTCTTTTCCCTTGACTTTCACTGGTGATATTGTGCATACTTTGTGTCAAAAATCAATGGAAATCACGGGGAAAGTCAACTATGTCACTTCCTAAGGATGATTTCCAATGAGCGAGCAGGTCTTATATATAACGATGATCGCGGTATAAAAACAACTCATACGCTTAAAGCGAATCTCAGGCTATTTATAGTGTAGAGAGTGTGCCCACTGTTACCGATAAGGAAGCACTAAAAACGGGATCGGCAATTCCTGCTGTATCTTTCCAACTTCCTCTGTGGCATGTTAATGAACTTCTCAGGTTGAGGTACAAATGTGATGATTGGTTCAAGAGTAAATATTGTTGGAGAGGTACGCAGCTTTCTACCATTGAGAATTATTGTTTTAGTTATTTCAGGGCGCGCGGACATTTTAAAAACAATTGGTATGGTCGAAGTTCAGATACTCCTGTAACAGCAAGCTCTCAGTATTTATGTATGTGTCTACCAGGGCCGTAGCTACTAGTACATACGGCAGGAATAAGGGTGGGGGTGTCTTCTTCATCTTCGTTCATTCTAAAACTCCTGCAGCTTGGCAGAATGTAGTCAGAAAACGTATTGCGCGGTGTCATGGTTTACAGCTTAGCTACAATATCTATGCCTTATTTTACCTGACACATCTGACTTCAGCATGGCTGCTGGGTCATTATCACCCTCCATGAATTGGGGCAGCCAACTCGACCCCCCCCCCCTCCCCCAAAACCGCTTTTGTCGCTTCGTACAATAATTCTAGCAAACAACAGAATCACTATTCTGTGATCCCGGCCCAGGCAGAAAATTGGCTAGTTGGGGGACTACTAAAACATGTTGGACTGATTGACACGAACTATGTGTACTTTTTCCTGAGCTCAGAAACACTGGGATTCCGAAGACTGGAGTAACACAGGGCAAGTAACAAAATACATATAAATATGTATTATATATGTGCTGGCAAACACCTTATTACTCAATACGTTTCAATGACGCGGAAAAGAGGAAATCCTTCCTTACGAAAGGTCTACTAAAACTATTTTGCTGTAACACTCATGAGAAATGCGCTATCCAGCCAGCAAACCTAAAATGGTTGCCCACTTCTGGCGTAAAAGTGAGCCGGCAATGATCTCTAGAAGTTTACAAGAAATAATAATATATTATGAATTTGAGGGAGGTGTCTCGCTCCGTCAATGTCCTGGAAATCTGTCAGACTGAGCTGATTACGAACATTTTAGGCGTTCTCCGTTGTATCCGCGTCTCATTTACTGAAAACAGTTAAGAAATCAGTTAACATTCGGGGAGCAGTTTAGTGTGTACTAGGTAAGCTACTCCACTGCTAATCAGGGGACTTGAGTTCGAGTTCACTCGTATCATGTAACATGCAGGAACAATGTAACTCTGCAAATTGATTATATAAACTCAATGTAGAGCCCAACAGGGAAAAAATGTTCAAGCTTTTAGTGTGTTTGCTATTGTTTTTTCTTTAAAACATATATACATTTGAGTACCATTTTAAGTGAGTATAACAGTCTGGTAGAGAGTCTTTGTAAGTCACACTGTTGTTTGTATAATTTCTATCATAAATCATGACAAGACAAACCTTCCCCCCCCCCCCCCGTGTCGCCAGTACAGCGTAAAATACTTTAATTAAGGATTAATTCGGCTTCATTTATTATAAATCTTTGCCATTGTGTTTGTGAAAATTGTTGTTTTTTTCATTGAAGCCAATAGATTAAATGAAGATTTGTTATACAAGGCCACACACACATTAATCTTACATAAACGAAGAAATTGAATTTTGTAAGTTAGGTAAACCCCGTTTACCGAAGACGTACTGGATGGGGGAGTGTTGAACGTATATACAAATTATAGGAAAGAGTTCACTGGCAGCAAAGACTTTGAGAAACATTGTTTTATATCCAATTTAAAAAAAATATAGGTAGAACATTATCGTCACGACACTATGCATCATATATATTACTAAGTGGTATATAGCAATGATATATATATATATATATATATATATATATATAAATTGTAATATTGGGGTAGAACAATTATAATGAGGACGCCAAAAGTATTTATTATAGTTTATTATACGTAACACTCACCCGCGTGTTGCCGGGACCCGAAAGGGGAGGAAAGAATAGCAACACTCTTTACCTTCCACGCATGTCGTAAAAGGCGACTGGGCTGTCTCATCCCATATAGGGCCAGTGACCCAAAGCCATGCTGAAGTCGGACCGAAAGGCGCAGACATCGCAGCAATGCTGTAAACCATGACACAATGCATTCCGTTCTCCGGACTACATCCTGCTAATCTGCAGGAGTTTGAGAACGAACGCAGAAGAAGAATACGTAACACATATTGTAAACTGTAATAAGAACATGAAAACATGCTCAGCGTCAGATATACAGTATAAATAACTAGCGATCACATGTCAGTACATGTTACAGAAACGCACACAACGTGGACGTTTCGATAGAAAAGACGTATACCAAGACCACTTTAAATGAATGTGAATTCGATTCATTCAACGAAAATGTTAGTAAAATGTTAGGAAATTTCGAATTTGATCGTAATTTTGATCACACATCCTATGTTACTTCATGGCTTCAATACGGTCAAGAAGCATGATTAATCAGTCAAGAAACATGATTAATCAGTCAAGAAGCATGATTAATCAGTCAAGAAGCTTCTTCTTCTTCTGCGTTCGTTCTCAAACTCCTGCACATCAGCAGGATGTAGTCCAGAGAACGGAATGCGTTGTCATGGTTTACAGCATTGCTGCAATATCTGCGCCTTTCGTCCTGACACATCCGACTTCAGCATGGCTTTGGGTCACTGACCATATATGGGATGGGACAGCCAACTCCATCCCATAACATCCTTAGTTGCCTCGTACGACATGCATGAAAGGTAAACAGTGTTGCTATTATTTGCTCCCCTTTCGGGCCCCGACAACACACGGGCGAGTCAAGAAGCATGATTAATCAGTCAAGAAGCATGATTAATCAGTCAAGAAGCATGATTAATCAGTCAAGAAGCATGATTAATCAGTCAAGAAGCATGATTAATCAATTAAGAAGCATGATTAATCAGTCAAGAAGCATGATTAATCAGTCAAGAAGCATGATTAATCAACCAGTCAAGAAGCATGATTAATCAGTCAAGAGTACTCTTGCACACAAGGAACAGTCTGAGTAAACACATCAAATAGAAGGTTACTTGTATGCAACGATTTTAGTTCACAACCAATTACCATAAAAAGAAACACGGTAAATGGGTTTGATCACTTGCCCTCAAGCAAAAGAAAGCGAGGAATGACAAATGCATCGATTATATTTTAAGGTTAATAAGCAGAACTAGGTCAAGTGATTATATAAAATATTCTATACAGGTATTTATCATGCTGATTAACAGGAAACCATTGCACAGTAACTTTCATGTGTCTCCTCTATAACACGATCACGTATAAAGATAGTAACAGCACATATACAATAGAGATTCATTGTAACTTTAAATAGACAATAGAGACACACTGTTAACCAGTTCTTAAAAACAAACAGGAATTTAATACAATCTTCATCTAAGATAAACATTGCAAAGAGACTGTAGTCCACATTTGCGATAAATAGTAGAAATGGAATGTCTAACTGATTTAAAATAAACAGAAAAAGTACACCAACGTTGTCATGCTGACTCTTCGAACGTTGTGCTAGTGGTTGCGACTTGTACTTGTTTACAGGGTTGCCATATATATTCGTAATTTAAAGCTAATTGCTTTAAAAAGACAAGCGTTAAGCCAAACAAAATTGTACTGTATTTTAGCGCAGTAATTGACTCTCATATATACACGTCTATATAGCTTTACTGCTTCGATTTGATCTTCATTTTTTCTAGGATTCTTTATCACATTAAATTGTTTGTTTTTTTCTAGGGGGCTTTTATATGTGTGCTGTTTTTTTCCCCCGGATTTCTCATGTGATCACTTTCTGGTACTGTCATGTGGCGTATTCTTTCCAGAATGTTGTCTTCCCAATGAAATCTCTGAAGTTCGATATGTTTTGGGTCATGCCGCTTGAATTTTTCAACAATGTATTTATGTTATCTTTAATGTCGTCAGTCCATCTTCTTTTTGATCTGCCCTTTCTTCTCCTTCCCAGGCGTTAATCCACAAACTCTATCTCGGTACTATTTATTATGATTTTTGGTTGTTGTGATTATTTTCTTTGCGTGTATAAATATACGTTTTCTGATTCCTTGTATTTCTTTGTATTTTTGATTAATTGTTTCAGTTCTTTTGTATCGTTTGAAAAAAAAGCAGTGTCGTCTGCGTAGCTTAGTTCAGGGATATCATTTTCACCGGTGTTTATAGAGTGGCGTCAGTGTTGTTTTTTCTTATCTCACATTCCTCATTGTATTTTCTGGGTAGATGTTAATCAGGTGTGGGGGAGGGTGTGCATCCTTGCCGTACTCCGATCTGCACTTCAAACTACTCTGAGAGATCGCCATCTAACCTCACTGCAATTTTATTATCATGGTAAAGCTCTACTATAAGATGAGTCAGATGTCATTGGAAACACATGTTGTTCATTATCTCCCATAGTTTATGGTGTTGGACGCAGCCGAACGTTTTGAGTAGTCTATAAAGCACATGTGCAGGTCTGTTGAGATTTCCCTACACTTTTCTAATTTATTCCAATGCTACGCACCTAAAAATGTCACTGTTGATGGCAACCCTGTTTCTAAACTGTCTTGATACGTTTACTGATATTAATCTGATTTTTACTCTATTTTAGATCGTAATAATTATCTGCAGGTTATATATAGGCGAACTTAGTACTTTTAACCAATCCCTTCATAAATATCATTTGCTCTTATATATAAATATATATATATATATATATATATATATATATATATATATATATATATATATATATATATATATATATATATATATATATATATATATATATATATATATATATATATATATATATATATATATATATATATATATATATATATATATATGCGTATGTGTGTGTGTATAGTGTGCCGCAAGTTATGTTTGTGAAACATTTTTTTGTAGAAAGTCAAGAAAAATATTCAAAAACAAAAAATACGTTTTCAATATCTGTACAAAGCGACTTTCCAGGCGACAACAAAACTATTAAAATAAGTCAATTATGGCAACCCTGTTTCTTGAGAAAGTCAACTTCAAGTCAAGTTAGATTTAAGGACGTATTTTACGTTGACCAACGGCGTATATTAAGATGCTGCGGTAAGCATCACGTCAACCACCTTACTATACAAAATATGTCTTACTCATTTGATTCGAATGTGTTGAATCAACATTAATTTAAGATATATATATATAAGTGTACTAGTCAAACCTAAAAGATCGAGTTAGAACCACCATTCCAATGAGTTAATCAGGGAAATATCGGAATTCAAATTTCATTGAGTGGATGCGCCTCTATGTTTCTGAAGTCTGACAGGAGAGTAAATAACATCAGCACTGTTATCTACAGTATATGTCTCAGGATGCGACTAAGAAAGCTTGGGTGTGTCATGACCTGTCTGATACATGGGAAAGTCTATGAAGGCCAAGATACCGGTTTCAAATTCTGCCGCAAATAAGTGTGCATCTGGCAACGTTCATAAAACAATGATAAATTGCTTAACGTAAATGACGTATAGAAAAACACTACTGTAAAAAAATGTTGGATCAATGGCTACATCCTGAATAGGATATGCTACCAAAAAAAAAGAGATATTATGGCGCTCCTAAATTTCCTTGATTTCGTTTAGCGAACTAACAATTCCAGCTATTGATAGATTATACAGTAGTTGTGGCCAAGATTTCAAGTTTTCACCAAACCAGAAAATTTGAGCGCTAACTGTTATCTTTGTGAACTATAAAAAGTCAGTTTTATTTAAGCATGACACGTGCGACTGCATTGCGGTTAGGCCGACTTCATGTATACGGGCGACTCGCAGTGAGGGACAGCGGTGTCGCGTCCTACCGATCACTGGCTATACAAGGGAATACAATATGATGCACACCGACCTCGCTAACGTATTTTACAGCTTGCTATGCAGCAGACAACTTTCTTTAAGCATACTTATATTCAGGTAGGCGTTTCGATAAGCACGATTTTGGGTGGTTTACAATCTCAGGCAATGTTGGTGAGAGTGAGTTCATATGAAATATATATATATATATAGTTATATTACATAAGCTCCAACCCCCTCATTTTTTCTAAGATAACTTGAGGATGCATTTACTAAGGATAGCAATAAACCAGCTGTTTTAGCAAAAGGCATATTACCAACATAATTCTATTAATGAAATGTGATGAATTAAACAAACACTTAAAAAGCAACGGCTTTATACTTTAGAGAAACGTGTCCAAACTGGGTTCCACGGAACCATAGTGTCCCTCAATAGGGTTCTGCGAGAAATGGCGATGTGCATGTTAATCATATGTATTTAAAGTAATAAAATGGCATCATAAACAGCATTTCCTTGACACATTTGTTCCTATAACATTTTAACTTGATTTATCTTATTCCTTTTCCCCTTTTCCACATTGTCAAATAGTGGTTTACGTTTTCCTTCTGTGTATATATATATATATCGTATTAAACACGTTTGTACTTTATGTAGGGTTCCATGAATCATGAAGATTGTGTCAATGATTCCCCCAAGGCAAAATAATTGAGAACCGCTGCTTTTGAGTAAGAACTGAAAACATTGATGATATAAAGAATAATTTCAAGTGTGCAGCCCGCATACTGTCTATGGAAATACATTGCATTATTGTCTATTGTCTGTCCCCAGGTGAAGGATGGTTGATCGTATTGACACTTGCTGTTAAGCGTAGGGGTGGGAGCTTCAGCTGTCGTCCCAAGGCCACATGTGTCGCCGTGGTTGCATTGTCTATGTTTGTTCAAGGCTATCATGATGTTTTCTATCCACCATGTTCTTGTTCTATCTTTGACCTTATGTCTAGATATTCTTTTATTATATGCTCTTATTGGTATTTAGGTTGGGTTCATTCTCATAAGATGACGAACCATTTTACTTGCTGTCTTTCGATAAGCTTAATACACGCCATTATACCAACTCTTTTTCTAAATTCTTCATTTCTTATTTTATCTAGTTTAGTAGCGATTGTAGCTTTTCTAAGACACTTCATTTCACAAGTAACAATTTTCCTCTGCTGCGACGATGTTAAGAACCATGTCTGACATTGGTAGCAGAGTGTTGGTATAACAATTGTAGATATTATTTGTCTTTTAATTTCCAACTTGATGTTTACTTTTTCTTCTGCGTTAGTTCTCAAACTCCTGCACATTAGCAGGGTGTAGTCTTGAGAACGGAATGAGTTGTGTCATGGTTTACAGCATTGCTGCGATATCTGCGCCTTTCGGTCTGACACATCCTACCTCAGCATGGATTTGGGTCACTGACCCTGTATGGGACGGTGCAGACAACTCCATCACATAACCTCCTTAGTCGCCCTTTACGACATGCGTGGAAGGTAAACAGTGTTGCTATTCTTTGCTCCCCTTTCGGGCCTCGGCAACACACGGGCGCTGATGTTTACCGAAGAAGCAATAGTGATTATTGTATTATTACTAATTGAAACAAAATACACAGCTACAAAATCACTCCCTGCAACACCTTAGCCTGAAAAATGCAGTATTTGACAGTTTTGACTAGTTGAAAAGTTGAACAGTCCTGACGTAAAAGCAACCCTCTCAATTTAAATGTCATTGCGGTTATTTTTCCGTACCTCCCGCTTTCCGATCCACCCCTAACGACTACCGCAATGTTGTTACTTCTGGTAGACTCAAGCATGTTGAAAAGGTTGTGATTGAGAGAAAAGACAAAAAAAACATAAATAATATAAAGTTTGTCTATTGTTGCTTTATAAATTATTCCCTAAAAATGTACAAATTATAAAAAAGTGTACTCACCTGCGTGGGCTAGCTTGGAAAGAAGCGAACCTTTTCCTCATAATGCGTGGAAAAACTCGCCCGAAAGGGCATCTCTAGATCCCATGCTAGACCTCGAGAAGAGTGTTAGCTCTGTAGTTTACGTAGGTCCTTCCATACTGTGCCAGGATGATGGCGCTGGATGTATCAACCGTAGAAAACACGAGGCTACTAACTAAAACACTTTGATCAAAACTCAAACAGTGGACATTGTGGGTATTTTGACACAAATCCACATCTTTTGAGTTTCCTTCGTTTTGGATAGAAACACCAGAAACACAATTTAACAACAGAAATTCTGAATTCAACACTTTCTTGTTTTAGTTCTCTTTCTAGAACGTTTGTTCTATTTTACTCACATCCAGTTGGACAGGTGACATGGCGCGAGTTACATCCTGACAGAAAATTTTGAAGACACGCAAGTCTTTATTTTGTGCGTTAGGTTAAATCCAGAGACTAGCATTTATCAGGATTTAGAACATTCGTGAATTTGACCATACACCGCAAACCTACAAGAAAAAGGTAAGACACAAGTTATAGAATATGATTCTGGAGGTTAAAAAATATGAGTACTTAGAATTTATCCATTGACTTCACTATTACAAAAATTTCAATATGTTAACATTATAGCAGACATTTAACTAGGTTAACATTATATCAGACATTTAATTATGTGAACAGTATAGCAGACATTAAATTAAGTTACCGTTATATCAGACATTTAACTATGTGAATATTATAGCAGATATTTAACTATATAAATATTATAGAAGAAATTTAACTATATAAACATTATAGAAGAAATTTAACTATATTAACATTATAGCAGACCTTCATCTATTTTAAAATCTGCTTTAAAAAGTGAAGTGTTCATTGAGGAACCCGTGAATATTGATGAATATAAGAAAACATGAAATGTGTCACCGACAACAAAACATGTGCACATATGAAATATTAGAACTAACTAGTAGATATAAACAAACATTAGCGTAACATTTGTTGCCAGAAGTACAGCGCAGCGTAAAAATTCCAAGCCAAAGTGAAAACCGATTTACCAAAAATATATAACTTGAGTTTATCAAACCACGTTAGTAGTAAGTGGCAGGCGATAACCCATTTCGATTAAACGCTTTCACGGTTCTTGACCAAGAGTAAAACGTAGCGCCGTTTATATAGAATGAATAATGGCGGGGGGTTTATATTTGAAAAAAAATCAGGCCACTTTTCTCTACCATGGGATACAGTGTTTTCTTTCTCCTTCACGCAAGTTCTTTAACTCGATAGTCATATTCATTCTATGTACACTTGTTTCCACTACTGCCACGCATTTCATGTATAGAAAAATGTAAAAAAAAAGGCGTTCTGTTCCGCTCACGCGAACCGTTGCGTGCACGCTACAAGGCAGTGCGTGATTGCATCGCGTCACCTTAGATTTGTCGCCCCACGCAAGTTTTACTTGCAGTTAATTATTATCAACACTTTCTTATATCGGATTTGGTACGTGTCGTTGCCATTAGTCCCACTTCTCCTAATATTCATCGTTTTGATATCACCATCATGTGGCATACAGCTTGGATATAAGCGATGCCGAAACTTCAGAGCTTGTGAAACGAATGCAAGTGTTAATTTACAATGTTTCAAATGTTCACTGCAGTAATTGTAATTCTTTCCAGTTTCACCTTTACATATCCGACGTGTACCGCAGAAATACAGAGCGGGGCTCGCACCGCCAGGACTTCAAGTCCAATTTTCGTCGCAAGAGTTCGCGATATTCGCGTCCTTATACCCAGCACACCCTATTTCAGTATTCGTTTTTAGCTCACTGACACTCTACGGATGGGGTAGTTAACATCCAGTTTGTAACTCCTTAATCTCTTTTTATAACATGTATGGATGGTCACGGCCTTAATATGCTTTGCTCTTATTTTAAGCCCCGACAGAAAACAACTCAGCTATTCTATTAACGTTCTGCAGAACAGGTCGTCAACTTCATAATCAATCGTCCATCTCTTTAGTTGTCTCTTAGAACATGCATGGCAGGTATCAAAAACAATAAGTAAACATACCGAACTACGACTGTTCAACAGCAATGTGATATCCGTGTTGACATATAGTTGCACAAGTTGAAAAATGTTATAGGCAATGGAGAAAAAAATTGAACTCAATGAAAATAAATGTCTTAGAAGACTTAAATATTGGTTGGGAAGAATTCAAGTCAAAAATTCAAGTAAGAGAAGACACCAAACAGTAATGTGTTTCTACAAAAATAAGAAGAAAATGATGGTCTTATATCTGATAAGAACTTAGAATGAATGAAAACAGACTGTCACTGCAAGCATTAAAATGTGTACCAGATAGTAAAAGAAAGAGAGGAAGACCAAGTAAGACTCTTCACAGAACAACCATTAAAGTGGGTATGTCTATGGGTTCAACAACATACAAGAATTACACACAGTAGCATCACATCGCTCGAACTGGAGAGCTCTTGTCTCTGTCCTATGCACGTGCTCTGTGCTAAAGGAACATAGACGGACAGACAGACTGACAGACAGACGGTCAGACAGACAGACGGACAGATAGATAGATAGATAGATAGATAGATAGATAGATAGATAGATAATGGATAGATATATAGATTAGATAGATAGATAGATATATAGATTAGATAGACAGATAGATAGATAGATAGATAGATAGATAGATAGATAGATAGATAGATAGATAGATAGATAGATAGATAGATAGATAGATAGATAGATAGATAGATAGATAGATAGATAGATAGATAGATAGATAGATAGATAGATAGATAGATAGATAGATAGATAGATAGATAGATAGATAGATAGATAGATAGATAGATAGATAGATAGATAGATAGATAGATAGATAGATAGATAGATAGATAGATTAGATAGATAGATAGATAGATAGATAGATAGATAGATAGATAGATAGATAGATAGATAGATAGATAGATAGATAGATAGATAGATAGATAGATAGATAGATAGATAGATAGATAGATAGATAGATGATGGATATATATATATATATATTAGATAGATAGATAGATATATAGATTAGATAGATAGATAGATAGATAGATAGATAGATAGATAGATAGATAGATAGATAGATAGATAGATAGATAGATAGATAGATAGATAGATAGATAGATAGATAGATAGATAGATAGATAGATATATAGATAGATAGATAGATAGATAGATAGATAGATAGATAGATAGATAGATAGATAGATAGAGAGATAGATAGATAGATAGATAGATAAATAGATAGATAGATAGATCGATCGATATATAGATAGATAGATAGATAAATAGATAGATAGATAGATAGATAGATAGATAGATAGATAGATAGATAGATAGATAGATAGATAGATAGATAGATAGATAGATAGATAGATAGATAGAGAGATAGATAGATAGATAGATATATATTATAACATCGTGTAAGTACCCGATCTTGTATCTATTTCTAGTGATCTTTCACGAGTAAAGTGGCTAATGCAATGAAATAACTTCTAGTATAACACTCACCTCAGATGTGTTCAAAACTAAAATGTTAAATCTGGTTAGGAAGGTCGCGGTAACCAACGGTGCAAAACATTAGGTCAAACAAATAACTGATCTAGAGATGAGAAATTCCACCTTAAAAAACTAAGTGCATAAGCACCAAATGTACTTTCTGCTGTTAGACATGAGTCAGAACGATATTGACTAACCCTGTGGAAGGATAACACATATACGTAGTTTTCTGATGACCAAACACCCATTGTGAATGCGATGACTCAGATTGCGATTAATTCTTGTTTTTAACATTTGGACAAAGGTTTAGAACTTATAAGAAAGTGGAAAATCAGATGATGGAAAGTGAGCACAATTAGCCACATTCTCGATGTGATATTAAAATACACATTGAGTTCTCTCAACAAGTTATTGACTCATATATACGGCATTGCTCTCGTGAGATTTCCAGGATTGACAAATAACCAAGTTCCTAAAAGCATCTCCACGTTGTGCACATTGGTAGCAGGTATATCATGGCTATTGTGGTACATCTAGCTTCAGCTATAAAGGATAGTATACGTGGCTGTCAAAGCTGCAGATGAACTGATAATTGATAGCAACCATACCGATATTACGATACGTCTCGGTCAGCACAGTCCGCGTTATCTTGCAGCAAAGTCCCGCAATACCGTACACGTGTCCTGGCTCGGATAGCTTAAATGCAAGGCTATAACACATGTGGCCAATGTCGAAGTCCCCTAAATGAGAAGGCGATGATAACCGTTTAGTAACGTCTAAAATCACTAAACATTCACTGTAATGAATCCAACACGATCATACAAAGAAAATTGGGTTGCGTATTTCAAGGATACAGTAGACAATATGATATCTTCTTGTGCTATATTTGTTCGCCGGCAGAGAAGCACCTCGTTCGAAGTCAGATGTACAATGGGTGACCCAACTAAAATACAAAACTAGTCTCGTGACATAAACTCGTCTGGGCAGCAGGCTTTTTCCTATGGCATTGCACACCACGGCAAGCTCAAGTCTTGTGGGTAAGAGGGGTGGTTTGGGGGATACCAGTCTACTGTACATATGGAACAATAGCTCATTGTTCGTACTTACTGGGGATCAAATCAACAATAATCTCTAGTAGTCTTACTTAATGTTCGTTCTCAAATTCCTGCACATTACGGAGACAAGAATGCATTGTATAATGGTTTACAGCTTGGCTGTGATAGATACGCCTTTCGGTCTGATATATAATGCGTCACGATTACTTCTGAATCACTTGCACTCTATGGAGTTCGACAGCCTTCACAACTCCTACAAAAACTCCTTCATCGTCTCTATCGACATGCGTGACATGTCAAAGTGATGCTATTCTTCGATCCCTTTCTGGGCCCAATGCAACACAAAGGCGCAGGATAGTCAAATTGTCTTGTGCATGGGGTAGATATAAATTCTTAAGCCACACCAGTCCTTACGATATAATGTGATCATGTTAACCACACTGGTACTTCGCCTGTGTTCGTTCTCAAAACTACTGCAGATTAGCAGGGCATAATCCCAAGACCGGAAAGCGTAGTACCGTGGTTTACAGCATGTCTGTGATACCTACGAATTCGGCATAACAAATCCAATTTCATCGTGATTTCTTCGATCATATATGGGATTGAATAACCAATTGCACCCGAAAACCTCCTTAATTGCCTCCTTCGCTATACATAGTAGGTACCTATTGTTATTTGTGCCTCTCTTTCAGACCCTGGAACCCCAAGCGGTGATTAAGACGGTGCTAAAATCGACGAAATCTGTCACTCCATTGCTTTCTGTCCTGTTTTCTGCCCTCTGTTTTCTACAACCTATTTTCTGTCACTGTGTTCACTGTTCTGATCAGACATATACTTGTGCGACAAAAATCTACGAAAATTGGGTTTCTGTATTAACCCATTATCTTGGAAAAGCCACTCTAACCTTCACTTAGACACTTGCTTTGTCAGTACCCAATAATAAACTACGACTTTTATAGCGACCCCTGAATATATTGCAGCAGGGCTGGAAAACGATAACCGAGATAAAGGTTTAATTTTCCTCTACACACCATCTGCTGGCAGTAGAAATCATTATAATCTTTTGCAACATCTATATGTTGTCGAATAACATTTTCGCAAGTTTAAAAGTTGACAGCTTGTCAATTTTAGAATGTTTTAGCAATCAAGTAAGCATATATTAGCTGTAGTGATATTTAGGCAACATTACTTTTCAGTCGGTTACTATTTATTTCTCAACGATCCGGGTACATAACAGCCTGCCGCGGAAAGTGAACCCTGCACGTCGGTCGTGCAGATCTAACGCGTCTTCTAGATCTCCTATTCTCGCATGTTAACTTAATGTATCATAAGACATAGTCGACATAACACACTGCAGTCGCGGTAGTGTGGCATCTAAATCATTGACACATATAGTCTACATAAAACACTGCAGTCGCGGTAGAGTGGTTATTTAAATCATTGAATATTGATGCACTGTCATAAGGCAGTATACACAACACACTGCAGTCGCGGTAGTGTGGCATATATTTCATAGACCCGTCAATCAGGTAGAGTTTCCTTGTCACTAGCTGTTTGTAAAAGAAATAAAGTTGCTTGGCCGTTCACACAGTCACCAGGAATTTGGTACTGCTCCTTCTGCAAAGTAGGAGAAGGCAGATGACGAGAAGAAATGGTGGATGAGATCGTGATGATATAGACGGTAAATTCAGATATAATGCACGAATAAAAGGGGTAATGTATCTCTCTGTAGTCCAGAAGACATCCGGTGGTTACATGGCCTGGTAACACACTTTCTTTACCAAGTACGCTGTCTCCAAGGTATGTGATGGACACCAGAAGATCGAACGTGGATAATGAGCAAAGGATGAATTCGGAACATAAATACCACTTTGGGAAAACTGAGCGATATCACACTGGTTAAATTCAATTGAAAGTTAGGGACTATAGTTTTCATTATAGAGAAGAAATGCCCTTTCAACCGCGATGGTTTCCTATTGTCCTCGATTCTTATAGTCCATGCCGTGTGACATGATTGTCAACAGCATTCTTTCGTGTGTGCGTTAATAATTTCTGATCGATATTATCTCATGCAACTTCTTCTTCTGTTCACTTGAAACATGTCTATATCTGTAATTCTGTTTCCTGAATAAAACTCACTGTCTTTTGTAGTTCATACAATGGCCCATAGAGCTTTGATTCCAGTGTTGTTTCCTCTAACCAATATGTCTGCCTCAGGGTTTCATGCTCAGAACACTCTTGAAGTATATGTTTGGCACTCTGTTCTGCCTGTCCACATGTACACATGGCCGTGTTGCCAATCTTGAACTGTGTATACATGTGACTGCGGAGTCGGTTGTGTCCTGTTCTGAGACGTAGAATTATAACTTGTTCTGATCTGTTCATAATGTGATAGTCATCTTGTGTTGGCGTTTGTGGATTTCTTATTGTCTCATACAACAATATCAAGCTGTCCAGCATCTTGTCTCTTGGTCTCATCATGTCTCTCTTGCTGTTTAGCTTGAATATTGACAAATGCCTAGCTGGACATATATAACTGGATTATCTGTGTAATTATGCTGCTCAATTAAAAATACAGACTTAACACGCCTCAAAGCCGCGGATACAGACTTAACACGCCCCAAAACCGCGGACAGACTTAGCACGCCTGAAAACCGCGGATACAGACTTAACACGTCTCAAAGCCGCGAACACAGACTTAACACGCCTCAAAACCGCGGATACAGACTAAACACACATCAAAGCCGCGGACAGACATAACACGCCTCAAAGCCGCGGTTACAGACTTAACACGCCTCAAAACCACGGACACAGACTTAACACGCCTCAAAACCGCGGACACAGACTTAACACGCCTCAAAGCCGCGGTTAAGGGCATATTCCTTTTACTACTTCCTGTGTAATAGCAGTAATAGTAATAATATATCAGTAATACACATTACTCGTCAGGCTCGCAGGGGTGTCAAATGGAGACATCACGTAAAAGACCTTCAAACACATCTGTCCTCGGCTATTGAGACGAGTGTATAAAAGTTATGTTCGGGCCATTCCTAGATTGCATTTTCCTATTTAATTGGAAAGAATTCTCCAAGAGAATATCTATATTAGCAATATGTCTTCATCGAATGTGTCATTCTTCTGAAAAATAGTTCCACTAGTGATGTAAAATAAAGTACCGAGGAAGTCAGATGTGTCAAAATGGCGCAAAAATAGGCGCAACAGCGCTTTTCGGTTCTTTGGATTACATCCTGCTGGAAATCTAGGATCATTGTCTCTGTTACAAGAGAGCTGCAGCGAGTGTTGTCTCTATTGCAAGAGAGCTGCAGCGAGTGTTGTCTCTATTGCAAGAGAGCTGCAGCGAGTGTTGTCTCTATTGCAAGAGAGCTGCAGCGAGTGTTGTCTCTATTGCAAGAGAGCTGCAGCTAGTGTTGTCTCTATTGCAAGAGAAATACAGCGGGAGTTTCAGTATAAATTTAAAAAAAAAATAAAGTAGAAAGAGAAAATAATAATGTACCTTATCTGGTGACGAACCGCATGCGTTAGTCCAACTTGGTTATATCAGAACGTCGGACGTCAAAAATGGAGTTTATCACGACCTCCGACATATACAAGTCAAGTACAGTAACACAATACTAAAATATTTATATATTCTCTAACATCCCATGGACACAATGACGTAGCGTTTGTATCAATAAATGCAACCAATCTAATACGTCATTGTACATGACGTCACTCGCATAATTGTGACGTCAAATATATTGCAACGAATTCACGATATATTTACGTCACACACTATGACGTCACATACACAAAAGTATCACATTCATTATAAACTGTAATCTCAGGTTCAACACGTCACCTTTTGTTAATTATAATCCGCTGAACAATAATTGTGAACGCTACACACTCATAATTAAGTATAGAGTGCATGAGACAATATCAAGGATTGTGTGTTGTCGAAACTAACTGACATCGATTATAAACGGCGGAGAAGACGTACTTCATTGTACTGTACTATGATTTCTCCATGTGTACTCTGCAGCTCTAAACACAGTGCATGCCGCCTGCTGAAAGTACGATTCATATTCTGTAACCCCGCAGCTTCGAGCGATAATCCCCAGGGATTTCATAAAAGTTCAAGTGTAAACAAGACGCCACTATTCGGTATCGAACCCATAACTTGTATACTTAAATCATATGACTTAATGAGCATGACACGAGATCCCCCAAATTGTCAAAACATATGTGTAATAACAACACACGGCAGTACATATACACAGGACTTTCTCATCTTCGCTTCTCATATAGGGGCAGTCTGGCTCACAGGAGCGTCTATGAAAAAACCAAATTGTGGGGGATTCATCATCAGGTAGCATTTCAGCATCAATGGTTGGCGGTAAAGGACCGCCATCTTCTATCTCTTGCCTTGGCAGTGAACTCTGCTAAAGTGTATCCTCTCAATCTCTTGATGTTTCCTTCCCACATGTATCTCTGCCTACCTCTTGCTCACCTCCCCTCAATTCTAACCTCAAATAAGGTCTTCAACAATGTCTTTAACACGACTTGTAATATGCCCAAACAATTGTATTTGTTTGTTTTTTACTTCCTATAATAGATATTTGTTTATATACATTGTTGTCAGAGCCATTGTTCGTTTCCTTTTCTTTCCCTGAAGTTCTTCCTATTCTTCCAAATATTCACATCTCAATGTCATCAATTACGTATTCTGGTTATGTGGTCACTATCCGCATTCCTGAGCCATACAATAATGTAGAATAGATGTAGCATTGTATAATTCTGATTTTTATTTTGTGATTTCTTGGGGATGTTAGTAGTTTCCTTTTGTCATTTAAAGTAATTTTAGCCACCCCTCTCTCCCTTTTAACTTGTGTTTCACATCTACCATCACTTGTGATTATATGTTCAAAATATCGGTACTGATATACTTACTGTAGTCTAGCTCCATGGGAACCTAAAGTAAAGGAGGGATTCACAGCAATCGAAAACCAACCGCTTTATCTATGACCAACTTCGGAGTGGATGCATAAAGTTGTGCAGTAACAGTTTATTGCGTCAGCAGTTGTGTAGTAATAGTTTATTGAGACAGCAATTGTGTAGTAACAGTTTATTGAGTCAGCTATTGTGTAGTAATAGTTTGTTGAGTCAGCAATTGTGTAGTAACAGTTTATTGAGTCAGCAATTGTGTAGTAGCAGTTTATTGAGTCAGCAATTGTGTAGTAACAGTTTGAGTCAGCAATTGTGTAATAATAGTTTATTGAGTCAGCAATTGTGTAGCAGCAGTTTATTGAGTCAGCAATTGTGTAATACTAGAAACTTATAACGACCTATAACAAACTGCTCTATACATGATAAATATAGGACTGGATGATTAGTGACTAATCGTAGAAAAAGAAGTCGAAATAAATTGGTCAAGGTAACCAGAAAAAATGATATACAAATACAGAAGAGACCCTCAATTATGAAAATATCAGATATCAAAGTAATATGCTTGTCCATAAATCACGTCAACAATTAGAGGGGACAAGTTTCTGAAAATGTTTGACAGTTATCAACAAGAGAGAAGGTCGCTGGTTTGACAATGTTAACGTCAACAATACTGGTTTTTAAAATATACTAATGATATTGTTTAAATTATAGATTCCGTTCTAGAAATATGAAACAAAACATGTATTTTTTGTCATAAATTGTACGATACTTATTAAATATTTGAGGAGGGAAGGTGGGGGGGGAGTAGGGGGGATTTTGACATAATTAATCTCTGGGTGGGGTGTCCCTGAATTCTTGTCAGTTGCTGACAGGAAAGGGGGGGGGGGGTTTCCAAAATTCATAACAAGTGAATTAATCTATGGAAATTTGCTAATCTATGAACAGCCCCCAATTCTTATCACTTTTCTTACTTAGAGTCTTGTAGCGGTTGGTTCACTAAAAATGTAAGCTTGTTTCCTACTCAGTGTCTTGTAATGGGCTGTGTCAATGAAATGTAAGCTTGTTTCTTATTCAATCAATGAAATGTAAGCTTGTTTCTTATTCAATCAATGAAATGTAAGCTTGTTTCTTATTCAATCAATGAAATGTAAGCTTGTTTCCTACTCAGTGTCTTGTAATGGGCTGTGTCAAAGAAATATAAGCTTGTTTCTTACTCCGTGTTTTGAAACGTGGTGTGTCAATGAAATGTAAGATTGTTTCTTATTCAATCAATGAAATGTAAGCTTGTTTCTTATTCAATCAATGAAATGTAAGTTTGTTTCCTACTCAAAGTGTTGGGTCAGTGAAATATAAACTCTGAGCAATAATCGGCAAGCGGCCAGTCTTACTTAATATGGAAATGAACAGAAACAGGTATACGTGTTACCAAAATAAGTCAATAAAACAACCTAGCAATGAAACACAGTGACATACAACGTTTCGATTAAAAAGCTTTCATCAGGATAATGTCTTCCACCCATAGCTTTTCCCGGTCATGCTGTCCTTCTCCGGTCTTCTTCTCGTGTCTCTCCTGCTGCTTTTTTCCTGCCACCACCATATTATATGTGTGTGTCTATGTAAAATTTACTGTCGGTGGTATTTTGTTTGTATTGATGAAGGCTTTTTAGTCGAAAAGCCGCATGTCACTGTCTCGTTGTTAAGTTGTTTAATTGACTTATTCTGGTAATATGTATTCCTATTCCTGTTCATTTTAATATTTGCTCTGTGTTACCTCAGAAACCCATTTCCAGTTTCGAATTACTACCCGGAAACCGGAACTTAAGAAGTAAGAGCTAATCGCTCGCAATTCCTGGGGTTCCAACAAACAAATTCCTGAATATGGTCTCGTTCAGAAAACGAGAAAACAATGAATTATATTCTTATTTCTTCATCGTTCATGCTCAAACTCCGGCTGCATTTGTCTTGTAACAGGACAATGGTCCTACAAGATTTTCATTTGGATGTAGAACAGAAAATAAAAATGCGTTGTGTCGCCGTTTTATTTGCGTAATGACCTGACGCATCCGTCCTCGTTGTAATGTATATCAGAGTGTTAATACATTTAAGAACATTGTATATTTATTACTTACCTTTTTTAATAGCTTCAATTTTAAAACAAGTGATTAAAATATATTAAATTCGTGGTATATCCTATTCCCGACGTAACAATCATCCCCATCATTTTGTGACTTGTTTTATAGACAAAGTAAATACGTTCAGTAGGTTACCATTGCTTTATGAACGGTCCAGATGCATAGTCGGCAGGGGGAAGGGTTAAACCTGGTTTCTTCGCCGTCCGAGACTCGATATTCAAAACGAAAATGCACAATTTGTCATTTTAACATGACACTGCTTCATGCTTCATGTCACTTAATTTTACTTTTTTTGCGTTTCACTTCACTTAATTATGTTTTGTTTCACACTTGACTCCACTTTATGTTGTTTCACATTTGACTTCACTTTATTGAAATGAGCATCCCACTTTATTTCACTTTTAAATATATTATTATTATTAATTTTTGTATTTTTTTTTTGGGGGGGGGGGGAAAGGGGAGTAGTGCTTTACTTCACATTCCCTTTGTTATATTTCATTCCGCTTCTCTTTGTTAATTTTATTTTATTTTACGCCATTGAGCTTTGTCATTCAACGTCAGGACGGAATCAATTTTCTTGCTATAGATACTTCATCAGAAAAGTAAAGGGTGATTACCTAAAGGAAATTCGTCAATCTCAGCAGGTACTTTACCCTATTTCATAAGACATTTGTTGACCATTTTGCGAAAAATAATTAAAAGGGGAGTGGTGAAGTATCAACATTTTGTCTAATTTCGTAGTATTAAAAATTATGTTGATTTTTTTAAGTGAAAGGGGGGAAGGAATTGTTAAACACTCCAATCCCTCATCCCTTTACCTACGGGCTTGCCCGGCTGTATGCTTCGTACAGTTGTCTGCTCTTTAGCTCTGATACTTGAAAATTTAACGTTGCCAGGAAATCTATGTCTAAATAAATCTATCTTGGTCTCATGAGATCTGTCTTGCTCTCGGGAAATATATCATTGTCTTAAGAAATCTATCTTTATCTCATTAAATCTAATTGTTCTCTGAAATATATAATTGGTCTCAGGGAATCTCACTCGCAGGTTATCTATGCTGTCATCGTGACGTCTATCTCAGTCGCATGTTATCTATGCTGCTCTCAGGAAATCTATCTCAGTCTCATGTTATCTATGCTGCTCTCAGGAAATCTATCTCAGTCTCATGTTATCTATGCTGCTCTCAGGAAATCTATCTCAGTCTCATGTTATCTATGCTGCTCTCAGGAAATCTATCTCAGCCTCATGTTATCTATGCTGTCATCGTGACGTCTATCTCAGTCTCATGTTATCTATGCTGTCATCGTGACGTCTATCTCAGTCTCATGTTATCTATGCTGCTCTCAGGAAATCTATCTCAGCCTCATGTTATCTATGCTGCTCTCAGGAAATCTATCTCAGCCTCATGTTATCTTTGCTGCTCTCAGGAAATCTATCTCAGTCTAATGTTATCTATGGTACTCTCAGGAAATCTATCTCAGCCTCATGTTATCTATGCTGCTCTCAGGAAATCTATCTCAGCCTCATGTTATCTATGCTACTCTCAGGAAATCTATCTCAGCCTCATGTTATCTTTGCTGCTATCAGGAAATCTATCTCAGCCTCATGTTATCTTTGCTGCTATCAGGAAATCTATCTCAGCCTCATGTTATCTTTGCTGCTCTTAGGAAATCTATCTCAGCCTCATGTTATCTATGTTGTCATCGTGACGTCTATCTCAGTCTCATGTTATCTATGCTGCTCTGAGGAAATCTATCTCAGCATCATGTTATCTATGCTGCTCTCAGGAAATCTATCTCAGCATCATGTTATCTATGCTGCTCTCAGGAAATCTATCTCAGCATCATGTTATCTATGCTGCTCTCAGGAAATCTATCTCAGCCTCATGTTATCTTTGCTGCTCTCAGGAAATCTATCTCAGTCTAATGTTATCTATGGTACTCTCAGGAAATCTATCTCAGTCTCATGTTATCTATGGTACTCTCAGGAAATCTATCTCAGCCTCATGTTATCTTTGCTGCTCTCAGGAAATCTATCTCAGCCTCATGTTATCTATGGTACTCTCAGGAAATCTATCTCAGCCTCATGTTAATTATCTATGTTGATCTAAGGAAAATATCGTGTTATCAGAACCATATCGGTCTTGTTTTCTTGCAACAAAGCAGCTGTACTAGTGTTCTTTGTGGTAACTCGTTTGGAGTGTGTCTCATTAGGTGAACGAACCATTCACACTCTGCTTCTTCCATCGAGTTGTGATAGAATGACAGACCAGGTAACTAATTTGTTGTATATGTTTCAGGCCGACTGTTGCATATAGACCTAAATTTGTACACCATTACTCCTCAAATTTTATACATGTTTTTAAGTGCCTCGCCCAACTACGACTTGATAATATGAATTGTATAGAGGATAGCAACCAGTTGAAATGAAATTATTAAGCGATGCAACTATAGAAGTAGATACAAGATTGAATGAACTCTTGCGTGAATGTGACGAGAAGTTATACTTCATGCACGCCTGATGTGACTTACATATTGCGACAAATACGAAAGAGAACAAGCATATCAGTATCATTTCTAGATGATACTATACCTAGACGATACTATACCTAGATGATATTATACCTAGACGATACTATACCTAGATGATATTATACCTAGACGATACTATACCTAGATGATATTATACTTAGATGATATACCTAGACGATACTATACCTAGATGATATTATACCTAGATGATATACCTAGACGATACTATACCTAGATGATATTATACCTAGATGATATCCCTAGATGATATACCTAGATGATATTATACCTAGACGATATACCTAGATGATATACCTAGATGATATTATACCTAGACGATATACCTAGACGATACTATACTTAGTTGACGTTATACCTAGATTATATTATACCTAGACGATACTATACCTAGATGATATTATACGTAAATAATATTATACCTAGGCGATACTTTAACTAGATTATACTATGCCTAGATGATGCTATACCTAGACGATACAATACCTAGACGATACTATGCATAAACCATACTATACCTAGATGATATTATACCTAGATAATACTATACCTAGATGATACTATACCTAGACGATACTATACCTAAATGATACTATGCCTAGATAATACTATACCTAGACGATGTTATACCTAAACAATGTCATACCTTGTTGGTTGGTTGTTGATTCAGCGGTCCATGGGCACATGCCCTTTGACTCAATATTATATTGCTAGGAAGATGCCATACCTAGGTGATACCACATATAAGAGATTGTGGCAAAGAATAAGTGGATAATTCAAAAGAAGAATTATATTGGATGCAAATGAACTTTCATTACACTCGTATGAACCTCTGAATTAACCATGAAACAGGATAATAAAAGCACCTCCACTCGCTGCATCACGAAAAAAGGTCAAGATAAATGATTTATTGATTCAATGTTGATATTGGTTGCAATATGAAGGGTGTTTTCTAATCGATAGAGAACAAGGCCGTGACTTTCTTGCAATCTCGAGGCATACGCAAGATAAAGGGTTGATTACCTCCCAGCATTGAAAAGAGGTTTTTTTAGCAGGATCAACATGGAGGAAATCATTTACTGAGGTAACCAGCCACACGCCGCACACCCTCGCCTCTTACAGCATACACAGCAGGTGTAAGTGTTACTACATCATCATACTAGCTAGTAATGCAATTCACGAGATCATTGTCCTACTTATTTCTGTACTACTAACCTGTCAGTGCTGTTTTTCAAACTAACCCAGCTCTGACAGCAATAAAAAAAACAAACAGCTGTTGGTAATTTATTTGAGGCAGTAAACCATAGTCATGGAATAATGCTCAAGGCGTTTGTTTTAAGTTCTACATTTGCTTTAATTGCCTCAATAGAATATTTATTGTGAATATTCTGAATCGAAACTGCTTACATTTTCAAACACACAACGTTAAAGTTTGGACAGTACTTATAATGTAAACATTGTAGGCCTATATTGATATGGGTAATATTGTAAGACATGGTTCAGAAACAAGGGCATTAATACAGAATACGACTTAGTTGCTGAAAAAGTGCTTTTAAGGCTTACAAATAAAATAGTAATGTGTCAATGAACTTATTGTTTTCTTAACTCTCTTTTTTATTAACACTCTATGAGTAGGAAGCTTCTTAATGCATTGAACACCACCGGTAGTTGAAGTATTCTGTACCACACTGCCGATAGTTGAAGTATTCTGTACCACACTGCCGATAGTTGAAGTATTCTGTACCAACCATACTGCCAATAGTTGAAGTATTCTGTACCACACTGTCGATAGTTGAAGTATTCTATATAACACCGTCGATAGTTGAAGTATTCTGTACCACACTGCCGATAGCGTTGAAGTATTCTGTACCACACTGTCGATAGTTGAAGTATTCTATATAACACCGTCGATAGTTGAAGTATTCTGTACCACACTGCCGATAGTTGAAGTATTCTGTACCACACTGCCGATAGTTGAAGTATTCTGTACCACACTGTCGATAGTTGAAGTATTCTGTACCACACTGTCGATAGTTGAAGTATTCTGTACCACACTGTCGATAGTTGAAGTATTCTGTACCACACTGTCGATAGTTGAAGTATTCTGTACCACACTGTCGATAGTTGAAGTATTCTGTACCACACTGCCGATAGTTGAAGTATTCTGTGTATGAAAGAAAGCTCTGGAGAAACCACCACACTGTCTATAGTTGAAGTATTCTGTACCACACTGCCGATAGTTGAAGTATTCTGTGTATGAAAGAAAGCTCTGGAGAAACCACCACACTGTGCATAAGTGATAATCACTCGTAATTCCTAGACAACGAAGAATCAACAACACATGAATGTTCTTCTTCCTCGTTAATCTCTCTCTCTCTCTCTCTCTCTCTCTCTCTCTCTCTCTCTCTCCGGAACACGGGACACCTATTTCTATATTCTGTAATCTTTTTTCAAGATTTTAGTTGTGCTATACACATTGGTAAGTGTAGTCAAGATCTTTCTCCTCGGCCCATTTAATGCGGAAAGTCCAGTAAGTCAAGCTGTAGTTGCACATCTCAGTGGTAGCCACTGTTTCTATGGAATAATTTGCAGGTTGTCTTTCCCCTATAGCGTGCAGTTACTCTACATTTTATGAACGATTATCATGAACTTTTGTCCTAAATTCTTCTACAATTTGGAAATTCCCGATGATCAGACAATCAACTCCTGACTGGGACTCTTTGAGTCTACATAAATAGGAGGGCAGAACACTATTGGAAATGCCCCGCGTGCTGTGAAGCCAGTTTCTAATCAATAATCATGAAGAATCTTCCAAAATGCATGACATTTAATATTCAACAAGAATTCGATAGATCGCCTTGATACACTATACATTAACCCTATTTATAATTCAACTCACAATTTGACAACCGCTGTGGTCAATGAAATGAACTAACGAGTATATGTTCTACTTTGTGGATGTACACGGATAAATACCTTCTTACGTTTTGATCAAGTCTATATAAGTGGTTCGCAAATTGAGGAATGGGGGGGGGGGGACTAACCCACTTTGAGGCGGTTAATGTGATCTCAGTGAAGGTCCCAGAAAGAAAGCAGAAAGAAGAGAGAGGGGTAGACTAGAGTACACTGGATATACAACATCAAAGAGACATTACGCGAACACCATATAACATTATTTGATGCTGCCAAAAAAGCGATAACAAGAACACTGTATCTCTCTCGACACCCGTAAAGGGTAAAGGAGAAAAGAAAGAAGAAGAAGGTGCCAAGTGATTTGAGAGTTTCGTGCATTAAATTCGATTGCTTTTCACTGAAAAATATAGGTATGTTTAAAAAAATATATTGAAAGAAATAAAGGCTCTTTTTTCAAATACAAATAATTTATTGAACCTCAGTTCATTTTACTGTGTCCTTATGAAAATCCCGTACTCACACAAAAGGAACGAACCAATTTTACAGCATGTAGCGAGGTCTTTGTTACCTCTAATACTTTTTGATAGTGCTTAACTAGTCGTCGGATCACCATCACTGCAAACTGGATACGTCCATAGTCCATGAATTATCCGCCATTACTTCTGCTGGCAGTACCGGTCCTCTGCTGGTTGGCCATCATTCTTCTGCGCCCTCCAAAATGTTGACTTCTAGCAACACCGCATTTCAAATCCTGATCTTTAATCCTGGACATTGTAAAGGAATCATCATCCATACTAGTGGATCTCGCGTGCTATATCTCTTATGGAGTTCAAAACGTCAGCTCGATTCATTGCCCCATTGCCCCGTACCACAAACGCGCATGACACCAGTTAATCTGCTCTTTTATTGCCTCGAACATCCACATGTCCTGGCACGAAAATAAATGTAACTTCTTTCAACCTCGCCATTCTCAAGGCCTAAATTCACTTTTCGCGAACGAGACCAACTTGTACCTTTCTAATCATACTCATAGAGTCACTCAAGATGCAGACCTGTGTTATCTTCTGTATGCCTACCCACTCAAATGCCCTGGTCACCGCCATAGTCGCCATGTCCATGATACTCGTAGTTACAGCAAAGGCCACACTCTCATCCCTGATCGTTTTACCTGCGCACTGAGCTGCGAAGGCCAAAAACTGCGAACATATCTAATCACAGATCAATCAGTGTATATAATCACATACTCCTCTGTGACATTCTCACTGACAAGTCTTCACATCTTGCTCCACAGCCGTGGGACACCATTTCCTGCTAAGTTGTATTCCCACTCTCAAACAAATTTCGAAATCTGTGGGTAAACCTATCCATTCCGCACCTGCTGCCACATTTTGCAACCTGCACAAGCTTTGTATGACATCCTCAGCACGTCCCCTCCACGACTTCCCTCTTTTAATTCTGCTACCTTTAACTTTCTGTATTTCGGAAAGCAATGGGTGTTCCTTATCTGCGTGTATTTGAAAATACGCCCGTGCACGGCAATACTGTAATCTGTGCTCTGACGTTGGATAGTCGAATAGGTACCATATAGCTCTTGTCGATGTACCTCCTATGCACCCAAGAATGATGTGCACTGCTGAATTCTGGATGTTATACAGTCTTTCGATCTGAGTTTGGCTAAGAGTGAGAATTGACAGTGCATATTCCACCACAGCCACCACCAAACCCTGGTACAAAAGAAATAACAGCCTCTGCTCACACTGCACAGCAGTCATAACATTCATTGTTGCCAAGCGTTTGCCTGTCCTTATGATAACGTAGTCAACATGTTCACTGAAATTCAGACTTCTGTCAAAAAACACATTCATGTATCTCATTGTGCTGGTTCTTTTCTAACCTGTTCCCGGCCAACGAAACATGTGGCATAGATGTCTTTACCATGTGCTTTTTCAAGGAAAACCAGGTCACGAATATCTTAGAAGGATTTTTTACTGCTTCCGTATTTCTACAACAATTCGTCAGTCAATCCAGCCCCCCCCCCCCCCAGTAGTTTCACGTCGCATTCTTCTAGATTTATGCCTTGCCTATACACCAGAATGTCATCGGTGTACGACACCGTTCTTCCAGTACCTGTGATTTGATTGCTAGTGATGTGTACTGTGTATACATTGAAAAGCACAGAAGATAGAGACAATCCATGTGGCAGAACCGGGCTAATAACCGTTAGTGCCGATACCCAGTTACCACACTTAAGAACTACTATCCTTTGCAGCAGGACCTCTCAACCCACTGCACGACAAAAGGATTTACTGCAAGATTTAACAGTTGGTCCATCAAGACACCGAAGGACATCCTATTGTAAGCACCCTCACGATCTATTGGGACTGCACAGGTCTCCATGCGCGAATCGAATCCCTAAAAAACATCCTGCACAAAGACGGCTGCATTATGCCATGTCTTCTTTTCTGGGCGATACCCACCTAACACCGTTGGTAAACATTTCTCTCAAGATTACTCGATACCTTCCAGGCCACAATTTTTGTTCCAAAATTTTGCTATCGTATTCTGCATTGTTATTATTCTGTAGTCTTGTATCCTGGTGTGATCCTTGCCAGGTTTGGGTAGTGGAACTAGATAGCTGTGCAACCAGTCTTCTTTTACTGTGCCCTTTAAAAGAAATCGTATGTCATCGTATCTAATGTCACTTGGTCCAGGTGCTGTGGTTTTTTGTTTGTTGTTGTTGTACATTTCAGCATCTTCCTAATTTCTTCAACTACAATTATCATATGTGTTTCCATGCACAAGTTCTTACACATGTATGTAATCCTTTTCCTGATTTCTTTATATGCCTCCACATTTCTCCAACCAATTTGTGCGGTATAGTGTGCCAGCAACACCAAACCTTTTGTCTTGACAGTCTTTTGCCAGCCCGTATCAGCGCTCTGGAAATCAGCAATAGACGTGCGTCTTCTCAGACCATTCATGGATTTTTGTAAGGGCCAGAACAATTTTAGTAACTGTTCATGTGTGATCTCCTGACCAAATTCGTTCTATTTTGACGTCTTTGCTGACTTTGCAATCTTTGACATTTTGATAGTGCGTCTTGATATAGCCTACTTGGACATTGTCCGCTGGTTGAAAAGCTTGCGCCTCTCCAAAGAAGAGGTAGAGTCATCACCTACCAACCTATCTACGAATCATTTGTTTTACCTATAGTTTTCCGGAATTATGACATGATTGAAAAAGTGGTGGTAGGGTGGAATGTTTATAAAATGCAAAGTGTCAGCTTTTGGGAACCATTAGTCTAGATGTAAACTGATTTAAATCAAATGGATTTTAAACAATATTCAAAACAATTCTCATAACGTTGCTCTCATGCATTTCTATAAACTTTTTTACCCAGTGATGATTTTACGACAATCACAGTGGGGTTTTTTGCTTAATTAGGAATCTCCCTTTGATTTTAGTGATTTTTGTTGCTAATGACGCTTTTTTTTGTGTAGAAAAAAATCGTGCTGGTTTCTATTGTTTTATATAGCACTGAAAACACGCTGCCGTTGGAAACACAATGTGGTAGTGAGTCATTTTACATTTGGCATATAACCAGCAGTCCATACAAAATACTTGTCATAAAGGATGTAACATGTCTCTAACCGACGTTTTATGGAAAATAAATTGTTTCCGCTATCTATTAACAGACTGGACATCTAGGTACCTACAAATAATGTTGAAAATATGTTCTGATTGAAAGCTAAAAAAAAAACAAAAAACTATACACGTGAGCAAAATATTGAAATATTATATAAATATGCTCTCTACTCACGTGACTAAAATATTGAAATATTATATAAATATGCTCTCTACTCACGTGACTAAAATATTGAAATATTATATAAATATGCTCTCTACTCACGTGACTAAAATATTGAAATATTATATAAATATGCTCTCTATTCACGTAACACATATTGAAATTTCTAAAAGTCTGCTCTGTTAACGTTTCATGCAACGGAATAATAATAATACTTATTATTATTGTTCTGCGCTCGTCCTCAAACTCCTGCAAATGAACAAGATTTAGTCAGGAGAACAGAATTCGTTTTTTATGGTTTACATATTTGCTGTCATAACTGCGCCTTTTAGGCCTCACATATTCGACTTCATAATGACGTCTAGTCACTTTGACCCTATATGGGATGGAGCAGTCAACTCCATCCTATAACTTCCTTCTTCACCTCTTATGGCATGCATGAAAGGTAAATAATGTTTCTATTGCCTCCTTTCGGTCCAGGCAACACACAGGCGAACAAAACTATTATAAGCGTCTAAACGTCTCTTCTGCTAGCTATTCATGCAACAAAAGTATTGACAAATTCTATGCGTTTGGTTTTTGTAACTCAAGGGTCGGGGTGGGGAACCACTAGTACTGTTATTTTCACTTATTACCCATATTATATTCTTTGCATCTGTTCTAGTTAAAAGAGGGGGAAAAGACGTACACTTACCGTTCGAATCGGACAGTTTGGCATGTCACTGACCACACGTAATAGTGTCAGTAAAATAAAATATTGCACAAATAAGTACTACTTAGTGGCTCACTTGATATAGTATATTAATATTTTTTTTTATTTTTGTGTTCGTTACTCCCAACATTTATATTTTTACCCATTTTGTGGTTTTTTAAAAACCCTTTTTCGTATAATTTCCTACACTTATTTTTTTAACTACTCGCGTAACGAAATACAAGTATGTGTACGCCTGATCTCTAGCAAATATTCATGCAGAAAAATATAAAGATATTACAAATGTTTGCTCTATTAACTATTCACACAATAAAACAATATCTTTTGTACAACTAATATGTTAACTGTTCATGGAAGGTCTGTTAACTATTTATACAACGAAACAAATACCTTTTGTACTACAATTCTGTTATCTATTCATGAAACGTACGTCTGTTAACCATTCACACAATGAAACAAATATCTTTTGTACTACTACTCTGTTAACCAACTAACTATTCAAACAACAATAAATATTGAAATATATCTTCCATTTTTACAATACAGTTTTAATGACAACGGTAAAGGATGGCGCTTTCTTTAAGCTGTACACATTGCCGTACAGATTTTTGAGCGAGAGAGAGACAAAATGTGGTCGTATTTCTTCATTTACCTCTTTTTGTTGAGCGGGTATGAAACAAGTCACCTACTATACCTTGGCTAGAACATAGACGTCTCGATAACGACCTAGAAAGTCTATATAGAAATCAATATCTCAGGGATCGGAAAGGGGAGTATAGAATAATAATACTATTTACCCTCTATTCATGTCGTAAGGGCGACTAAAGATGCTATAGGGTGGGGTTGTTTTTCCCATTCCATATAGGGTCAAAATGGCACAAAAATCATTCTGGTCGAATATATTAGACCGAAAGGCGCATATATCGCAACCAAGCTCTAAACTATGACACAACAAATTCCGTTCTCCGGACTACATCCTGCTACTTTGCAGGAGTTCGAGAACAGACGCTGAAGAAGAACTACATAAACCAGCTTCACCTATTTCAATACATAGATAATGGCTCTGGCTCTTGTGTTCTGTACATAGTTGCCAATTCAAGATCAAACCCTGTCTGGAGAATTGAGGAAATAAATAATAAAATATTAATTGTCTTGTGTGGTCTAGTTTTGACTACGAACTCAGTCAAGGACAAACTCAAACTGAATCTCAAAAGTGGATATAACAAACTGTCAGAATCAGTTGTGATAGACAAAAAATAAGTTTCCATTTTTATGAAAATGCCGCTTTAAAAGTTGTCACTTCTCATATTCCTTTTCAAGTGTTCCAATGTTTATTTTTTGTGTTGTTTTTTTTGTGTGTGGATGTTTGTCTGTAACTTGTTTCATGGACCGGTATGATATTCTCTGAGTTGTGCTTCCTTTGAAGCACTGGAAACAAACATAAATGGAGTGTCCGAGTTCTTAAGGCTTCTATTATTGAAAGGACAATTCATTTCTTTCACGGGCTTCCATGTTCCATTATACTGTTCCATATTAAATGAGAATACGAACTTCAGTTTTTTTTTCTTATTTAATGCTATTTTACTCTGTCCTGCGACAATTGATTAATGTCTCATATTTTTTATTTTGATAATAGTTATGTTATTCTTCTTCCTCCTCATTCCAGTCAAAGTCAGGATTTGTTTTAGTTGTAGTAGAAAAATAGAATAATGTGTACCTATGAATACCGCATGAATATATGTACGTATGTGTGCGTGCGTGCGTGTGTGTTCGCGAGGTGCATCTTGCACATGACATTGCTATTCTAGTATTGTTGAATTTGGAGATGTAACTAAGACATGAAATTGTATCGCCAGCGCAATGTGGATGATTGGCTTTCAAACCAGGAGCTAATTCGCCTTCGTTCGGCTTCTTTACATGAATTAATAACAACCTGCCGTTAATATCACTACAGAAACCAATAACAACTTGCAGTTACCATTATTACATGGACCAATAACAACCTGCAATTACCATAATTACATGGACCAATAACAACCTGCAGTTACAATCATTACATGGACCAATAACAACCTGCAGTTACAATCATTACATGGACCAATAACAACCTGCAGTTACCATCATTACATGGACCGATAGCAACCTGCAGTTACCTTCATTACATGGACCAATGACAACCTGCGTTACCTTCATTACCTACAAGCTAATTCATCGAGTAGGCTTTGCGAGGTGAACTCACTATCAGCTCTGTTACCAAGACAATATACATATCTTGTGTTGTTCGTCCATCACAAGTGATGATGACCATTTGTTACATCCACTTTTGAAAATTCAATTTTAGTTATGTCCTTGATTATGAGTTCGTAGATGGCTAATGAGCCCTATTCGAGCTGTAAATGTCCTTGGACAGTTTGGACATTGAATAACGACTGTAGACGGATTATGGTCTATCCGTGACTTTCAAGCTGCTCTCCGCTGTTGAGCTGCTGCATTTCTCTTCTTTTCACAAGATGATGTGATCTTTTTTCATACATATCTACATACACGAAGACATACATACAGAAACCTATACATACATACACATTATTTCATGCATACAAACACACATACATACAAACATACATGCATATATACTCGCATGCTTACAAACATACATACTTGCACGCACACACACATATTCGCATGCATACATGTACACACATATACACTCGCATGCATACACGCAGACACACATACTAGCATGCACACACAGATACATCCATAAAAAGATACATTTATACATATACATAAATACATACAAACAGACGCCCATGTGTTGCCGAGGTCATGAGATGGGAGTAAAGAACAGCAACACTGTTTGCCCTCCGTGCAGTACCATCTCAAACAGGGTCAAAGTTACCCATAGCCATGCTGGAGTCAGATATGTCAGGCCGAAAGGCACAGATATTGCAGAGATGCTGTAAACTATGACACAACGCATTCCGTTCTCCGATCTATATCCTGCTAATCTGCAGGAGTTTGAGACTGAATGCAGAAGAAGAACAGCCGATTTCCTGAGCGCTTGATCTGAAAATCGATTAGATCCTGGCATTGACTGGACTGTGGAAGACGCAGATGAAAATCGATTACTGAGGTGATACAGCCGTATGAAGCGGTCTTTGGCAGGAGTTGTGACTCTAGGTCTTCCACTGCGCGACCGGTCTGCCCAGGGCCGGATTTAGACTTGATAAGGCCCTAAGCTATTTGAGATATAGGGCCCTTTATACGTTCTTTATACGTAATATATGACAATTGCTCACTCGGACAATTATTTTTGGGCGGGCCCGTGGGGGCTACATAAGCTATAGCTTATGTACATCACTGTGAAATAGATACATAAGCTATAGCTTATACGTAAATCCTGCACTGAGTATGCCACTGATGCATTGATTTCAACATGCAAGTTTGTTGAAATCGCCTCCAAATGCGATTATTGGTGCTTCTAATCACATTAAATTGTCTGGCCACATTTTGCGATTGTCCAATCTGTAAACGACCAATGATGATATATCCTTGTTCTGTAGTGAGATGAGCCATACATGCACATTGAATTTTCAAATGAATTTATTAGAGGAAAGTCAATCATTTATAGGCATTCAATAATATGGTCATCAAAAAAATGTTTCGATCTTGACCTCTTTCATGATCTTACGAATAATGAGAGGAGTACAATTCAGATAACCAAGAGAGGTTAATGATCAGGTCGACACAGTCGATAGGTTAAATGTTGTCCAATCAGCAAATATCTTTTATGAAAGTAAATCCCAAAAAGTTTTTCCATTTCAATCTAAAAACCATGTTTCATTATTAAATTTCCTGATGAAAATTCCGAAGGCAAATAACATCACAGACAACGCTGTGAAGGATAGACATCAATGTACTCCTATATTCATATATATATATATATATATATATATATATATATATATATATATATATATATATATATATATATATATATATATATATATATATATATATATATATATATATATATATATATATATATATATATATATATATATATATATATATATATATATGTAACACCCATAACTTGTAAAAAGTGTCTTCAAGCGACGATAATCGCATGCGATAATCACAAGCTATCTCCAAGAAAGAAACAGCCCTTGTAAAGAAGACATCACGATTGACATCTTGAACACAAGGCAAATGTTTTAACCACTACGCTACGGGGATCTCCCATATGACAATTGCATACATTCTACATCATAGTGTACAGAATGTGCCATTAGGTATTAGATATGTTGATTACCCTCGGTCGCACACCGAAGATATCTATATGTGGTCAGATGTTCGCTTCAGTTAATCTCTCAGGGCATAACGGCTGATGGTTCCGGTTCTTGGTTCACTGCTCCTTTTTTTAAATATTTGTTATGTGTTCTCTACGAAACACGCCTATCCTCACTCCCAATTCGCGCATTCTCGATATTGACTCATGCTCATTTATCTCAAAATCATCTGATTGTGCGGACTCACGGAGTACAATGAGTATGCTCGGTCCATATACTGACCTTCTGTTATGGTGGTGAGGCTAGCTAATTGATCAGCCCGCTTGTTTTCCTCCACACCCGTGTGTCCGGGGACAAAGAAAAGTGTGAGATTTCACAGTGATGTCCATATTTTAGCTCTGTCCTGTGGCAATGATAATGCTCCATTAGACGGTATACAATCCCTATATCTACATGAAAAGCCTTGAAGAAATTCAGGATTCACTTCATTGTGCAGAGTTTTTCTGTGTGTACTATTCCTCCCAATAGATTCACTCTGCCTGCAGGAAGTGTTGCTTATAAAACCATCTCGTGACTTATACCTCAAGCGATAATACAAAATGACTTCCTAAGAATGTTGTATGTAAACAAGACAATGTCAATGTTGATATTTGAACTTGTAACCTCATGGGAACAATACAAATAGTGTAGCTACAGAGATCCTTAATTAACAAGGACTTAGTGGGTAGGAGCTTACAGCTTCTCTGTCTGTCTGTGTATCTTTCTATTTATCTACCTTTATTCATACACATGTGTCTATACACCTGTACTTATTCCACAAAACACCTCCATGGCATGGAAACTGGAAAACTTGACTTTTACTTTACTGTCTATTTAACTATATATCTTTCTAACTATCTGTCTGTCTATCGATCTATTTATATGTTTATCTGTCTATCTTTCTGTATACCTGGCTGTTCAAATTTCTATCTATCTGTCCACCTGTCTACCTATCTATGCGTCTGGCTTTCTCTGTTTTACCTATACTATGTGACTCATTATTTATTTACCTTTCCTGCATCTTATCCAGATTATATTTTTCCAATTATATTGATATGTTTATTAACTATGTAGCATGTCAGTATTTCAATCGTGTTATGTCGATATCCAACACATGCACGCGCACACACACACGCACGCACATACACACACAAATGTTTGTAATTGAGATAAGTCAAATCTAAATAAATACACTTCAGGGAAGATGATAACAAGTGGAATGTATAGAAAGTTTAGACTAGACAAATGTTCGAATGGCTAGCTATGCCAGCATACAGGGCAAATAACTATCGAAAACACGTATATTATAGTCAGTTCAATGGGACCAAAAGCAACATTCCGATACTATCATTGCAGGAACCAATAACAACCTGCTGTTATCATTACAGGAACCAATAACAACCTGCTGTTTTTATCATTACAGGAACCAATAACAACTTGCCGATATTATCATTACAGGAACCAATAACGATCTGCTGTTATTATCATTACAGGAACCAATAACAACCTGCTGTTATTATCATTACAGAAACCAATAACAACCTGCTGTTATTATCATTACAGGAACCAGTAACAACCTACTGTTATCATTACAGGAACCTATAACAACCTGCTGTTATTATCATTACAGGAACAAATAACAACTTGCCGATATTATCATTACAGGAACCAATAACGACCTGCTGTTATTATCATTACAGGATCTAATAACAACCTACCATTACCATCATTACATGAACCAATGACATCCTGCAATTATCATAATTACAGGTGTCAATAACAACATGCAGTTACTATCATCACAGGAACAAATGACAACGTCTCGTTACCATCATTACAATCAGTTATATTAAACACGAGATGGTCAACCATTTTCGGTCGGCGGACTGGATTGAACTGTTCTCGTTTTCTTTAGCCCCTTGAAGCTCCAAGTAATGTTTTCTGAACTAGTTGGGTAGTGCGTATAATAGGGCATCGGAAGTTTCAGAGGATTTAATTCATTGTATTCGGGTTTCCCATTTGTACACCGCCCTCTCAACAAAATAGAATACCGATGCCGTGAGTACCATGAGTACGTACTCTGTAACTTCAAGAGATAATCTTCATAGACCTCCAATAAAATTCACTTTATAAACAAGACGTAGCGAGACGGATTCGAACCGGTAACATATGAAGCACAAAGTTAACGGCTATAACCACTAAATTAGGAATATCCTGTAGAATGCATATAATATTTTAATCATCCTGGTTAGCCAGAAAACATTTTTTTGGGTGGGCCGAATTTGGATCGCTGTCCATATTATTCATAGCCATGTTTTGAAATTGTACTCACAAAATAATATAACGTGTCAAGAAATCATTTTGGTTTCGCTTTTTGTAAAGGCGGATACACGTGTTAGGCAGAGATACAAGGGGTAGGCAAAGATACAAGGGGTAGGCAAAGATACAAGGGGTAGGCAAAGATACAAGGGGTAGGCAAAGATACAAATGGCAGTGGCAGACAGAGATACAAGGGGTAGGCAGAGATACAAGGGGTAGGCAAAGATACAAGGGGTAGGCAAAGATACAAGGGGTAGGCAAAGATACAAATGGCAGTGGCAGACAGAGATACAAGGGGTAGGCAGAGATACAAGGGGTAGGCAAAGATACATGTGGCAGTGGCAGGCAGAGATACAAGGGGTAGGCAGAGATACAAGGGGTAGGCAAAGATACAAGAGGTAGGCAGAGATACAAGGGGTAGGCAAAGATACATGTGGCAGTGGCAGGCAGAGATACAAGGGGTAGGCAAAGATACAAGAGGTAGGCAGAGATACAAGGGGTAGGCAAAGATACATGTGGCAGGCAGAGATACAAGGGGTAGGCAAAGATACAAGAGGTAGGCAGATATACAAGTGGTAGGCAGATATACAAGAGATAGGCAGAGATACAAGTTTTAGGCAGAGATACAAGTGGTAGGTAGAGATACAAGTGGTAAGCATAGATACAAGTGGTAAACTGAAATACAAGTGGTAGGCTTAGATACAAGTGGTAAGATGAAATACAAGTGGTAGGCATAGATACAAGTGGTGAGCAGAAATACATGTGGTAGGCAAACATTTCCCCGCCACAAAGCGCTGGAAAGTGTTGAATTGTTGATATAAAGTGAAATGATAATGTGTAATTATAAGGTGGTCGGTTTATCTTTATGGGCAGAGACTCATACCCAGTCGTGAGTGTCCGGCAAAGAAAGCAGCTGTGGCCCAACTCTACTGTCAAGCTTTGCTATACCGAAAACATGCTTGTAAGGAGAAAGTGTTCACCCGATATGCTCAGACACAATTGGGACAAGGTCGTTCAGCTCGAGAACACGCTTTGCTCCCAAACACGTGGTGAGATTCGGACTAGGACCAGGGTTTCACGATGTCGGTGAACCAATAACAACCGACAAACTTGGCTAAGAAGATTATAAGGTGAGAAACGTTACTCTTTGTTATGAATTGTGATGGAATAAGTAGTTAAAGAAAGTGTCTTTTCTATCAATTCATCCGGTGAGGTGCCTTGTCAAGTGGTGTATCTATCCACTCATCCAGTGACGTGTCATGTAGGTGTCCTTTTTCTATCCATTGTCCACTGAGATGTAGTGGAAAAAATGTGCTTCCAATCACTTATCAGGTCAATGTGTTAGGTCTTCTGATGCCCGTGTCTCTCGCTTGACCAGGTCAGTGGATCCATATGGTGTTCTGGGCGTTGTTGAGGAGAGTGTCTCACTCTTTTCTTATTTTGCATTTTTCGATCATGAGCAGTTTACTCTAACAAGTCTTACTGTGAGGCGTCAAGTAAAATTGTCTTTAACATTCACCTATCCTGTGATGTGTCATGTAAAAAGGTCTTTTACATTAACTTGTCCAGTGATGTATCATGTAAAAGTATATATTTATCCAGTTATCCAGTGAATTGTTCTGTAAAAGTCTTTTCTATTCACATATCCAGTGAGATGCTCTGGATAGTCTCTTTTGCAATAAAGTCTCACGGGAAGCTTAAAACACGCTTGCTTTACCAAATATATTGTTAAAGGTTGTGATTTTTAAAATCCTGTTTCATTTTCTAAAATGTTATCCGGCTTTTCGTCTCTATGCTTTCTTTCTGTCGATCCGTTTCTATGCTTTCTTTCTATCCACCCATTTCTGTATTCTTTCATTCCAACTGTCTCTAAATGGACAGACAACATCAAGGAATGGACAGGACAAGATATTTCCATACTGATTCGCATCGCTGAAGATAGAATTCGCTGGAGGACTCTGAGTGCTGAAGCATCCAATGTGGTACCCCTACCCTGAAGGGTTACTGGTTTATTGATTGTGGCTTTATCAATATCCATCCACTTGTATGCGTTCTTTCTATCCATCCATTCTATGTTTTCTTTCTATCCTTCCACTTCTGTTTTCTTTTACTCCAACTGTCTCTTTATGCACAGACAACATCAAGGAATGGACAGGACAAGATATCTTCATACTGATCCGCATCGCCGAGGATAGAATTCTCTGGAGGACATATGCTTTCATTCTATCCATCCGTCTCTATTCTTCCTTTCTATCCATCCACCTCTATGTTTTCCTTCTATCCATCCGCCTCTATGCTTACTATCTATCCATCCACTTCTATGCTTTCTATCTATCCATTCATATCTATGTTTTCTTTCTATTCTTCCGTGTATATCAGAGTTGTTGAATTCCCGAAAACAAAAATAGGAGTCACATTTGTTCTTGCCGTGTGTTTGTTGTATATAAGACCGTAGATAAGAGGTTGGGGTTAAATATTCTTATGAAGGCAAAAAAGGATATTTAATACTAGGATTCAAGAAAAATAAGCGTATAAATCCCGCTCCGTCTTTTTACTACATTAATGGTTTTCCCAAAATTATGCCACCAAAAATTCACACGGAAACAAAGAATTAGCCTTTTTCAGGTGTACCCCAGGGTGCAAAGGGTACCGCACTGCTCTAATCAGGGCTAGCAGATAACCATGATCCCAAAAGTACCTCCTCGTGGTGCAGCCTGGAAACAGAATTACATTTGCCCGTGCCGATTCTGGTTTTGCCTTTTGGGGATCGTGCCCGTGAATGTAAAGGCACCAGATGGAATGAAAATTGATTGCCATAGAGACAGTGTATATCTCCGACACCACTGCGCCAACAAATGCAGTAGCACTGTCGACACACCGAGCATTTTAGGGGCGGCCAATGAAAGCGACACAAAAAGGCAGATGCATGGCGAGATACGAAAAGACAAAATACTGAGCGCAATGAAAGGGCAGCACAGTGTCACAGGACAGCGAATAGTGCAAATAGAAAGGGGAAACGTTTCAAGCAAACCGGAACTACAAGTTCTGTTAGCTCGATACAAGCTTCTAGTTACCTGTGCTCTTTAGGGGCAGAGACTCACACCCAGTCGTGGGTGTCCAGCAAAGAAAGCAGCTCTGGCCGAACTCTACTGTCAAGCTATGCTATACCGGAAACATGCTCGTAAGGAGAAAGTGTTCAGTATCCTATGTACTAAGGCACAAATGGGACAAGGTCGTTCATCTCGAGAACACGTCTTACTCCCAAACACGTGGTGAGACTCGAACTTGGACCAGGGTTCCCCGATGTCGGTGAACGACACCTTTTTTAAGAAGGCGAAAGAGTCCGGGTCCAACTCTTCTGTCGAGTTCTTCCTTAACCGGGCTGCCACAGGCTAGGGAATTCCACTACCCGAATTATAGGCAAGACGAAAACGGATGTGCTGGGTCTTGGATGTCAAATAATTTTTACAAAGCAAAGAAAATAGTCAAATAAGCCTAATAGATTATCTGACGTCAATTAAACATTACAACGCCAAATTTCTAGTTTTTGCATTAAAATAAAGCAGTATGGCAACCCTGCTAGAGACGTACGGGAATGTATGTGAAAAAAAATAGTCCTCCGCTCCAAACCAAGATCACATCAAGATTAGATCCTGTTATCTCCACATCCAAAGATGATTGTTAAAGGAATGTCCAACATTTACAATTCCCTACTTTGCTTAAAGGTTCACACGTATCTTCACATCAAATGTTGACTGTAAAATGAATGTCCAACATGTACAATACCATTTTGTGGTGGTATGATTGAACCAAGGTTGCCATACTCGACATTTTTTTTACTAATTTCTCGATATTTTGCCACTTGTAACTATCACCGGCCACGATACCTTTTTTTATTTACCTTTTTTAAAGCAAATTTTTGAAAATGTATCTTGTTTCAGAAACATTTTTGCATAAGTGTTGCAAATTTGTATTTGGTAGAATTTTCTACATATATTAATATTTTTTCGGTAAATTTATGTATAAATGTAGAAGAAAATAATGAATTTCGAACAGGCTGTCGATAATGTCCAAATGAAAACTTATGAGGATAGCGTACAAAATACAACAGAAAATGTAAACATATATCGTGATTACAAAAAATCATGAGATTACAGTATATATCTTATATATAGATACTGATCCTGCATAATGAAAAGTAAATTGTAAAACATTATGAATAACGTTCCTATAAATTATGAATTTAAATACTGGCCTTCTGATACACCTATGAATGTTAAACTTTATAGTACAAAACAAGAAATGGAAAATACTGTCCAATGTATACAAGAAAGAACACTGCAGATATAAACATTATAAGCGAATGAAAGAAGAAACATGAATTTAAAATGGCTGATATAAACGAAATATTGAAATAACTTTACACAAACTGCAGTTACGTTTGTAGTTGTATGTACTTATCATCGCGCAGTAATGGCTGCGGAGCAATTGATGATGTAAGAGAAGATAGCGGATAAGGAGGATGTCCATAAATTACGTCAAGAATTAGGGGAGAGGGGTCTGACAAATATTCAACAACCCGGTTTTTTTTATACACCAATTAAATTGCTAGAATTAGAAGGAAAAAAAAACCTTCAGAATTCTAAAACAAAACAAAACTATGTAATTTAATTCTAACTTTTTCTGCTAACAAATGTGTGTATATGTAGGGGGATTTGACATAATTAAGCAGGGGTGTCCCTAAATTCTTGACAATTTGTTGACATAAGAGTGTTGACATAATTGATGGATAACCCCTATTATCATTATATATTATCATTAAAAATATAACACTGCACATGACTAAGGATACTCTGATTATCAAGTTCAGACCAATGCAAATTCACAAATTTGACAGTCAATAATAATTGCACTAGTATAAGCGTATGTCTGATTGAAGAATCATTTAATGTTGCATTACAGACACAAATTAATATGTAGTGGTGTGATGTTTTTCTGAAAACGTTGGAATAAAAACTACATTTAAGATCTACTTATCATCATATATCATCAGATATCATCGGTAACATGAGTGATTCGTTATGATACATTGAAGACTTGGCTGATGAAGCATGACAGATTTAGAAAGCACCACTGGTTTTACAGCAGTATCGCTTATTTGGTTTGATTTCACAATTCACCTTAGACGAAAATAAAGAACATATCACCAAAGTATGCGTAAAAGACAAGTGTCTGTCATATTTGAGACCATGCAATTGTTTTTAAAATGTCCAACACATCGTGTATTCTTTATGATTGAAAATCCACCTTTATTTTCAAAGTCATTTCCTCAACAACAACAAGATTACATTTGAGACATTACCGATTACACCCATAAGCTGGAAGAGAACAGTGTAATAAAGTAATATTACTATTTCATGGTGCTTTTATACGGATTGTATGAAAAGAAATGTAATGTTAGGCCCTAAACATTCTCCTCAATGGCAACAACTAAATGAAAGTTTACTTTGTATCAGGAAACTGAACAAATAGTGAATGTAAAACTTGAAGTAAAAGCGCTTTTAATTTCATTCATTGAAAATTTGGCAGGTTTTATCACATTTTAGTAGTCTATACATAATTACGATGGTTGGTAATTTTTAACTATTTTATATCTCAAATTTGGCCATATAGTTTCAACTCTCTGGTAACACTGAGTTGGACAGCTATGTCTGTTCACCTGAATGTGCCGATTCTACTCTCCCGACTGCTTGGTCAAACCTAACCCCAACAAAGAAAGGTTATTGCAGCTGCACGGAGAAACGTTCAGATTTCTGATAATGTTAAGATAAAAATAAACTGCAGAATGCATTGGCGAAACAGAGCACACATAGTGGATAGTTTTATGAATTAATGGAAACACACAAATCGATGACTTGAGATAGCAGGTAAATTAGCTAATATAAAAGGAGATATGTATTTTTTTCTGGATCATATAAAAAAACATAGCATGAAAAGATTAATATCGGAAGGCATAGTTACCAGCAACAGGGGAAGAGGGCGCACAAGACGACGATTGTGCAGTGATATTTCAGATTGTTTAAACATGCCTCTAGCTGCGGCAGGTCAACTCGCTCAGAATTGCGCAGTGTTTAGAGAATCCATAGGGAAGACAACATTCTAGAAAGAATATGTCACATGACGATGAAAAGAAAGAGATGAACATTAAATAGAGATGATATAGGCATGCATACCTTTAGCCAAAGGAAACAATCAAAGCAGAGAAATATATCTAGTTATTCGTTAGATTATAGGAAGAATCGGAAAACTTGAACTGCATTCATCAGATGAAAATACAAAGATTAGATTTATTTAAAAAAAAATAAATAAACGTAACTTGAAAGAATTTAATTCAAGAAGAGAAATCCTCTGTAGCTTCAGTGGAATACAATCATTGAAAAAGAAATCACGGATAAAGTATATATGACATCATGACAACACGCAAGTTGAATATCTAGTGGATGTAAGGAAAGACAAAAGGAATACACTTTACTTCTTGGTATCACGTTATATGAAGTATCTGAAATTGGCAGCTTAAGAGACCAAAATCTCTACAACCGAACAATTAATTGGACTATAAGATTAACAGCAACATGCAAATGGAATCATAAGCAGCAATTTCAAGAGAACTGATTGAAGACCAATACTAAAATAATACTATTAACAAGTAACTAAATATTTCATTAGAAAAACAATAATTAAAATGCATGCAAGTTAGTAGTTTCTTATGTTTATTGTACGATAGAATAGCGTTACTTATGTTTATTGTACGATAGAATAGCGTTACTTATGTTTATTGTACGATAGAATAGCGTTACTTATGTTTATTGTACTATAGAATAGCGTTACTTATGTTTATTGTACTATAGAATAGCGTTACTTATGTTTATTGTACTATAGAATAGCGTTACTTATGTTTATTGTACGATAGAATAGCGTTTATTCATTGATCTTTAGTTTTAATTCATAAAACTGCAGTGGTAAAGCAGAAACGTTTAATGAACAAACAAAAAAAATAATGAAAATGTACACCTAATTCATTATTTATTTGTAAAAAAAATCAAAACAGGAAAATTAACTTAGCTCAGTAGATTCCATGAGATGTTTTATCCACACGAAATATGCACATTTGAATCTGGTTCAAATGTTAAAAACAAACACAGACACAAGGAATTGATTTTAAATTAAATGGCAATTTAACATTGAACTTGCTTCATTTATCTGTAGTAATCCATGGATTGAAGTAACAATATCCAGTGTTGTGATCCCACATGTTACGAAAAGTGTATCAAATGAAATGTTAGAGACAGCTAATGTAGAAACTAGCTGCTCCTCGTTCAGTGAACGAGAAATGTGAACAAACTACTATTCACGAAAGAAAAACTGAGAAAACGCGACTGTTCTGAATATCTCCCCATGGGACACTAGCTACGCCACTCCACTCGGGTGACTGCGCCATGGGTGAACCTGTTTGAGGGGACAAACAAAACCCGCTATTAAAGTCGCTAGTCCCTGCCCTCTCTATGTTCCTGATCTGCTACGGCTTGTGCCCGCGTATTTGATTGGTTGACGTGTATCACAAAAGATATGTGGAGACCCTTAAATGGGGAAAACTCCTATTTTCATGAAATAGCGGTATCATTCAACAACGGGACATTACCTGAACAATTCGCTTAAACAGACAATATTTACTTCCCTTAATTTAAATTCCAAAACAAAGATCCTAGTCTTCGCAGAAAAACTGAGGCAATTTAATAATAAAGAACAAATGTCCTCCAGAATGCAAATTAAAAGTGGATATAACTAGTCTGAAGCAAATCAACATATTCAAATTTGTGCATATATTAATAATATCAGATATATCTATCTTTATGTTCCTTCAACGCCGAACACTGTGCATAGAGCAGAAACAAGAACTCCCCAGTTCGAGTGATGTAATTCTACTGTGTGTAATTCTTGTATGTTCTTGAGACACATAGTCATACCCTCTTTGATGGTTGTTCTGCGAAGAGTCTCTCTTTGTCTTCCTCCATTTCTTTTATAATCTGCTACTCATTTTAATGTGTGTAGTGACAGTCTGTTTTCATTTATTCTAAGTACATCTCCGATATTCCCATGTTTTTTTCTTATTGTTGTAGAAACATATTGCTATTTTATGTCTTTTCTTAATTGCATGTTTGACTTGAATTCTTCCTAACCGATATTTAATAATTTTCTAAGACATTTATTTTCAAATGAATTCAATTTCTTCTCCGGTGATTTTGTTATTTTCTAACTTCCCCAATCATATGTAACACGAATATCACATTGGAGTTGAAGTCGCAGCTTGGTATCTTTACTTATTGTTTTTGATTTTCAGATTTTTGTTGTAGTTGGTTAAGCACACTTGATGCCAACGCAAATCTGGTAGAAATCTCCATCTTGTATCACGTTGCTTCCTAAACAAGAATAGTTATTAACTGTATGAATTGTTCCTCCGTTGAGGGTGATTTTAAAGTTACTGTTACTAAAATTCATGATCTTAGTCTTGGAAGTGTTGTCCTGAAGGTCAATTTGTTCTGAAAGATGACAAAGTCGATTCAGCATATCTTGTGTCTTATCAGGAGTTGGACTTAATAATGCCAAGTCATCTGCAAAATAAAGATCAGTAAGAGTTCTATTGTCTGTTCATTTTATACCGAAATGTTCATTTGAGCGTAATTTTTAACAGCCCAGGTCTGTAGCCAAGCCAAACAAGCAATGGTGACATAATGCAGCCTTGTTTTACTGCTGTTTCTACGACACAAAAAAACTACAACCAAAAACATTCAATCTTACTCTCGTTTGTTCTAATACAGCATCTTGATTTGTCATGTAAAACCTTGATTACATTTAAATATCTAGCTGGAAGTCGTATTTGGCAAGAATTTTCCAGAGTGTTCACCGGTGCAGACTATCGAAATGCTTTAGAAAATCTATAAAGTTGATAATAAGTGGAGATTGCATTTCCACGGTTCTTCGATAATTAAATCCGGGGTGTTATTATAAATAGCCGTCCATAGCAGACGATGATGACAACAGTTTCAAACTTGGGTTGTTGTATGTCTCTGATTTGAGCAAAAGATGACTGAAAAATCGGATTCTGATATAGAATCCCGTGCCACATTTGAGATAGGTATTGTCAAAGTTGAACGTCTGTGTGTAAGTTGTTCTGCACTTTCGAACAGTACATTTTCTATGTGTACTGTTTAACATTTGTGTGTAAGTTGTTCTGCACTTATCTGAGACACGTATTGTCAAATTTGAACGTCAGTGTGTAAGTTGTTTTGCACTTATTTGAGACACGTATTGTCAAAGTTGAACGTCTATGTGTAAGTAGTTCTGCAATTATCTGAGGCGCGTATTGTCAAAGTTGAACGTCTATGTGTAAGTAGTTCTGCAATTATCTGAGGCACGTATTGTCAAAGTTGAACGTCTATGTGTAAGTAGTTCTGCAATTATCTGAGGCGCGTATTGTCAAAGTTGAACGTCTGTGTGTAAGTTCTTTTGCACTTATCTGAGACAAGTATTGTCAAAGGTGAACGTCTGTGTGTAAGTTGATTTGCACTTATTTGAGACAAGTATTGTCAAAGTTGAATGTCTGTGTGTAAGTTGTTCTGCACTTTCGAACAGTACACTTTCTATGTGTACTGTTTAACGTCTGTGTGTAAGTTGTTTTGCACTTATCTGAGACAAGTATTGTCAAAGTTGAACGTTTGTGTGTAAGTTGTTCTGCACTTATCTGAGACAAGTATTGTCAAAGTTGAACGTCTGTGTGTAAGTTGTTCTGCACTTATCTGAGACAAGTATTGTCAAAGTTGAACGTTTGTGTGTAAGTTGTTCTGCACTTATCTGAGACAAGTATTGTCAAAGTTGAACGTCTGTGTGTAAGTTGTTTTGCACTTATTTGAGACACGTATTGTCAAAGTTGAACGTCTGTGTGTAGGTTGTTCTGCACTTTCGAACAGTACACTTTCTATGTGTCTCTGAAATGTGATGCTTCTCATCGATGGACGCACCGTTTGCTTGTTTTTCTGAGAAACGTTAATCGATTCTGAGCCACATATTTCAGGTGTAACGACTGTGACGGGGGTGGCGAAGCCCTTTTGAGACACATTGAGAGAGTCATTGAGACATGTTTCTTCTGTCCACCGGTCAGTTGTTTTAAACTGAGGAACTCGACATACATTAGCTGCTTTGGCCTTTGAGTTTCGTTTGTCAAGATATGCGTAAAATATGTTTGGCCCATCTCAGTTAGTCCTTCAGTATTGTGTTTTAGATATGTGTTCTAGTGAGGACTTCAGTATCAGTTATTGTATTGTGCCAATCTATTCTGAGAAGTCTACAGATACAACACGTATAGAAATAATCTAACTTCTGGCATGTTTGATGTACACTGTCCAGGTCTCACAGGCGTATAGCAAGGCAGTGAGCATTTTAGAGAAATACACTTCTTATCTTGTAACGAGATTGATGTCATTTCCTTTCCCATACATTGTCGCTCAGTCTATAAAAAGCAGCAGTACTTTAGAGATTCTGCTGTTAACTTTGGCGTTGCTGCATCTATCTATCTATCTATCTATCTATCTATCTATCTATCTATCTATCTATCTATCTATCTATCTATCTATCTATCTATCTATCTATCTATCTATCTATCTATCTATCTATCTATCTATCTATCTATCTACCTATCTACCGATCTACCTATCTACCTATCTACCTATCTATCTATCTATCTATCTATCTATCTATCTATCTATCTATCTATCTATCTATCTATCTATCTATCTATCTATCTATCTATCTATCTATCTATCTATCTATCTATCTATCTATCTACCTATCTACCTATCTACCTATCTACCTATCTACCTATCTACCTACCTACCTACCTACCTACCTACCTACCTACCTACCTACCTACATATCTATCTATCTATCTATCTATCTATCTATCTATCTATCTATCTATCTATCTATCGATCTATCTATCTACCTACATATCTATCTATCTATCTATCTATCTATCTATCTATCTATCTATCTATCTATCTATCGATCTATCTATCTATCTATCTATCTATCTATCTATCTATCTATCTATCTATCTATCTATCTATCTATCTATCTATCTATCTATCTATCTATCTATCTATCTATCTATCTATCTATCTATCTATCTATCTATCTATCTATCTATCTATCTATCTATCTATCTATCTATCTATCTATCTATCTATCTATCTATCTATCTATCTATCTATCTATCTATCTATCTATCTATCTATCTATCTATCTATCTATCTATCTATCTATCTATCTATCTATCTATCTATCTATCTATCTATCTATCTATCTATCTATCTATCTATCTATCTATCTATCTATCTATCTATCTATCTATCTATCTTTCTGTATGTCTGTATGTATGTCTATATATCTATTTTTCTGTCTGTCTGTCCGTTCGTCCGTCCGTCCATCTATCTATCTATCTATCTAATCTAAAAACCCGTAAGCATTGAGGGTCGTAGAGGTACCGCATTGGATGCCTCAGCAAACAGAGTCATTCGGCGATTTCTATCTTCAACGATGCGAATGATTAAGAAAAAATGTGTCCTGTCCATTCCTTGATGTTGTTTGTCCACGTCTTTATTTTTCTTCCACCTTCGACGGTTTCCTGCAGTATTGTTTTCGACAAGGTATCATGTCTGCATACATAGTTTCCGTCGTCTCACTATTCAAATCAATGGTTCTTGTACACTTGCATACATCTCTATTTTATTTCTTACGTACAAGTTTGTCCTATTTGGAAACTCGTAGAATTCGTCAGTAGCATTTGTCATCGAAAGCATGTACTCGTCTCTCCATGTCCGCAGTTAGTGTCCAACTCTCACAACTCTCACAACTATACAACACAACAGAAAGCACCAGTGATGTATACAGTTTGATTTTCTCTCCAACATTATGTTGCTTTTGTCTTCTATTCATGATCGAAAAGGGAACATAAAATTAGTAACAAATTTACCTTCCATGCACGTCGTAAGAGGCTACCAAGGAGGTTTGGAGAATGAAGTTAGCTGTCCCATCCCACAGTGGGTCAAGTGACCGAGAAGTCATGCTGAAGTTGAATGTCTCAGGCCGAAAGGTACAGATATCTCCTTTATGCAGAATATTTCTGCCAAAAGGCGTGCCACGGACCGACATAGGTTGGGGAACATATATATTATATAGACGGGCCGCTCGTATGATAACCAGGACCTTGACTTCTAATTGCGTGTGCATAGAGTAGAATCATTTTCTTCTTTCCAGGCATGTCGTAGGAGACGACTAAGGAAAATTTGGTATGGGCTGACAACCTCATGTGAAAAGTTATTGTCACTTCATGTCTTTCATTTCTTAACTTTTGTCTTCTGTCAAATGGTCCCTATAGATGGCAGAGATGTACAGGCCAGTGAACATTGCACCTTTGTCGTTTTGTGGCAGAATCCATGGTGATAATGAATGCCATGTGTGGTATTACTGCGGATGGGTCACCAGATCTTAATAAATAATGATGAACTAGTCATGAACAGAAATTAAAATACTTTGGACACGTTGAAAGACATGACACCTTATTGAAGACCTTACTTGAGGGTAAAGCCAAAGGGAAGCGAGCAAATAGTAGGTAGAGATACAAGTGTGAGAGTAACATCACAAAATCGACAGGTTACAGTTTAACAGAGTGCACCACCAAGACAAGAGACAAGAGATGATGGACGTCTGTTGCAGCCAACCTTCGTTGCGGAGATGGCTCTTGATGATGATGATGATGATGAGTCATAGACTATGGTCTCCACTCCTAGCAGGACGTGATGATCCTGGGATACTGTGAAAATGGAATGTTTGTCTTCAGGGACTAAACATAAACCAAAAAAAGTAAAAGTAGACGGAGTATGAGTCAAAACTATGAAATGTGTCATAACACACGGCTTCTCGTAAGTGCTCACTTGCCTAGTCAGTGGTTGATCAGATACCGCCTGACTAGCGCCTCATACCGTATTTGGTCAGTAGCGATGGCTCCATTCCTCGACATTACCAGAGAATTTGCCCTTATACCCTATTCCTTGGTGGCTGGGTGAACTACGGGATTAATTTGTATTTCAAATCACAAATAATGAGTGGATTCGATGTGCGGGTTTGCTGGTCCGTTAAAAATAACAGTACACTACCGCAGCTCCCAGCATGCATCCATAAATCGTAAGCTTCGACAGAATAGGAGACATGTGCTCAAAAGTGTATCAAGCAAATAAAATATTTTGGACACATTAAAAGACATTACACCTTGTTGAAGACTGTACATGAGGGTAAAGTCGAAGGGAGGCAAATAAGTGGCAGAAAAGTCGTCCCCTCCCCCCCCCCCCCCGTTTTCCTAAGACGTATCTACGTCGCTGCTGGTTGTGGGTAGGGTTACCATACATCCGGGTTTCCCCGGAAAAACCTCTTTTTATGCCCCTCTCCGGGTGTCCGGACGGCTTTCCAGAAAAATGACTTTTGTCCGGGTTTTTTCTTCGTCCCCGACGTCCGTCCGTCCCCGATCGATCGATACTTTCTTACTTACTTTTACTGTGCTATATATTTTAATCTAGTATTATGTATAGTGAAATAAACATGCTCGCCAGCTATATTTTGCTCAATATTAACATTAGCCATCAGAACTTCTGGTTCCGTTAGCCATTTTCAATTTTTCGTAAACATAACGCATTTCGCATAGCAGACGGTAACACGAGTTCTTTAGTGATAATTATTAATAAATACATTTTTGAATTGAAGATTGATCTTAATTTTTTTTTTAAAATAAGATTTTAAAAATGTCGAAACTCAGTTGATACAAGTTTATAATTAAATAACAATATTTTATGTAGTTTAACTTAATTTTAATTGTACAACACTTAATATTGGTCATATTTGATGGGAAATTTTGCGTATCCTCTTTTTCCATCTGACAATTAGGGTAACCCTAGTTGTGGGCGTGGATCTATAAAATTTATACGAAAGTGAGCGATGGCAAGAAAGAGTTTGAGAAACACTGCTCAAAATCTTCGCTGAAATGTTAAGAATGTTGTGTCCAAATAACGAAGATTAATGAAGGTGTACTGTAAAATTAGAGCACTAAGATCAAGATCAGATCACATGATACGGGGTAGAATATTTAAAAGTACCGCCCAGTATAACCCGGAAGCGATCATGGATGCCACGATACCCTTATCATCTATTTTCGGAAACAGTTAAAATGTATCTTTTACGCCAAATGTGTGCCATGAATAATACGATAAGAATATAAGAAAACCGACAGCGAACGTTTCATAAACAGCTTTTACCAAGACTGTTTCCCGACAGCATAGCCCCATATTCACATTACTATTTTGTTCTCCTAATCATATATATATATATAGAGTACCAGAAACCATGCTGAAGCTGGATGTGTCAAGTCGAAATAAACAGATATTGCAGCCAAGCTGTACAAAATGACAGAACACATTACGTTCTTCGGACTACATCCTGCTGAAGTTTTTGAGATTTAACGCATAGGAAGAAGATATATAATCTGTGAGTTGTAAAACCAGTTGGTGTAGTCGTTTATAGGCATAGCTGATAGTATATCATACTCAGGGCAGTGCTTCGCACTTTTTTTTTTTCAAAGTGGTTTTTTCAAAAAAAAAAAAAAACGTTAATGGGTTGTCATTGCTTTGAACACTCTATATGCACAGTGGACTGAGGCAGGGATTGAACCTGGTACCTCTGCCGCTCAAGACTTTTTCTGCACCTCTCCCTTCACAGAGTCGGAAAAAATTTCACCCGTATGTTGTCGGGGCCCGAAAGGGGAGCAAAGACTTGCAACACTGTTTACCTTCCATGCATGTCGTACGAGGCGACTAAGGAGGTTATGAAATGAGGTTTACTGTCCCATCACATATAGGGTCAGTGACCCAAAGCCATGCGGAAGTCGGATGTGTCAGGCCGAAAGGCGCAGATATCGCAGCAATGCTGTAAACCATGACACAACGCATTCCGTTCTCCGGACTACATCCTGCTGATCTGCAAGAGATTGAGAACGAACGCAGAAGAAGAAGAAGAAGAACATAGATTTAATAAATATATATACCCATAATGTCAACTGAATCTGGCCGACATGGTGACTGCAAGATATCTAAGAGCCTAGCTTGTCAGCTCTTTCGACATGATTTGCAAACCGGAACGAAAAAATTATTGCAATTAAATTTCATACTTAGAGCTAAGTATATTTGTGAAAATTTAAAAAAATGAATCATTATATGTGAAATAGAACTCGCAGTATGCAAAACGAAATGCACGAGAACAACCCTGGAGATAATAAAAAGGGATAGAACAAACAATGACACTACACGAAAAATGAAATCAATATCGTGCAAAGAATACACAGACACTCAAAAAATCAAATAGTGTGGCCACCTGTTTAGAATGGAACCAGATAGCATGCCATCGATAGCCTTCAATAGGAGATCATCTGAAAAGAGAAACAGGGGGAAGACCCAGATGAACATGGATAGATGACATCAAAGAAATGCTAGAACACCAATGCTGCACTATGTCAGCGGCATCACCGTTAGCAAAATATAGATGACTTTCGCTTCCCGTTACGCCTAGCGACATACATGGATAAAACAAGACAAGACAATGTCAACTATCAATTCCCATGTTGACATTACTTGTCAAATACCAGAAGGATCATTATATTTTGTGGTACAAAATACGTTTGGAAGTAAGTATTACCATCAACAATTTTGCCATATTCTACATACAGAGTACTTCACTAAAAAATAATAAAGTTCAATATAGCCTATTCATTAAAACTGTAGCATCCTGCCAATCTGCATGAGTTTGAGAACGAAAGCAGAAGAAGAATAGACGAGGTGTTCTGCAGAGTACTTCTTATGTCGTGTAACCAGCCGGCTCACTACCTTCTGAGCCCTTGGATATATAACCTCTCTCGTCTGAGTGCTTGGTTCCAGTATAAGAAATGATCTGCAGTACATTTGGACTTCTTCTGCGTTCAGCATCTGTGGTCATGCTATACCGTCAGGACTGTCGTCAAGACGAAGTCCACTGCCTTCTCTAGGTCAGAGCGGCTGCCCCATAGCTTTTGCCTCAAGTCTGTATCCTCTGGCCAGTCTGCTGTCTCTGCTCTTTGTATGTTGGGCAGTCCTGAAGTATGTTCCGGGGTCTGGGTTCAGATTTGTACTAAGGTAGTTTGCCATCTTAGTGGAGATTTAAGGTTGTTTAAAAAAAGAAAAAAAAGAATGAGTTGGCAACATTTTTCTGCGTTTGCTCTTTGAAAACCAACATGGAATTTGGTGCGACTTTCACCGTGCACCGTGAAGTACGTTGTGCTGCTGGTTCACAACGGAGCTGCGCTATTTTACGCCATCCGGCCAAGCGCATCCGCTTTTCGCATTGACACCACTGATAAATATTAATTGTACGGCACTGACGACCAAAACGATCACCAATGTAGCCATTCTGAGAGAAATGAACGTAAAATAGAATTAGCTAAACAGAATGGTTCTTTCCAGAAAACTACAATATTTTGACCATATCAAACGTCATGACAGCCTAGAGAAGACTATAATCGAGGGAATGATGCCAGTGAAACGAACAAGATGAAGATGGACGCACGATATCAAAAATCACGTGAACATAACAGTAAAAGAACTAAAAAGACTGGGTTCAAGATCGACAGAAATTTCTAAAGGCTGTGATGACTGCTACATCCTGTTCTGGAAATGCTACCTGATAATGATGACGCACTAAGAAAATATATACAAATTCATTCCGGAGCGAAGGAAGAATTTTTATGGGCAGTGGTTTTAAAAAAAAAACATGCCCTGCAATAGCTGTCGCAACAACGTATATTAAGTGGATTTTAAATTTCACACCGGAAAGAAAAAAATGCAGTAGCATTACTACCTCCGACATATCACTCGTGCAGAATCCTGAAGTGTTTCAGAGCATTTGGGCTCAGTTCCTTGCAAACACCGTCATTGCTACACATGTCTCTATGTAATAGTAATAACGTAAAACACAGACTTTTGAATGTTTCACTTGAACAAGATGGACTATTGCTAAGGGATTATGAGGTTTAATCACGAAAACAAACAATTGACAATATACAATGCATTTTCAACGTTTCAAACTGTTAGGTCTTTCTCAAGAATATAAAAAACAAACAGTGAAAAACAACGAAAACAGTAAACACGCTGTTACTACCACAGAGGCACCAGATACACTATTAACATATAAAGAACACAAAGTTCCAGGTGACAATGATGTATTGGAAACACGTAGTCATGGAAGCGGGTTTTGTTTAAAATTGGACGCGATATGACAACAGATATAACAAATTATTACTGTATACAACATGGATAGCAATACAATAAGGACCACATCAACACAAATTTAAACAAATGAATGTTTGGAGTTAAGTACAAAAGGTTTGATGGTACCAAACTAAAAAATAAATCGAATTTCAAAGGCGTACCTAGATAGTTTATCCGCCTTGCAGGATCTGAGTGCAGTGACATGGATATCGAGGGCAGCATGATGACCATCACCTTTGAAATGATTAACGACAGGGGTAGGTTCTCTGTGTTTTCTGGCATGAGGATGCCTGCAGAACCGGTCACTCAAGCGTAAGCCCGTTTCACCTATATACTTCTTGTCACACCGTTTACATATGATAACGTAAATGACATTACGGGATTCACATGTAAAAGCATCATCGATAGTTAAAGTGGCTTTAGGGAATGAAGCAGAGCAGATCTGAACTACATAGGAACATGTGTAGCACCGACCGAGCTTGCAACGAATAGTGCCAAAGTGAGCAGGAACATAAGACCTGAGAAGACTGTAAGCCAAGATGTCATTAAGACTTTTGTCACGCCTATAGGCAACTAAAGGAAAGTGGAAATCGGTACGAGTTCCAGAATCAGACTGGAGAAGGGAATAATGCTTGAAGAAGATTCGTAAGATTATAGGGATGAAAAGTAAGGACAAGTTTAACTCTATCAGAGGAGGATGAAGTACCGTGAATATTAGTCAAGGTATTAAATCAAGATAACTTACGGACACGAAGGCATGCCGATGAAAGGACACTGTCAGGGAACGAACGACACGAAAGAAATCAATCATCTCAGACAATTTATCAAGAAAGCTGTCATCATCACTACATAAGCGGTGAATGCGAAGAAGCTTGGAGAATGACAGAGTTATGGCAAGCAGGAGGATGAGAAGAGGTATAGATCAGAAAAATCTAAAACAGATCCAATAATTCTCAGCTATTGCCCCTCAGTGGATAGCATCACACTCAGTGGATAACATCACACTCAGTGGATAACATCACACTCAGTGGATAACATCACACTCAGTGGATAACAACACTCAGTGGATAACATCACACTCAGTGGATAACATCACACTCAGTGGATAACAACACTCAGTGGATAACATCACACTCAGTGGATAACATCACACTCAGTGGATAAAATCACACTGTGGAATAATGGGAAATGAGAAAGTGGATGCTCTGCCAACAGCAGGAAGCAAGATGGAGCAACACAGACACCCACTGTCATACGGAGAAGCAAAAACAATAATCCACAACACATACACAGCAAAGTGAAAGAAACAAATGGAAGAGGAATACGAACATGATGCAATACATCTCCTCCAAAGATATCAACAGACCACAATATTTCGCTTTAGAACAGGCCACTGAAGACTGTTGGGTCACGTTTACCGATTGAGGATCTCATACACAGATGAATGTCCATGTGGATCCGGAACCCAGACCCCGGAACACATACTTCAGGACTGCCCAACATACAAAGAGCAGAGACAGCAGACCTGGCCAGAGAATACAGACTTGAGGAAAAAGCTATGGGGCAGCCACTCTGACCTGGAGAAGACAGTGGACTTCGTCTTGACGACAGGCCTGACAATATAGCATGACTACAGATGCTGAACGCAGAAGAAGAAGAGAAATATTTCAAATTCGAACACTGTTATTATTATTTTTAAAAACTGTATTGCTGTTGTCAAACTATGTCAGATCCTCACCCCCCCCCCCCTCCTCCCTATTTTTAAAATTGCATTTTATATCGATATCCCAAGAGCAACAAGTGGTAGGCTGATTGCAAGGTCCTAAATAAGATATGCTACCAAATTTTATTTTTACATTTAAGGATGGAAAGTACTCACTGCAGACATGCACATGTGGAAGGAGGAGGGGGGATGGTGTTGCCAGATTTTTCTGACATTCCATATGAGTAACATCTCCAATAACTGATGTTCACACGGTGTAGCTATCATGTATTGCAGTGCTTTATTCAGAAGACTCCCTAACGGTGACACAAGAATTCGTCCCCTTTATGCTGTTTTCTGTCTACTCGTTCATCGGGGAGTGTCTGACGTATCTGACGTAAGATACTAAAGTCTGTGTCTTACCCGTGCAAAATATGACATTTTCTATGTTACTGACCTCACCGTTTGAAGATGCAGCATTATTTAATTAAATAAAATCCATAAACCAAAAATCCATCAGGGCCATAGAGGTACCATAATGGAATCATCAACACCTGATGAAGGCAGAACACTGTAATACAGGAGGGATTAGACACACTCTGGTGAAGGCAGAACACTGCAATGCATGATGAATTAGACACTAATAACATGTGACGAGACGCGACTCACGTTCAGAAAATTATTTTGCAAGGAACAGTCGAGGGCCGGAGGAGGATAAAGGAGGTACAAGAAAATTATGTATTAATAACATCAGGGAATAGCATGGGTGTGATTTTTCTACACTCCTCCGAATGGCTGAGGATAGATTTGTTTGGAGAGCTTTTTGTACTGTATATCCATTGTGGAGGAGCGAGTTAGCCTAGTTGATAGTGAACTTGCTTGCTATCACCGTGTTCGAAACCACGTCAAAACAAACAAAAATCCGGGTTGTGATTTCTCGCTTGACATCACCACTCCTCCAGTAGACTCAACTGTAAATGTGTACCGGGCGCATGAGATAAAGACAGCAACGAAGGGAATTGACAAACCCCATCTATAGTTGCTGCTGTTTATACATGAAGTTATATAAATAAATATACTAAGTATACACATATTTAGAACATATTATCTTTATCTCCAACGGCAGGTTGCGTAAGTGGGACCTACTTTACCTTTTGTGGGTCTTATTATTATTATTATTATTATTATTATTATTATTATTAATGAAGGCCGAAAAATGTATTGCACGATCGATTATAAAACTCTGATGAAGACAGAAAACTGTATTGCTAGAGAGATGCGAAAACTCTGATGAAGACAGAAAACTGTATTGCTAGAGAGATGCGCAAACTCTGATGAAGACAGAAAACTGTATTGCTAGAGAGATGCGCAAACTCTGATGAAGACAGAAAACTGTATTGCTAGAGAGATGCGCAAACTCTGATGAAGACAGAAAACTGTATTGCTAGAGAGATGCGCAAACTCTGATGAAGACAGAAAACTGTATTGTTCATTATATTTTTTTTTTTAGATTAGATTAGAAAACTCTGATAAAGACAGACAACTATTGCTAGAGGAATTATATAACTTATGAAGACAGAAAATTGTATTGCTAGTCATTTTCGTTTCTATTAAATGTAAACACCAATAGCCGACTGGTAATTTTCATCATAAGACTATCTATCTATTGTCTTTTCTCTTCTTATGCTGTGGGGCATCGCAGGATTGAATGACGACACGTTTTCTGTCTATTGCACGTTTGATCGCTTGGTATGCACTAATTTTGCCGTGTCAGAACTTTAGTAACGCCTTCAATCCACCTTCTTCTTGGTCTATAAGACTATACCAATAAGTTTATTATTTCTACATCTAAAATACTATAGCTTCCTCATACTCATCCCGAAAGACATTATTTTATCGTTGGCAAGATTTATGCTTCCTGTTGCGAACTATCTCATTTCACGTAATCTGGGTATTCTTAATTCATCCTTTTTACTCCCATCCTTTATTTTCCCTTCCAAATATTCCATCCGGCGCTGCAGCTCTGACATTTATTTTAAATAAATGTTGTTGAAAAACCTTCGGTTTATTTCTAGAAAACTCAACTGTAGTAGTAAAGTGAATTATTTTAAGCTACCAAAAAAAAACAAAAAAAAAACTAATGCAATCTTTTTTTTATAAATTGTAACAGAAATAAAAGTGGCTACCTCTTGCTATTTTAAATGTGCGCAAAATAAAAGTAACATTGTGATTTATATCACGGCGCATCTGTTAGAAATAGATTTCAAAAAATAGATAACAAATGATTTATATTTATGAATGAAATAATACATTATGCTCATATAAATGCCTCATCCTTTTATCTCCAATTCGTCCCTCACCTGTCCGCTCTTCTTTATTGAAGATTGATGTTGATTGATGACATACCTGGATGACCAACTCTCCACATTCATGCTCTTATAAACTACCTGTACTGTTTCTGAACCCGGAGCCATAAGACCAATTAATAAAAAAAACAGTTAATGGTTACCAAAACTCTGCAGAGTGGGCACAAAAAGGTTCCTGAACTTTTTGGAATAATGTATGATTAAAAAACCCCAAATATTGTGATACGCTATCTCTCTATTAAACAGGTTGTAGGTAACAGTATCAAATCCATAAAATAAGTGGGGGTGGTGTTCAAGTCCTCCCTCTCTATAGAAATAATAACATAACTTTTAGCACTAGGAATTTAGCATTGCGGCGTTAACTATCCTGGAGCCATAACCATAACGATTTTTAAAAAAAACTAAGTCTCATGAAAATGAAAGAATTACACACAGAAATGGACGAATTACCATTATTTATGCATGTATTTTTTAGGTAACACCCCACATTCCCGCAGATGTACCTACGGACCTGAACAGCGTCTAGTGTGAAAAATGACAAAATCTGCTTCAAATAAGGTTTAAGATTCAAAATTGCATCTACAAGATTGGACTAGACATCACGACTAAATATATCTCAAAATGTGGCCTAGTTGATACAACGTTGATACAACTGCTCTAAAACAAATCAGTTTATTTGTTCTTTTCTGTTGGTTCTTGTTTGGTTGTTTCTCTTTATCTCTTTTTAAAACTTTAATTTTATTGGTTATTATTATTTGTGTGTGTGCATGCTTAATTAGGGAAGAAAATAACAGTAAAATGTCAAGAAATGAACTACTGCTATTTATTCATTCAAAGGTAGCATGCGCCATAGAACCAAGTTAGTCACCAGGTCATCATTACTTGACATGACGCGTCATTATGTCGCTCTGATCTCCAATTGAGAACATCCGTAATCATACAAAAACCCACTATTAAAGATTTTTAACCATGATAATCAGCAAAGACACAGAAGAACAGGAGGTAAACATAAACATACATGCAGAGAAACTACAACAAGTAAAACATTATCAATATCTTGGACACATAGTCACAAATGATGGCAGATGTGAATCAGAACTTAAAAGGAGAATAGGAATGGCTAAAAGTACCTTCAATGACATGAGGAAATTATTAATATCTAAACAAATTACAAACAAGTTAAAAATGCGAATTATAAAATGCTACATCTATTCCATATTAATGTATGGCTCAGAAACATGGACACTAAATAAACAATTAGAAGACAAAATTGATGCCTTTGAGATGTGGGTATATAGAAGAATCGGGAGAACATCATGGAAAGAGTAGAAAACAAATAAAGAGGTCCTAAAGACACTTAATATGAAGAAAGAACTACTAAGAGAAATAAAGATAAGGCAAATAAAATACTTTGGACACATTAAAAGACATGACACCTTATTGAAGACCTTACTTAAGGGTGAAGTCAAAGGGAAGCGAGCAAGAGGTAGGCAGAGATACAAGTGGGAGAGTAACATCACACGATGGACAGGTTACAGTCTAGCAGAGTGTACCACCAAGACAAGAGACAGGAGATGTTGGAGATACGTTGCAGCCAACCTTCGTTGCGGAGACGGCACTTAATAATGATGAAAGATTTTTCAAAGTGGGGGACACAATCCCCAGGGGACTGTGAGTGTCTTCCGAGGGTAATGCAGGGTCAAGTTGATGAAAGCGTTTTAGAGAACGCAAACTTCAAGCTTTACACAAAAATATTGAAAGTACATACTACTTAGTCAGACAAGAGCTGCCAACGCTGGTGATATTATTTGAATTCAATCTCTAACCTAGCCGAACTAGAATTATTAATACCAGTGACAAGCTTCTGTTTAAAACGAAATGCTATTTAACTGTTTATGTAACAGTAACAAGATGTGCACTTGGTGTGACAGAAACAAACTTGTTACCGAAAACATATAGTTGACTGTCTGTCCTGGACAGACTAGTGTGACAGAAAGAAGATCTGCAGCGTCACAATAATTTGCGACGGAAGAAATGCCTTTTAAGACTTACTGGAATAATGGTGCTGTGACCAGGTCTAAACCGGTGTAATATTTCTCAACATCAATTAATTACAAATGCTCTAAAAGAACCGAAGCAAATAATGGAAAGATGGCAACAATATTTCAAGGAACTACTAAATCTAAAAGAAGGAGAGGAAGACACAACAATAAACACTACAGCAGCGAACCTAGAACCATATATACTACTATCGGAAATAGAAAATACAATAAACAAAGCACCAATGAACAAGGCAGCAGGCTCTGATAACATACAAACAGAACTTATCAAAGCAGCAGCAGAGAGCGGGAAAAAATGGTTACACAGACTTTTTAATGTAATGTGGAAAAAACAAGAGACACCAGAAGACTGGAGGAACGCGATAATCATTCCCATATGGAAGAAAAAAGGCAGTAAGAGAGACTGCACACAATACAGAGGGATATCTTTACTAAGCCACACAGGAAAAATTTTTAACAAAATATTAGAGCAACGACTACGAACATATATTGAACCACAACTTCAAAACACCCAAATGGGCTTCCGTAAGAACAAAAGCTGTACGGATGCTATCTTTACACTTAGACAACTAACAGAAAGAGCCACAGAAAACAACAAAGAATTATATATCGCATTCGTAGACCACGAAAAGGCATTCGACAGAGTAGACAGACAACAACTATGGAAAACACTATCAATATACGGAGTACCAGAACATTTAATCAACATTTGCAAGGGCATTTATGCAAATAGCCAATGTGCAGTAAGAACAAATGCAGGTGTGTCCAATAAGTTCAAAATTCAATCAGGAGTTCGCCAGGGGTGTGTCCTATCCCCTCTACTTTTTATAACATATATCGACCACATCTGTAAACTAACAAGTACCAACGAAGAAGATAACATAAAAGACAAATTGAACGAACTACTCTTTGCAGACGACCAAGTACTAATAGCGACATCAGAAGAACAATTGCAAGACCATATGAACAAACTCCACATAACATGTCAAAAATTCAACATGAAGATTAATATTGAAAAGACTGAAATAATGGCAATAGCAAAGAAAGAAAGAAATATCACTATCTCCATCGATGACAAACACCTTAAACAAGTAAATGAGTTCACTTACTTAGGAAGCATTATATCGAGTGAAGGGAAAACCAGTAAAGAGATACAAAATAGATGCAACAAAACATACCAGATCCTAGGACAGATGACACGCATTTTCAAGACAAAAATGTAAACATAGACACTAAAGTTGCATTATACAAGACTATTATTATTCCATCACTATGCTACCAGTGCCAAACCTGGACAATGACAGCACAAGACAAAAGAAAAATAGTGACAACAGAAATGACATGTCTACGAAGAATACTCGGAGTGTCATTAAGAGATAGAATTAGAAACGATAACATCAGACAGATAACCAAAACAATACCAGTATTGGAACACATCAAAAGACAGCAGATCAAGTGGTTTTCACACGCTTCCAGACTACCGACATATAGCATGCCACAAATGGCCATGACACATAGACATAACGGTTATAAAGCCAGAGGCAGACCATGTAAAAGATGGATCACAGAAATCAAAGAAGCCACAGGAACAAGCTTACAAACAGCGCACAAGAATGCCATCTCCAGAGAACTCTTCCACCCCTGACGCTGCAAGGCAAACAAGGGACACAGCTTATAGATAGATAGATAGACTCCTTGTCTCACAAGAATACGAAGTTTATTTACACAAGTTGCAAAAATACATCAATTAATAGCATCATACTCGTAAGACAGGCAATAAAACACTTCTCTCAATCACTATTTCTGGGTTAACACGTGTTCGGCTAGAATCTACTTGACTTGTAACTCACAAGTCCCAATCTAGTCTTATTCGAGTCCGTCCTCAACTCTGTATACTAATCCTAAATTGTCTGCAACTGGGCAATAATATAATAATCGCCTATTACAACTTACGCTAACACATCCAGGAACTGTTTCACTCGGGTTATAAGCTAAGTCTTCGAGATTATACACAAATGACTGTTAAGACTCGAATCCTCTTGTCTCTACCGGGAAGACCAGACTCGGATACTCTGTCCCTACTCGGAGACTCAACTGCCCTGTCTCTGCTGCGAGACTAAAACTCGGACTGTCTTGTCTCTCCTGGGAGGCAAGCACTGAATGTCCGGAGACTACTGCCCCCAAGCTAAGTCTTTCTATCTTATATCTCTGCTCCTCCTAAAAAACTTCCGCCAATCAGAACTTATGGTTTTCTGACTCCGCCTATCCTCTTCCGTTTCCCCCAGAGGAAAACCTCTAACCAATGAGGACTTGATCCCTCTGGTCATACAACAACACACGTTGTCCATTCTCTGTGTGGGCAATACGCCTCTACTTCTGTCGTATACAAATTCCGCCTTTCCACTTATTACTTGCGCATCTATGCTAAACCTATTTCGTTCCTACGGAAAAACAGAGTGTCAACAAATCTTTTCGTCACTTTCTATGCTCGTTACACATTCCTTCTGACCATTCCGGGTACCACGTAATCGACGTGTCAACAACACAGGATGGCCTGGATCTATTCATCGGTGGCGACCAATATTCTTTTGACTGCTTCGTGAATGTAGATTTCATGTCGTCTCCTTTTTGTTTGAGCTAGTGAGATGCAGACTTGTGATACTAATATTTGCCTTACCTAAAGCGCACTAGCTCGTGTCAGACCTTTTGTCTGGCCTCTGTGCAAACAATACTTCTTTCGGTCTTGTTCTCACTGCTTGCTTGTAGCCATATCGTCTGGTGTTATTACAAACAAATCATCTTCCATACCCGATACTATTACATATAAGGGGTGCTAAATGGTTCCGCATTGCTCTTGGGGTGCAGATACGTTGAAGCGAGCACCTGTGCTCGCTTCGCTCGCCAGGACCAGGACTCATACTGGTTCAGACCTTGCTACGCCTCCCCGCGGAGCACCCTGGGCAACAGAGAAATCTGGCTAAGGTAGCAAGGATCGGACGATCTCCAGCTGAGGTGGAAACCTGCTGTGGACTTGGAAACTTCCAAGAGAGAAACGACTCTTTCATCTACAGTTCGTCCCGGGATTTCAAGCAAGCCTCAGCAAAACTTTCGTCAGCCTTTTCGACTTTTCGCCAAGGCTCAAGGACGTTTCGCCAGTCCCCACGTCACCCCGACGTCGTGATATCGCCAGAAAAAGTCCTTTTTAGGACTAGGTGGAAAGCGACGTGACCAGGCATAGCGAGTGCCTGGTCGAATCCCCCAACTAACAAACAAACAACAACCGCATTGCTCTTGGCAGACCCAGGGTTAGCAAATAACCAAGATCCCAAAAAAGCACACTCTCGTGGTGCCCACTGAAAACATACATACAGTTGCTCGCGCTGTTTCTGGGTAACAATTTTGGGGATCGTGTCCGTGAATATGGAGGCAGTAGATGGAACTAGAAGTGACTGCAAACAGAAAGGCAATATATTCGAGTTCTGTCCCAACACATGCAGTGGTACTGTCGACACACAGTGATGCTAGTCAGTCCGACTGGAGCATTGGAGGGACGGTCATTGCAAATGTCACGAAATGGGTAGATGTCATGATGAATATTAAGTGTCGTGCGTTAGTCTCCGTAAGGATAACATATTGAGTACAGTTAGAGGGCAGCACAGCGCCATAGCTAAGTGCAAATAGAACGGGAAAACGTTACAAGGAAACAGGAACTAAAGTTTTGTTCAACAGATTCTAGAACCAGGTGCTCCCAAATTTGTGTAGAGTCTCAGTCTTGGATGGGTCTCAGACCCTAACCTCTCATGTCAATTCTGCTATCAGACAGTTCCATACTCCAGCTAAGTTGGACAATCAAGTTTTTCTGTACGAACCTCAACGATGGATCAACGCTGGACTTTTCGACTATAAAGATGCCACTGTTTGCCATCCGTAACTGCGGATGCGAAATAACAAAAAGGACATTTCTTTCTGCAAGACGTCTTTCCAGATATCATCTCTAACACATAATGGCGCGCGAATAACTGATCCAGCTCTTGTGGTATGAACAAAGCCCGTGGGCTTCTTATTATGCCTATTATCTTCCTGCTTTTGGTCACTTTCTTGCTGGTCTTTTTTGGGCCGTGGTGGGTCGGCAACCCTACTAGCCACTTAGCATGGTGAGACTGTTTAACTGACAAGGACCCCCCCCCTCTTACGACTATACTTTGTTTGCAGCGTCAACAGGCTTTCTGCTACACACGACTGGCATGGCTCGGAAGCAGTGTTCCCCTCTATGTCTTTTTATGGAGCCAGCGTGCAGTACGGGCAACGTCTTCAAACGGGTTGCGACGTACGGTTGGTCTTTCCCAGCTACGAACCTCGTTTCATCTGACATTTTCCTTCCCATGTTACATGGCTCGCACTAAGGGATCGTGCACTGGTGGCTCGAGGTTCTGTCCGTTGATCGTTGTTTGTATAGATGAATTAGTATACAGTGCAGGCAATACCCATATGGAGGTTGCGACGTGCGACTAGCTCATACTTTTATCATGTCGATTTATGCGACCGGTCTCATTTCCCAACCTATAAGGTACTTGTCGTTGCGGTTATGACCTTAGTAAATTGTCCGTTATATTTCATCGGGACTTCTGCCATACCGATCTCCACACAACAACGACATTGTGGACTAACGACTCTTTCTTTGCCCCCCACGAGGCACCATCTCACATGCTTGGGTGGAAGTTCCGGTTCTGCCCCTTACGCGATGTACTTCTTCTCGTTTCTCTTTATTTCCCTCCTACTTTATGCCCTTTTCTACGTTACTTTCTTCCTACGTCTCTCTATTTCAGCCAGATAATTTCAAATTATAGTGCGCCTTCCAGGGATAGCCCCTACGATTCCTTGCTGTGCCATCCTTTTGTTCTTAGGATCCCTCCCACTTCCACATTCCTCCTCGCGTGACGTATCTCCGTTCCGGGACCGACGTCTGTCTACCTTCTTCTCTTCTTCTTCTTCTTCGCCTTGGTTAGTTATAAAATGTAAGTGGTAACCTTGCTTGTGACAATGTAGCAACCTTATCGTTCACAGCTATTTTCTGCAGAAACAAGATCTGTAAGAATAGTTAAATTGGGTGTTGATTTTCTGTTAAGATAACACCTGCTTTGCGCCCCCGCCATTGAATTGAAAACGGGAGGATGGTAATCACATATTAAAAAAAAAAATTTTGATTATATTTTTCCAAATTTATCATTTATATTCACATTTATATTGATTTATAGCTATTTGCACTGCACCCGTAGTCCCAAATAGTGTTGTGGTATCCACTTCAAGTTTAGCATGGATGAACCACAGCACATTCCATTAACACTAGACTATTATACTGTGATAGTATCTGGTTGCGGAACCCTTCACAAGCAAACTGGTTTCACAGTAAGAAGTGAGAACCCTTCACAGATAGCAAGAGATGGACGGCGTGAAATGCAACATTGAATGTTTTGCTCTTGTGTAAATGTTGGTACAAATACTTTAAATTGCAGACGAGTTGTTCGCGCACATGTCAGACAGAAAGTCTGAGACAAGGTAGTACGCTTTAGCTAAAGGCAATATTATTTATCACGAGTCTGCATCTTACGCACTCGGACACGGGAGGCAGACATGACGAAACTACAGAAGCAGAAAAACTATTGTGACGCTACTATACCACACCTTGTGTGAGTCCGACAAATTGTGGATAGGCACACCGACCAGACAATAGAATTGGCAAAACGATTAAGTTACGTAACGCTAGGGGCATAGCCTCTTACCAGAGAGGAATATCTAACGTTACGCATGGTATAATAAACGCATACAGGAGTTTTGACAGGTGATAACGCGGATGACAGTTCCCGAGTAGGGTCTGCGTGTCGTCGAAACGGAAGAGGATAGGCGGAGACAGAAAACCATAAGTTCTGATTGGCGGAAGTTTTTTAGCAGGAGAGAGATAAGTTAGATAGACTTAGCTTGGAGGGTCAGAGTCCCTAGGAGAGTCCCCAGAGGTAGTCTCCAGGAGCAGTCCCCGGAGTCAGTTCCCAGGTTAGAGGTCAGTCTCTATCAGGCTTGTCTCGGGCAGTCAGTACTTGTCTCCCCGGAGAGACAAGTCTCAGTTTAGTCATGCAGCTGAGACAGTCACAGAGTCAGATAGTTAGTCGGTATACTCTCTAAGACAGCTTAGAACCCGAATGAAGCAATTCCTGGATGTGTTAGCGTAATTTGTAATCTGAGTTGATTATATTATTGCCCATTGCAGATAATTTAGGATTAGTCTGCAGAGTTGAGGACGGACTCGAATAAGACTAGATTGGGACTCGTGCCTTGTGTTTATTTGCCTCTCTTATGAGTATGATGCTATTAATTGATGTATATCAACTTGTGTAAATAAACCTCATATTATTGTGAAGGAGTGCTTTGGTTAACTGATTGATGTCGAGCAGTATTACACAGATGTAGACCTGGTCACAGCACTAGTATTCCAGTAAGGCCTAAAAGGCATTTTCTTCCGTCGCAAATTATTGTGACACTGCAGATCTTCTTTCTGTCACACTAGTCTGTCCAGGACAGACAGTCAACTTTATGTTTTCGGTAACAAATTGTTTCTGTCACGAATAAGTGCAGATCTTGTTACTGTTACAATACTAATGATTCTCAAATTTCTTTATTTATATAGACACAAAGTTTACCAGAGCTGCAGAATTGTTAAAGGTATGGTTTGACATGAGCGTCGTGGATAAACTTACTAACATGTCATATTCATGATGTAGTGATCAACCCAGAATTGTTTGACTATGGTGATTTGATATGCGACATAAATGTGTTCAGTAGTATGTCATTGCTTTCTGAAAGGCCCAGATGCAACACTTACATGAGGTGGAGATTGAACCTAGTATTTTGGGGTTCGAGTCCAGTTCTGTACAATATTGAAATCCAGTATCCTACTCAGATCTGTAAGCAATCTAGCCTGTGTCCATGTACCTCTGTTATCATATAATAAGTAACATTCTTTCCAGCACGGTGTCTGCAACGTGGGAACTCTGAACGTCTCTCGTTGTCCCGGGTAAGCAGGCCTGCATTGGCCATAGACATGTTCATACATTCTTCGATGTTGCTGGTCCATCGTCTTTTTGATTTTCCTATTTTTCTTTCGCCTGACACTCTGACTTATTCTGATTCATTATTCTGACTTGTTATCGTATTCATTCTGAATTTCTAGGCATTTTACTCTCGTAAGTTGCCGTTTTTCTTGGTAGGAAATCAACTTATAATAATCTTATTATTATGACGTCATCATAGCGTCAAATTTTACAATTTATTCGATAAGTTATCTTCATTTATCTGTGAAAATCTTTCAACACCTAAGCAATTTGAAAATGCGTTAAAAGACTTTATAATTCAGTTGCGATAACCCTTCTGTGTAAAGAAATCTTACAAGCATTAATTTCATTACTGACAAGTTGTAAGCCACTGGAGAAACTGTTTACAAAATACGATAACCTGAAATATAAGAAAAAGTACTTCTCTCTCTCTACCTCTTTCTCTCTCTCTCTCTCTCTCTCTCTCTCTCCCCTTTCGTGCTTTGGAGTTGTTTCTCAAATATTAATATTGAAAAGATGTATAAATACTAATTGGGAACTGGTAGAATTTTATACTACAATTGTCACTTTGTAAGATATTTAATCAACTATAGTTCGTAAGTAGTGCTTGCACTAGACTTAAAATATCTAGAGATAACTTGCGAAAGAAGTCTTTCATTCAGCAATCATACTGGCAGAGTACTAAACAAATTGGTAGCTTACCTTATTCAGGACTTTACCATCATTTTTTGACTATAGTGATTTTCTAGGCAATATAAATACGTTCAGTAGTTTGGCATTTCTTTCTGAACGGTCCGAATGCACAATTGCCTGTGGCGGGGATCGAACCCGGTACCTTGACCGTAACAGCCGTCCTCTGTACCACTCCACCACAGAGCTGGACTGACAGAGTACTACAGACAACAAAGAGAGGAATAAGTGCTATCAAGGTCATGTCGGCTGCAGACATGAAACATTGGTCACTATTTCATCTGGTGCAAGCAGTAGTGTTACCATCGTCGATTATGGATTCGCTCTGCTCACACTGCCACAGGTGAATAGATTGGAAAGAACCCAAAATGATATGATAGCAGTGCTTAGATCTACTAAAATACGCTCATCATTTCTATGAGATTCATATTAGATTTTCCCTACGTTACGGCATCAAGTTGCGCAATTATAGGCATACCTTAATGTCCTCAAAAAATGACGACCTCCCCTTACACCAAAATCTAAATGAAACAAAGATACAACGATTCAAGCGCGAAAAGTCATGGACGGCAGAAGCAATTGCTCAGAGTGTATGAATTGGAAGAAGTAGGGAAAGTTTGCGAATAGTTGGAGGTTGAAAAAGAAAAAATTTATCTGACAAATATAGTAATACAACCACGGAAAGCGTATAGAGAATGCGTTGTTATTAGGACAGAGATGACGGTGTGAGAACGTGTCTAGATTCACTCACAACCATAAGACACAACTATATATATATATATATATATATATATATATATATATATATATATATATATATATATATATATATATATATATATATATATATATATATATATATATATTAATATATATATATATATATATATATATGTATATATATATATATATATATGTATATATATATATATTTATATATGTATATATATATATATATATATATATATATATATATATATATATATATATATATATATATATATATATATATATATATATATATATATATGGCTCAGTCAGTCGACAGAGAAACGAACAAGTGCGGATGTAGTGTCCTTATCAACAAACAAATGGGCTTTAGTGCATGAAAAATCCACTACAGCGTGAACATTGAAATAGAAGCCGGTTACCGCAGCTCTCAGTTGGTGACTAAAATATCAACTCATACCGTGATACTATCAAACTCCTACAGCATATGCTGAGAAGATAGAATGTTGCATGTTAAGAAAGGATTGGGTCACATTACTGAAGAGTTCAGTCGTCCAAAGTATTACATGGATAAACTGCCCAGGACAGGAGGAGGCCAGTGGAAACGAAAGAGTAGCTTCATTGACGGACAAAGATGTGGTTGATGGCACAGAATTTAAAAAAAAATAGGGCCGACCCCAAGTAAATATTGACATGTTGACCGAAAGAAGTAAATATTAACATGTTGACCGAAAGAAGTAAATATTGACATGTTGACCGAAAGAAGTAAATATTGACATGATGACCGAAAGAAGTAAATATTGACATGTTGACCGAAAGAAGTAAATATTGACATGATGACCGAAAGAAGTAAATATTGACATGTTGACCGAAAAAAGTAAATATTGACATGATGACAGACAGAAATCAATAATGGCATGCAGTAAGTCACCAAAGTGTAGATAACATACTTAATCTCAGGTGTCTCCACTCACAAAGATTAAGTGCAAGCGAGTAGGAATAATTATGAATATATATGATAACATATTGGTGCTTGCTGGACCCGCGATTTCCATGGGACTGTCAACCGTCAACAATGTGACACAAATCGGTTTTTACTAGCTCAAACGGCACCAATTTTTAGAAAAGTATGTTACTTGTACCAATTTTTATAAACGTATTTGACTAACACTACTCAGTAATACTCATTTATTACAAAACACATGCAAATAAGATACACAAGAATGTAGGATTCAGGAGAAATGATAGGCATCTACCAAACAATAGGCCTAAATGATGACTAACACAAATAACATGCACACAACAAACAAGATCAATTAAAAAAAGGTCTGGGTATGAAAAATAGGAATGAAGATTGGAGGTTATACTAGGACAAATGCTGAGAAAGAAAGACGAAATGATGTGAGGAAGAAGGTGGAACAAAAGGAGATGTGGAAGAAATAGAGACAAAAGAACGAGAGGAAGAAGAGACAGAGGAAGATGAGGAAGAAGATACAGAAAAAGCTGCGAAAGAAAAGAAATATTAAGAGAAAGAAGAATAGGAAAAGGAGAAGACATAGATAAACGAAGAACAGAATAAAAAGGTGATACTACAGAATTTTAGACAAAGAAGAAGGGGAATAACAAGAGACGGATGAAGAATAAAGAGAAGAAGAAGATGGTAATGATGCAGAAGAGGATGGTAATGTTGAAGAAGAAGATGGTAATGTTGAAGAAGAAAATGGTAATGTTGAAGAAGAAAATTGTAATGATGCAGAAGAAATCGGTAATGTTGAAGAAGAAAATGGTAATGTTGAAGAAGAAGATGGTAATGCTAAAGAAGAGGATGATAATGCTAAAGAAGAATATGTTAATGTTGAAGAAGAAAATGGTAATGATGAAGAAGAAGATGTTAATGCTAAAGAAGAGGATGGTAATGCTAAAGAAGAGGATGGTAATGCTAAAGAAGAAGTTGGTAATGATGAAGAAGAGGATGGTAATGATGAAAAAGAGGATGGTAATGATGAAGAAGAGGATGGTAATGATGAAAAGGAGGATGGTGGCAAAAAAGATGATGGAGATGAATCTGATGAAGAAGAAGATATAAAAACGACGACGAAGAAAAAGATCATGTTGAGGAAGAAGCTGGTGATGATGAAGAAAATGATGAAGACGTTGCTGATGAAGAAGAAGAAGGTGGCGATCATTATGAGGATGATGAAGCTTGTGATGATCTTGATGATGATAATGATGGTGATGATATGATGATTATTACGAAGAAGACTTGAACATTCAGTTTCACGTGATCTATTGTACGAGTATTATGCTCCATGTCAATCCTTATTGCAAATTAGGATCAAGTACCAAAGTACCATATTACATATGGGCTTGATATGGGGGAGGGGTACTGTTTCACATACTGACGCTGATAAGAGAATTCATGTCACGAATGTTGGAGGTGTCCACGATTTCCTTGGATCCTTCTACGCGGAAAGCACTTGACATTTTATGAAAAACGACAGTCGATGCTGATAAGCGAAGCAAATCCGAGTAACTCGCCCCGTAGTCCGGACCACTGCAGTGATTTCAAGTAGGTTAAGAAAAGGTTATCTGTGAGGGCATTAGCAAAAAGAACATAGAGCAATGGTTCTGCGAAAGAGGACAATCACAGTTTTAGTCACTGTGGGAGACACAAGTACAGGATTGTCTGTAAGCTTCTTTGATTGCGTGTCACAAAATTAGATAAGTTAGGGTTTAACGGTCATGCATTGACCAGGGGTGAAATCGAAATACAATAGTATAGCATTGTGATTTGATATGCATGTCGTAATAGGTAACTTATCTGAGGCGTAGTGGTCAATACATTTTAATGTGTTCAAGAGATTCAATCAATCGAGTATCATACCGAGTGGTTTAGACGACCATGCTTCTCCACAACTCTCTGTCTCTTGTGTTGTTAATAAGTCAGTTGGTGACTTCTGTGCCATAACGACAAACCAACCAGTAATTTCTCTCGTTGTCTTCCTCTGTCTCTTATCTCCTTGATCTTTTCGGTGGTTACTAAATGTTCATGTTTTAATTTTCTCATCACATGCGACAAACAATCTTGATTGTCTGTTTCTAATTTTCGCTATAATGTGTCGTTTTACTTCAGCATCACTGAAAACGTCTGTATTAGTTTTATTGGTTGTCCATGAAATTTTCATCATTCTTCTTAAAACAACATCTCAGTTGCCTCCAGCTTATATTTGGCACTTTTATTTGCTGTCAGTGCTTCGCTTCCACAAAAAAGGATTGGCTCAATATAACATCTTAGCAATAGAAGTCGATGTGCTCTCCAAGAAGAAGATAACGGTATTGATGATGAAAAAAGAAACAGATGATGATAATGATGAATTAATAGCTTGAATTATGACCGACATTTCTTGTTTACTAGTGTTGATCGGAGGTCCGTGGAGGATTATTATTGAGCTACGCCCGTGTGGTAACCGGGACCAAGACTTTTAGTTCAGGGTACAAAAGAATAGTGCAATAAGCCTCTGTCTAACAACCTGTCAGCCGAGGAAAAAAACCAATCATTGTTACTAAATCGTCTGGGCGAAGAATCACCACATACACGGGTGCCTGGAGACAGATATGGAGGCTGTAACAGGCTAGGGTAGCCCACCCGAATTGTCAAGGCATGCCGAAATCGGATGTGCTATGCCTACAAGGCGCATAACGGTGGCACAGCGTAATCACGCTCCCGGCGGAAATCGCACGGATATCCGTGCTGGTTACAATGGAGCGAACGCAAAACAAACAAACATTGTTACTGCATGTATTTTTCTCGATTTCTTTCTTGCATCTTCTATCAAATGGTGGTTCTCATGGATAACGGAGAGATGTGGGCCAGTTGACATTGCACCTCTACCCTTTTATGGTTCACTCCTGGGTGGCGAAGAATATAAGGTGGATACAGTGAGACATGTAGTTATTTAGTTATTTAGTTAGTTAGTTAGTTAAGTTAAGTTAAGTTAAGTTAAGTTAAGTTAAGTTAAGTTAAGTTAAGTTAAGTTAAGTTAAGTTAAGTTAAGTTAAGTTAAGTTAAGTTTAGTTTAGTTTAGTTTAGTTTAGTTTAGTTTAGTTTAGTTTAGTTTAGTTTAGTTTAGTTTAGTTTAGTTAGTTAGTTAGTTAGTTAGTTAGTTAGTTAGTTAGTTAGTTAGTTAGTTAGTTAGTTAGTTTAGTTAGTTAGTTAGTTAGTTAGTTTAGTTAGTTTAGTTAGTTAGTTAGTTAGTTAGTTAGTTTAGTTAGTTAGTTAGTTAGTTAGTTAGTTAGTTTAGTTAGTTTAGTTAGTTAGTTAGTTAGTTAGTTAGTTTAGTTAGTTTAGTTACTTAGTTAGTTAGTTAGTTAGTTAGTTAGTTAGTTAGTTAGTTAGTTAGTTAGTTTAGTTTAGTTAGTTAGTTAGTTAGTTAGTTTAGTTAGTTAGTTAGTTAGTTAGTTAGTTAGTTAGTTAGTTAGTTTAGTTAGTTTAGTTAGTTAGTTAGTTAGTTAGTTAGTTAGTTAGTTAGTTAGTTAGTTAGTTAGTTAGTTAGTTAGTTAGTTAGTTAGTTAGTTAGTTAGTCCTTGGATCATCGTCACTGCACTCTGAACAAGTCCATAGGTGCTCAGATCTTTCCTTGAGTGTATCCGCCATTACATGTTGACTGACTGTCCAAGTACGTCGTTGATTGACCATCATTTTTTCTCGCCCACGAAAACTCTCCTTTCTAGCGACACCACATTTCAAACCAAGCTCCTTTATTCTAATCATGAAACAAGAGTCATCGTCACATCTCTCTCTCATAATTCTGTGATACTGCGACACTGTAACACAACCCTTAAGTTACGAAACATGCATTTATAAACCCCCCTAACACAACCATGTCTTTGAGAAAACAAACCTTACACGAGTTTAGGTGTCACTTCGGTTACTAAACTGAGGATGACATGTGCTTCTGTTAGAAAAGATATGTGTTGTCAAGAGCCACCTGCTCATGGCTAAAATGCATTCTATCATCATCCGCCAGCATCATCCATCGTCTTTGAGCTAGATCTGAGTGATATGATGCTCTCAACAGACGGCTCGATGTTCTGTTCAAGTGACGGAAGGATGTGAACACTTTTAAATACCTATGATCCTGCATATGTAACGATGGTAAATGCAGTGGCGTAGCGAGGCGGGGGCGGAGGTGCGGACCGCCCCGGGCGGCATCATTGGGAGGGCGGCAAATTTATTTTCGTCCAGTCTTTCACAATCACTGACATATTGTTTTCATGTCACAAGGGCGGGAAAGTATGATTCCGCCCAGGGCGCCATTGACCCACGCTACGCCACTGGGTAAATGTAATACGTAATTAAAGATAGACTTGAGATGACTTTGTTATACGAAGGCTAAACTTAATTTGCAAAAGCAACATCTGTGTCTATCTATCTATTCGCTAAACCCTTTGTTGCCTTTCAGCGTCAGGTGTAGAAGTGTTTTCTGGAGATGGCCCTCGTGTGTGCTGAGTATATTGTGGAATTTGTCGCCACTTTTATTTCGGTGGTCAATCGTTTTCGTGGTCAGCCTCTAGGTCTGCATTCACTGTATATGTGTAGCATAGCTTGCTGTGGTATGCTGTCTAGTGGTAGTCTGCTGATGTGTGCAAACCATTTGATCTGTTGTCTCTTAATATATTCCAAAATTGGGGCGATGCAGGTTCTTTTTCTAATGTCCTCATTTCTCACTGTCTCTTAGCGATATTCCTAGGATTCTGCGTAAGGGTGCCATTTCAGCTGTCACAAGGTTACGTTTGTCTTGTGCTGTCGTTGTCCATGTTTGCCATTGGTAACACAACGTGTGCATAATAATCGTTTTGAATAGTGTTATTTTAGTGTTTAAATCTACAGTTTTGTTTCTGAAGATTGGTGTCATTTGCCCTTGGGCCTGGTATGCTTTACTACATCTGTTGTGTATTTTTCTTTGCTGTTCTTGCCGTTTGTTGTTATATTGTTTCCTAGGTATGTGAATTCTGTCACTTATTTCAGTCTGTTGTGTCCGTTTCTTTTTGTTCTTCCTATCTTCACTACTTCGGTCTTTTCTATATTTATCTTCATGTTAAATATTTGGCATATTTGATGTAATCTGTCGTTTTGTCTTTATAATTGCGCTTCTGATGATTCTACTAGTGCTTGGCCGTCTGCAAATAGCAATTCGTATACGTTATCCTTCAGCTTGTTTGCTTCCGTACTTTGCAGATGTGATCTATGTATGTTATGAACAATAGGGGGGATAGTACACATCCCTGTCTCACTCCCGAGTGATTTATAAATTATTGGATGTACCTGTGCTCGTTCTTACTGCACATTGACTATTTGCGTATATGCTCTGACATAGAATTATCAGATGTTGGGGGCCTCCGTATGTCTGTAGTGTTATCCATAGTTGTGCTTTATCCTCTCTGTCGAAAGCTTTCTCTTGGTCCACGAAAGTAAAATATAAGTCTTTGTTATGTTCTGTCGCTCTTTCTGCAAGTAGTTTGAGGGCGAAGATTGCATCTGTACAGCTTTTATTTTACCAAAAGCCCAATTGTGTGCTGTTGAGCTGTTGTTCTATATATGACGCATCCTTCTCTCTAGTATCTTGCAAAACATTTTTCCTATGTAGTATAAGAGTGATATGCCTATGTACTTAGTGCAGTACCTCTTACTACCTTTTTTCTTCCAGATGGTAACAATCACCGCTGTATTCCACTCCTGTGGTGTCTTTCATATCATATTGAACAGTCTGTGTAGCCATTTTATACATGTCACTGTTAACATTTTAATTAGTTCTATAGGTATGCAGTATATTCTTTGTGCTTTGCTATTTGGAGCATTTTTAACTGCGTCTTAAATTTCGGATTTCAGGATGTATGGTTCTAGGTTTTCTTCTATTGCATTTATTGTTGTACTCACTTCTCGTTCCTTTAAGTTTAACAGTTGATTGAAGTGATTTTTCAATTTTTCAATTATTTCTTGGGGCCTATTTAGTATGTTGCCGTGCTATTTTTGATTATTTCTGTTGGTTCGTTTCTTTTTTACTTCTCATGTTTTGTACTTTCTTGAAGAACATCTTTGGTGCGTTTTGTCCATCCTAAATTTAATGTTTTTTCCCGTCGTTGTTTAATCTTACTAGTTGTCGTCTTCAGAAAACTCTTCATTTTACTACGAGCTATTGTAGTAAAACATCAGTCTTAGAGTAAAAATGTAACTTTATAACTCATTAATCTTTCCATTATGCTGTATGGTTATGATAATTGTATGTATATGCACCGTTGACATGGAGATATGGATACAAGTCTTCTAGGATACATGCCTTCGAATATAAATGTGACAGACGAAATATACACTTCTTATATTTAGAACATAAGGCAAATGTGGGCATAGTAAATAAAATAGCAAATCTGGCATGATCACATGAATTAGTACTTTAAATGCTACTATCAGTTATCGGTTATTGTCTAAGATTACTCACACTGTCGCAAATACAGGTTGATCGACTGGAGAGGGTCCAAAATGAGCTCATGAGGGTAGTTCTATGTTGTACCACAGATAACCAATCGCTGTCATACGTTTCCTCTAGACCTATCCAAAAACAAAGTAAGACATCCAGAGGCCAGGTGAAGGAATACTTTAAAGCTGCCAACAATTAGCATCACCCTTTATACCAGCCTCTAGATAACACAAAAGGAAGGCGTATCAAACGAGGATGGTCATGGATGGAAGAATATACCCAACTCAATCAACGGAAGAACTCAATCATCGCAGAGGATTTCTCGAGAAAATTGTCGTTATCGCTACATAAGCGAAGAAGGCGAAGAATCTGAGAGTATGGCAGACAGTTGCGACAAGCGGGAAGAAGTGTAGAGCAAAAAGTCATGTGCATCAATAGGTTTATAGTAGACGGATGTACTGAGGTAAGGGGCATGAATAGTGACAATGATGTCAAAGAAGTTGCCAGAGGTAGTGGAAATACTAGATGTAGCTCACGATTTTCTCAACAAATCCTCTGAAATGATTGAGTTCCTCTGTTGATTGAGTTGGGTATATTCTGCCATCCAAGACCTTCCTCGTTTGATACGCTTTCCTTTTGTGTTATCTAGAGGCTGGTATAAAGGGTGATGCTAATTCCGTAGACGCTCGTTCCTTGACAGCATCCTTTTATCGGCTTGGCTACGTGTACGCCAGTTATCTCGCCTCGATACTTGACTAATTCCCAGGTTGTTTTTCCTCCTCTGATAGAGTTTAAATTATTATTACCTTTCATCCCCATAACTCCACTGTCCGACGCATTAAACATTATTCCCATCTTCAGTTTGATCCTAACACCCGAACCGCTTTTAAGGAATTGCCTCTGGTTGCGTATAGGCGCGACAAAAATCTGAAGGACATCTTCATCCACAGCCACCCTTAGGTCTTCTGTTCCCGACCATTTCGATACTGTTTGTTGCTCATGCGGTCGTTGGTACATATGTCCTTATGTGGCTAAGATGCGCTCCATTTCATTTCCCAATGCTACTTTCTTCATCGATAAGGTCTTTACATGTGAATCCCGTAATGTAATTTATGTGATCTTATGTAAACGCTGCGGAAAGCAGTATATCGGATAAACCGTGTTAAGACTGAGTGACCGCTTCTGCAACCATCTTCATGTCATCAAGCACAGAACACTACTTCTGTTGTCACACACTTCAACAGAGTTGGCCACCGTGGTGTTGTTGATATCCAGGCCACTGCCATCAGATCCTGCACCACCGGTGATAGATCTAGGTGCGTTCTAGAAAATCTTCTTATTTATTTAGTTGGGTACCCTTAAGCTTTTTGTACCCTTAAACTATTTAGACTCAATTTCGACCTCACTTTTGTCTATTTCTTGGTCGGTGTAGTCTTTGTCTTCATTCATTTTGTTCTGTCCTTTACGACATCTTTTTTGTTCGTTTCGTTTCCACCTATATTTAAGTTTTTATGTACTTCCTGTTCCTATCCTTCCGGCATCTCACTTCCATATTTCGGTCGGACACGTTTGTGTGGTGTGGTCATTTCTACTCGTCGTCTTTTGATGTTATGTGATTATCTTGATAAAGGGCTTTTGGTCGAAACGTCGATTATGTCCTGTGTGTTGTTATTTGTATGATTTTACCCGTGTTCTGTTGTGTGACGGTGAGAATACGACAGTGATAATGTGCCAGTCGTCGTTCAGTAAGACTGCATTACCTGTTTCCTACGCAAGTACTATTGATACAAATAACGACCGCTTCTAATCGGTAAATACTAAAATCGCATATAACTCATTCACTAATGGCAGATGTTAGGCATGGGCTATTTGCTGTTAGTATGTCATGACGGACTAGAGGTGCGAAAGACTATCACTACACACAGCGTGGGAGGTAACAATAGTGATGCCTGCGTCATAAGTTATGAAATACGTGATACCGTGTCAAATGCTCAATTTCTAGAATTCGCAACCAACGAATGACACATGTCAAGATATATAAATAGCTACAATTAGAAAAGCTTAAGCTCTTGAACACAAATTAGACGAGACGTGGGGTAACGTCATTGTTTAAATTTCCGAATAGTAACCCCCTAATTTGATGGAGGGGAGCGAAGAAGAGAAAGGATTGGTGGACGTGACTTTAAAAATGTGTGTGACACCTGCAAACTGTTTAGAGTAAAATTACCAGTTGCGAGTAGCAACATCATCCATACAAGGTAACACAACAGGCCTCACTAAAGAGTGGCGTTTTCAACCATCACATTTTGGCGAGTTACTTACATGTTCCATGAAAGGACATAGAGTATAGAGAGAAGAGAGAGAGAGAACAGATCAAGTGATTTGGCCACATTATGAGAATGCATCACGAAAAGTTGCCCGTACAAGCATCTCACCAAATGAGATCAGGATACAAAGCCAGAGGAAGACCACGGAAAAGATGGATAGAAAACGTAAGGGACATCCTGTACAGACACGGTCATAGCACAGCCGAGGCCACACATCTGGCTTTAGAACGTAAGAGCTCTAGTTACAATCACGCCTACGCTTAACGGCAAGACTGGATCATAAACCACCTGGGGAAAGACAATAGACAATAGACTTACACGTTTCAACAAATCATCATCAAGCTGATTTATTGGTTCTTGGAACGAAGGTTGGCTGCAACAGACCACCACCCCCTGTCTCTTGTTTTGATGGTGCACTCTGCTAAACTGTAACCTGTCCATCTTGTGACGTTACTATCCCACTTGTAGCTCTGTCATTCCTCTTGCTGGTCTACCTTCGAATTTAACTATTTAAGTAAGGTCTTCAACAAGGTGTCATGTCTTTTAGTCACAGTTTTAGCAAATATTGAATTCTAATTTCTAAGTTGATAGCAGTGTATGGCCCGAGAATAATGTTATAAATTTACTAATGGCCCTTGGCATAAAAATGTTCCCAGCTGTTGCAGTAGATGTCTGATATCAAACGTTAGAAGAAGGGGTCACGGATTTGTCTGAATGAGGTACACAATGGTTAAACTATTATTAAAGTATTTCTAAAAAAAAATAATTTTCTCTATCTAAACATGATGTGTTTAGATTATATTATAAATATGATGTGTTTATATTATATTATAAACATGATGTGTTTATATTATATTATAAACATGATGTGTTTAGATTATATTAGAAACATGATGTGTTTAGATTATATTATAAACATGATGTGTTTAGATTATATTATAAATATGATGTGTTTATATTATATTATAAACATGATGTGTTTAGATTATATTATAAACATGATCTGTTTAGATTATATTATAAATATGATGTGTTTAGATTATATTATAAACATGATGTGTTTAGATTATATTATAAATATGATGTGTTTAGATTATATTATAAATATGATGTGTCTAGATTACATTATAAACATGATCTGTTTAGATTATATTATAAACATGATGTTTCTAGATTACATTATAAACATGATGTGTTTAGATTATGTTATATAAGACATAGTTTAGGTTATAGACACGTGTCTAGATTAAGTTATAGAAGACATGATGTGTCTAGATTATGTTATAGTCATGATGTGTCCACATTATTTGTTGGTAATAAAATATCCCGATTATTTTATAGAAAATACAAGAATCTATAATTTTATTATGAGCACAATTGAAATACCTACAACATAACTCCAAAGACGCTACACAAAAACATTTTTCTCTTAACAAGTAGTCACGGGAAAAACGTTTAGAACCACTATTCAGTACCAAAATTTGTCTGACAACAAAGCTAGCAGTTAACTTGAGACATTTAATTTAATCGATGCAGTTGCTTACACCAAGTCCTTCTGCAGAATCGTCCAACGCGCATATTCCAAAAGCTTGAGTTCACTTGCTGATAAGATTAATCATTTGTTTACTTTTCATATACTTTGTGCTTTCAGCCAATGAAAATCTAGAGAAATATTTGATCTGCCAAAAAAGTAACGTTTGGATTTCGCGCGCAAAATAATCTGGGGGACGACTTAGACCCACACGCGACAGTACAGCAAAGATATGAACTAATTATTCACAAAACCTGATATTTGTGTATGCCTCTAGACTTGTAATCGTATTCTATCTTATGCATACGTCTACGATTTTATCTACAGCTGTATACTGTCTAACAATAATTTATAGACCCCCCTCTCAGTAGGAGGTTTCCACTTAAGGCACCGCCAAGTCTTCTAAATATGAACTAAAGCTCTAGAGCACAGGTTCCCAATATTTTTAGACTCCCGACCCAATATTTTTTTAGACAATTAGTCCCGTTTGTTGCCGTGATCTGATAGGGTCAATGGAAATAAATACTGGTTGTATTTCATGTATGTCGTAAGAGACGGTTAATGAGGTTTTGTGATGGAATTGGCTGTCCCATCCCGTAAAGGTTGAAAGTGACATAGAATCCTTGCTGAAATCATGATATCAGATTTAGGTGGCAATGACATTACTCATTATGTTCTCCGGTCTACATCCTGCTAATATGCAGGAGTTTGGAAACAATGAAGAACATGAAAAGGAAGCATAGTGAAAATAGACGATATTTTATAGAATAAAAATGATCCGCTACCCAGAAACATTTAAAATCGAACTTTTAATAGGGTAAATATCAATCAGTCAGTTCCTCTTTTGCCAAGTTTAGCACATAGGGTGGGTGTCATAGTTCTCCATGCCTGTCGGTCGGTTGCCAAGTTTAGCACATAGGGTGGGTGTCATAGTTCTCCATGCCTGTCGGTCGGTTGCCAAGTTTAGCACATAGGGTGGATGTCATAGTTCTCCATGCCTGTCGGTCGGTTGCCAAGTTTAGCACATAGGGTGGATGTCATAGTTCTCCATGCCTGTCGGTCGGTTCCCAAGGATTGCAGGTCTTGTGCATTTATGCCTGTTGATTTTAATTCATTCATAAATGTTCTTCTGAATATTCAAACAGGTTAAATATAACACACCATAAATCTATATTTCAGCATACGTTTTCAACATAATTTTACCTCACCATATTCTTCTTCTTCTTCTTCTTCTGTGTTCGTTCTCAAACTCCTGCATATTAGTAGGATGTAGTCCGGAGAATGGAATGCGTTGTGTCATGGTTTACAGCATTGCTGCCTTTCGACCTGACACATCCGACTTCAGCATGGCTTTGGGTCACTGGCCCTATATGGGATGGGACAGCCAACTCCATCCCATAACCTCCTTAGTCGCCTTTTACGACATGCATGGAAGGTAAACAGTGTTGCTATTCTTTGCTCCCCTTTCGGGCCCCGACAACACACGGGCGATCTCACCATATATCCATTTATTCCATGCTATGATTGACATTCTAACTCATTAGTAAGATTCAAAATTTGAGTTTTATTTCTCGTTAATGCTAACTGCACGTAATTCATTTGCAACATTGGATATTTTTCGGTGGTGGTTTTCACATGAAAAAGTCATGAAAATTCACTCTCACTGATATGTTTAGCAACACAGCGAGCAAATCTGAAATGAAAATTTCTTTAAATTCTATATTTTTTATTTTACTGTTTCTAACGGCGACCCCACAGAAAACAATTCCGGATCTATAGTTTGGGAACCCGTGCTCAATATAGCAATAATTCTCAACATGAAAAATGAAAAGGGGGGGGGGGGGAATAGAGAAAAAATTGTGAAATTGGAGTGTCACAGGTCCCTCCGAGGGAGGGGGATCATAAGATGGTGACGACTTGAACAACAAACAACAAGAATTATGGCGTTAAAGCTTGTATATATCAAGTGACAAATTCTTTCCAGAACTTTGTCCTCGTTTGGATACTCTAAATGTCTCTCTGTCCCGGGCAAGCAGGCGTCATTGACCAGAGACACGTGCATACATTCTTTAATGCCCATCGTCTTCTTCTTCTTCTCTCTCTGTCACTCTGCCTTCCAGAATCAGCCCTTCGATATATCATGTCGCTTTAAGTGTCCAAAATACTGTAGCTTCCTACTTATGATGGCATTTAGAAATCACCCTTCGTTTAGTTTCAGTAATTTTAAAATTTCAATGTTCTTCTTTTTCCTTGTCCATGATATTCGTAGGATCTTTCTGTAGAACTTCATTTCAAATGAATTTATTCTTCTGGATATTGTCTTGTTTAAAGTCCAAGTCTCGCATCCATATATTGCCATTAGGAAACACATAATCTTATAGTGTCGTTATTACTATTTTGCCATAGCTTTCTCATTTGTGTTAATTTGAGTGTTGCAATTGCGTGCGAGTCTTCTTCTAATCTCGACTGAACGATCTCCGCAACTGTTTATATTTGCTCTCAGATATTCGAATTTGTTTACATATTCTAGATCTATATTGTCTATGTTGATTATTGGTTTGATCTTTGTTTTGTCTGCGTTTAAATATAGATTTTTTTTCCACACTCATCCGCATCGCTGAGGATAGAATTCGCTGGAGGACTCTGTGTGTTGAAGCTTCCAATGTGGTACCCCTACGACCCTGAAGGGTTATGGGTTTTATTGATATTGATATTGAAATATAGATTTTGGATCTTGCTGTATTTCATTGTTGTTGTAATTAGCTGTTTCAGTCCCTCGGAATGTGTATTAAGAGAACTGTGTCATCTGCATATCATATTTCTGGAATCTTGTACCACCGATATTTAATGGTTGAAATTTATTTTCCTCTAGTTCTTTTCTTATATTTCTCATTATATTCTCTGCATAGATGATAAAAAGATAAGGGGATAGAGTAAACCCCTGTCTTCACTTTTAACAGGGAACTATTCAGATGTTTATCCCTCCACTCTTACTGCTGCTTGTTGTTCGTGGTATAGTGTTTCAATAAGATGTATTAGATATTTGGGGAAATCCATGTCTCACATAATGGACCATAGATGGGGATATTTAAAACAATTAAATGCCTTGGTATAGTCTTCGAAACGCATATGTAAGTCTAAGATGTATTGTCTACATTTCTCAATTATATACCTCATGTTGAATATGTATGTTTTGTTTCTTTTCCTGCTCGACAAACGGCGTGAACTTCACGAATTTCTATACCATGCCGAAATTGGATGTGCTAGGCCTACAATGCGCATAACGGTGGCACAACGTAATCACGATCCCGGCAGAAATCGCATGGATATCCGTGATGGTTACAATGGAGCGAACGCAAAACAAACAAACAAACCAAACGAATTTCTATTTCTAATTTGCGCTATATTGCTTAAGCAATAATGCTTTTTTCTTAGCACCGGGGGACCACGGAAGAAAATGTGCACTAATATGGGGACCATGGTCCTAAAAACGTTGAGAATCACTGCTCTAGAACTTGGAACCCTCCCCCTCCTCAGCGCCATTGCACGTAGGAAGAGCAACTTGTTCCTAATTCCTGAGGACAGCCACCAATAATTTATTATATACTTATGTTGTGTAGTAGTGCATTCTTTAACACTGAATTGCGTCAAATTGCATTTCAAGTAGTTGTATAGTAGTTGAAAAAGGGGGGAGGGGGTCAAGTCACCAAATGATAAAGTCAAGAACACAATCTTTTCGCACCTTAAACCTAATTTGTACCATTTCTCAACTACCGAAAGGTATCAAAAGATTGAACTCTGCGTGAGGTCCTCAAACACCCCTGTAGGAGATCTGTGGGGCAAAGATTGTTTATTCATAAAATGTTACGGTAGCCCGTTTTGGTTTCAAAATATATCAATGATTTACGTCTGACGTGTGCTTTAAAACTAACAAAACGACAATTGCATGTTATAATATGAAAATTGAGTATAAGGATTGATATGAAGATTAGAGGATTGTAGTCGCCCATGTGTTGTCGGGGCCCGAAAGGGTAGCAAAGAATAGGAACACTATTTACCTTTCACGCATGTCGTAAAAGGCAACTAAGAAGGTTATGGGATGGAGTTTGCTGTCCTATTCCATATAGGGTCAGTAACCAAAGCCATGCTGAAGTCGGATGTGTCAGGCCGAAATGCGCAAATATCGTAACAATGTTGTAAACCATGACACAACGCATTCCGTTCTCCGGACTACATCCTGCTAATCTGCAGGAGTTTGAGAAAGAACGCAGAAGAAGAAGAAGAAGAAGAGGATTGTAGCGATTTTATTGACGCTCACAAGCAACAGCGTTACAAACAACTAAGCACAGAAGAAAATCCAAACAAAACGTTTACGTAATAAATGGGTCGTACGGAAGACTAGAAGATAAGTATGCATACTTAAAGGCAACATTCCTGATACTACAAAAGTCAACCAAGTTCGTCTTGTTGGTCCAACGATTAAATAAGTGGTCCGATGCACTCTTTCATTGATGTTTTGTATGTTTTGATCTTTATAAATTACGAGCAATGAAACTATTGTTGTCTATGTGAATTTTAGTTTATATATGGGAAGGGTAAGGGTGTCTGGGGTTCTCTAGACCTTTCTTTCAACTCTCAGCCAGCTGAAGACGGATGTGTCGGATCATAGGCGCAAATACAACGGCGACACAACGCATTTCCATTCTCTGGATTACATCCTGCTGGAAATCTAATAGGACCATGGTCCTGTTACAAGAGGGATCAAGCGGCAGTTTGAGAATGAACGCTGAAGAAGAAGAACTATCAGCGATATACAATGATTTCGGAATAAGCATCCTATACTGAGATGAATTATATGTGTACGTAAGCAGAAGGAATAATATGTGTACAAACCATATGTGTACGTAAGCAGAAGGAATAATATGTGTACAAACCATATGTGTACGTAGAAATACGAGTTCTAGTATGTCTCCTATTATGAAAAAGCACATCATAGATTAAATCTTCATACCAACATTCTGTTATCAATGTTAGACATGGACATTAACTAAATAACAAGAGAGAAAGGTTACTAAGTTTGAAATGAGATGTCTAAGAAAAACAGCAAACAGAGCTAGAATAGATAATGTGAGGAATGCAGAACTGTTGGAATAACGTCTGTGATCAAATATATTGAAAAACTGAGACTGAAGCGATCCAGCGGTTCTGAAAATGAATATAAATAACCCAAATATCGGAGGATGTATTGTATTTGTTGCTTTTATTTATGGTTATTTTCTATATTTTATATTGATATAGTAACCTATTTACTTTATTTGCATTTGCTTCTGAAAATGAACTCTTACTGACCTACGGCAAGAACTTACAACATGAACGTGGAAACAGGATAGAGGAAGACCAAGAAGAATGTGGATTTAAGGAGTTACACACGTTCTGAAACGTTACAGTATTATTGCATATCAAGCAACTAAACGTACCAGAACCCTAAAACACATTATAATTGAATTCCGCGATGCTTTATAGCAAAGACAGAAAAAAAAATTTCGATAAATTGAATGTACAGAGACATCGAATCACTTGGAAACCTGAAATCACATGATGGCATCAACATTGGTCAATTTTGACCACACATCCCATATGACTGCATAGAATCAATAAATTTATATTTAAATTAATAAATTATAAACATAAACTGAAAAACATAACCAAGGGAAATAATCACATAAGTGGGCACTAATTCCAAACCAGTTCCAGAGTCGCTTTTTTTTTGCTTCCCTTTCAGTCCACGACAACACATGAGTGATTAAGATGGGTGATTGTGGCGTATGAAGAGGTGGAGGACCTATATCATCATCGGGTGCCATGCTGGCTGGCGTAGGCGTCCATGGCTCTCTAAAGCTCTCTATCTCCATTATGTATCAAGATCGTTGTTGTTTCCCTGCCGTGCCAGGTTGTCAAACTCTAATATTTTCTAACGTTGTCGCCTTCTGTCTCTGTTGCCTTCAATCTTGCATGTTGTGACTATGTTCTCCAAATCTCCCTGTCTCATGAATTGGGCAAAAAATGAAGATTGTCTTTTTCTTATATTATTGATTAAGGTACGTTTCACATTTGACTCCTTCAACACCTCCACGTTATTTTTTTCCCATTCCATTGAATTCTCAGCATTCTTCTGTAGAACCACATTTCTTTGCTTCTAATTTCCCACTTTCATGTTTGTTTATTGTCCAAGACTCGCATCCATATGTTATCCATATGTTATCCATCGCATCCATAACTAAATTTATTAAATCTTGAAGGACTTCCTCACTTTTAGCAATTAGAACAGTGTCATCCGCATATCTCAAATTATTTATGTTATATCCTCCCATTGATATTCCTGGGATATCTACTATTGCACGTATTATGTTTTCACTCTATAAAGAGAAAAGGTCTGGTGAAAGTACACATCCCTGTCTAACTCCTTGTTTTATTTGTTGAAAAGGGCCACATTGATTTCCTACTCTTATTGCTGCTGTTTGTTGTCAGTATACGTTCTTGATTTTATTCTTCTTCTTTCGTTCACTTGAAACATGTCTATATCTGTAATTCTGTCTCCTTAATAAAACTCACTGTCTTTTGTAGTTCATACAGTCTCCCATAGAGCTTTGATTCCAGTGTTGTTTCCTCAGGCCAATATGTCTGCCTCAGCGTTTCATGCTCAGAACACTCTTGAAGTATATGTTTGGCACTCTGTGCTGCCTGTCCACATGTACACATGGCCGTGTTGCCAATCTTGAACTTTGTATACATGTGACTGCGGAGTCGGTTGTGTCCTGTTCTGAGACGTAGAATTATAACTTGTTCTGGTCTGTTCATAATGTGATAGTCATCTTGTGTTGGTGTTTGTGGCTTTCTTATTGACTTAATCATCTGTTTTTTTCTGATGGTAGGTGATTGGTATATCTGGTTGGTCTTCGGCAGCAACTTCCTTAGCCAGTTGGCCAGTTGGTCTGCTTTTTCGTTTCCTGGTATTCCACAGTGAGAGGGTACCCACTGCATGGTTACCCTATACTGGTAAGACAATTCGCTAAGTAGTTTTTTCAAGTCTGTTAGTTGTCCAGACTCGAGAGCTTGAAGCACTGACAGGAATCTGTCAGGAATACCACAGGCTGTAGGTCAGAGTTGGAGTTCAGCAGTTTTTTTTAGCTGCCACACTAATTGCCTGGATTTCAGCATCATAATTATTGCAGAATTTTCCTGTGGCGGTTCTGATGGTATCTCTAGGCTTGTGTGGATATTCTATATATACGCCGGCACCTCCATTCCTCACAGCATTCTGTGCTGACCCATCTGTGTACACTCTGACCCATATATCTTGTGGATATTCCTCATCCAGGAAAATGAGGGTGACTGTCATTCGCTGCACACTGTTCTGTTCGTCCTCGCTTAGTATTCCTTTCACATGGGTCTGAATGGATATTGGCATTCCATGGCTTTCACTCCAAGGGGTTTGTTCTGGTACAGACCTTAAGGGGCTGTCAACTTCAGATAGGTCTGTAAGTTGTCTACGGAGTCGTTTAGCTTGATGGATAAAGCTGCTTCTTTTCAGTCGCCCCATTGCTAGATTTTGGAATCTTTCCTTCATTGGATAACTTGGCATACACTGAAACTTTTCCCGCTTGAATTAGTACTTTTGTGTCTCTGCGTTCGCCAAGTGTTTGCATTCTTCCCATTTTCAGCATCTCTGCTATGGGTGTTGATTTCATTGCTCCGAACATTATTCTAAGTGCCTGGTTTTGCACTTTATCTAGATCTTGTAATGTGGTGTTTGATGCAGGACACCACGCAGCTGATCCATATTCCAGGTGTGGTCTTATGCCTTGCTGGTAAACTTTACTGAGTATATTTCCACTGGCTCCCCATGTGGTTTCACTTAGTTTTCTCAGGATAGTTAACTTCCTCCTGGCTTTTGTTGTTGCTTTGTTTATGTGCTGCTTCCATGTCAGCTTATCATCAAAAGTAACTCCGAGGTATGTGGGTTGTTTGTCTTCTTTCAAGAGCTCTCCATCTATCTTGATATGACCAACCTTTTTGTTTTGGTGAGAGGGTAAAGAGTGTAGTGCTGCACTTATCTGTGTTAATGCTGACGCACCATCTATTTGCCCATAAGGTTAGGGCATCGATAGCTCTTTGTATTTGTTTAGTGGCCACTGTTGCATGTTCTTCCGTGCACCAGATCACCAGGTCGTCAGCATACATTGCCACTTTGATCCCGTGTGGTAGTTCAGCAACTAGGTCAGTGATGTAAACCAAGAAAAGTGTGGGCGACAGGACTCCTCCTTGGGGGACTCCATGACGCAGTAGAACTTTCTTGCTCTTGCGACCATCTAATTGTACCCTGGCTCTTCTATTATGCAGGTATGCTTTTACCCATTTGTACATTCTTGAGCTAACCCTGCAATTTCGCAATTTCTTTAGGAGCCCTTCTTTCCAGACCTCATCAAATGCTTTCCTGAGGTCTATCCATGCTGCTAGTACCAGTTTCTTTTCTTGGAAGGCATCCTCAATCTCTTGGAAGAGGTAGGTTGCCTGATCTTCAGTAGAGTAGCACTGTCTGAAACCTGCTTGCTGTGATACCAGATGGTTTTCACTTTCAAGGTACCACTGCATCCTAAGATTGATAATGCTTTCCATTGTTTTACATAGACAGCTTGTGAGGCTGATGGGCCTGTAGTTGGAGACTGTGTTGCCATCTTTTGCTGATTTGAGGAGTGGTATCATTATTGCTTCTCTCCACACCTGTGGTACATTACCTGTGGACCAGCTTGTGTTAAAGATCTGCAGTAGCTTTGCTCTTGCTGCAATTCCCAGGTTTCTAATCATTTCATTGGACACTCCATCAGCTCCAGGGGACTTTTTCATTTTCAATTTGGATATTGCATGCTCCAGTTCTCTCGTTGTGATTGGTGCCTCCATGACTTCAGGTATAGGTTCGCCTTGTCCAATGTTTTGCTGGTTCTCTCGAACCTCCTGTTGTTTGTCTGGGCTGACTTTGACATTATTGTCTTCTGCAAAGGAATCTGCAAAGTAATCAGCTGCATGTTTACCTGTTAAAATGTTTCTATCTTTATAAAGTGTGATCCTGGTATTTCTCCCTGTACCGTCATCATTTAGTTGTTTTACAAGTTTCCATAATTTCCTAGTATCTCTTTCTAGGTTCAGCGACTCTGTTTTTTCTTTCCAGCTGCTCCGTCTGGCTTGTAACTTGGCTCTTTGAAATTTAGCCTTTGTTTGCTGATATTTGTTGTGATGTTCTTGGCTAGGTCTGTTCTCAGCCTGCTGTCTAGATGTTTCCATCTCATTTTGCAGCTTTTCCAGTTCATCATTCCAGTAGGGTTTGTAGTTTTTGCGTGCCCCCCTGGGTATGGTTTTACTAGCAGCATGTAGTATACATCTATTAAATTCACTCACTGCTCTATTGATGTCTTTGTCCAAGTTCATGTCCTTAGCTAGAATACTGGTTAAATGATGGTACATTTTCCAGTCTGCCCTTTTATAGTTCCACCTAGTGAGCGTACTTCTATCCTTGGTAAATTCATTGTGGATTTCCAGAAATACTGGTCTGTGGTCACGACCTCCAAGCTGATTTCCAACGATACGTGTGATGTTCCATTCCAAGCCTGGTGAGTGGAATGCCAGGTCTGGTGTAGAGTGGTGTGCCATGCTCTCTAGTAGAAGGTTGGTGAGTCTGCTGGCTGGTTAATAAGGATGAGATTATTTTCATCCTGCCAGCTCTCAAGTTCCTCACCTCTCTTGTCGATATGATCGTAGCCCCAGCTCTGAGAGTGGCTGTTGAAGTCACCACACACCATACGTCTCTCTTTGTCTGGAATTGTGTCTAGTGCCAATGGTTTATCATTTGGGCAGTAGTTGTTCAGGAGATGGAATTATGCACTGTCTGTTTTTAGGTGGAGCATCTGGTATTCTGCCCCTTCCATATATACTTCCAGCTGACATGCGCTGATATTGTTTTTAACAAGTGTCAGAATTCCACCCTTTCGCCTGTCCTTTCTGTCAGACCGGTAGCACTGGTAGCCTCTGATTTTGAAGGCTATGTCGCTGCTGAGGTGTGTTTCTCGGATACATCATATACTAACTTGTTCTTCACTGAGGACATTTTCAAGTTCCAATTTTTTGCTGTATCCATCTCTTTTACTGTTGACACCCTCAGCATTCCAGTGCATTATTTTTATTGGTCGTTTGTTTGTTTGGCCAGTAGCTCTATTCCCTTGCCTCCTGGCTCCTCGGGGCAATTGAGAAGGACTTCCAGTAACTGAGGTTGGGCCCTTTCGAGGTATAGGGCCCGGCACCGTCCCTGCCTGAACGTCCGCCACAGGGCAGGCACCATAACTATTTATAGATGTAGACATGTTTCCATTGTGTTTTGTGCGTGGCATCCTGATTATCTGTGCGCCTTTTGGCTGGATGCCTCCGTCTTCAGCACTCTGCTTACTAGGGCAGGACTATGGTCCTGCTTGAGTGGGACTGCCCGACCAGTCTTAGTTTCCAGCCCCTGATGGCTGAACTAAGCCCCATCACCTCTGCACGGTGCTGGTCTCGATGGGGACGTTCTTGATGATTCTTAAATTCCTCTAATGTGATATTTACTGATCATGGTGCTTTGCCATATTTCATATGTCTTAGGGCCTCCCTTACTACTGATGCGAGTATTGATGGACCCTCGCCGTTATCTTATATGTTTAGCTCGGATCTATTGTCATCATAAAGTTCTTTGATAAATTCTGACTATCTTTGTATTATGTGATCTTTACCTATTAATACCTGCCCTGTCTTAGATTTTAGACACCCTATAACTGTTTGCGTTCTTTTCCCGGTTATCACATCAAATTGCTTGTGTAGTAATGTTAGTCTTGGTTGTAATGTGATTCTATTTTCGTGCATTTCTTGTTTAGCCAGCTTTATTTTACTACTTTGCATTTCTCTATAATCTCCTTATGTATTTTCGGATATTCCTCTATTTTTTCATCTGGTGCTCATCATTTCTAATATTTCTTCAGTCATCCATTTCTGTTTAGATGTGTGTTTCACTTTTGGTATTATCTCTATAGATGTTTAGTTTATCGAATGTTTTAGCATGTCTAATTGATCTTCAATACTCTGAATCTTTACAATGGCAATGTATATATTATGTACAATTATGTTGTATCTTTCTTTAATGTCAGCATCCGATTTAAATAATGCTAAATCTAATACTTGGCGGTCTTCAATCTTATACAACATTTCCCCACCAGAAATTTATGATCACCGTTGCAGTCAGCACCTGGCCTTGTTTTCATGGATATAGTGCTGTTTCTATGTCTTTTAGAGACTAAAATGTTATCAATTTGATTCTGTGGATTATCTCATGGGATAATCCACGTACACAGCCTTCTTGGGTGTTGCTTGAGCAGTGCATTCCCTATTATTAAGTTATGCGCTTATGCCCATTCTATCAATAAATCACCTCTTTCATTTTTAACCCCTAACCCAAATCTTCCAGTCACATTCTTTGTATCGCCTACTTTTGCGTTAAAGGCATATATATTTGATCAAATTCTCACAAATAGGCACAAAATAACAACAACAATCCCGGTGCCAGAATCAAAGAAGAAATTCCGATGAATAAAGGTAACGTGAAGGTATGAACAACACCTAGGATAGAGTGCAGTATTTAGTTGCAGACAAGCAGGAATGAAGGGCGTTGTCACTTTCCAATAGACTATATTACTGCTGGCTGCAGTAAGTAATACAGGTGGATAACTGTTAGTCTAAGGAAATGGATCTTAACGTAGAACATTTATAGGACGAATGTATATGTAGGACAATGTATTTGTAGGACAATGTATATGTAGGACAATGTATATGTAGGACAATGTATATGAATCTCTGCAAAGCAACTTCTGAGGACCCAAGATGCCCTAAACCCGATCGCTGAATAATAATAATAATAAAGAATAAAGAATAATAATCGCAGTGTTTAAGTTGACAATCCTTATTCAGGTAATACATACATACATACATACATATATTTTCTCACACACACACATATGTATCATATGTGCAAATATATGCATCGCACACAAACGTATATGTATTTGAACTCTCAAAACACACACACACACACACACACACACACACACACACACACACACACACACACATATATATATATATATATACAAAATTTAACACATATCAATTTTTAATGCCGTAGGGGTGTGAGATGTTAGCGAACTCATATTTCAGTGGCTCTGCATATGAGGGCGGTAGCCATCTCCTCTCCCTCGCAGTCTTTAATTCCCCAACAACCCAGCGCCCAATCGAGGTTAGGTCGTCCCGGGAGCTGTTCCCAACTAGCAATGGCTCTCTCTCTATATATATATATATATATATATATGGAGATATATATATTAATTATGCAATAAACTTGAAAAGCTTCCTTGTTAAGATCCTGTGGTGGGGAGAAGACAATTTGTCTCGACATGGGCCACGGAAGAAGAAAGGTTTGAAACCACTGGCATAAAGGATATAGTGACGAAATGGGAAAGAGAGAGAGAATTACAGAACAGCTGCAAAATTAATCCACACCCATTTCAATACAAAAATTATACAAGAATGGTATCGTGTTTATATAAGCATTGGTACGTAAACAAAACAGGCGAGTGAAAAATGCAAAATGTGACGCCAAGTTGACTGTCTGTGGACAGGGGTTTAACATTTGATCTGACGTCAATTCAGAGAGTGTCACAGTATAGATTTATACTATACATAGACAAATAACACAGGAACCTTTGAAAGGCAGATTTATCCTCTTTAAGAAGACGAAATTAATCACAGTTTGTGTAAAGCTGATAATGTTTTCTGAGCTTCTACTCAGATCTAGGCGTGGAGCTGTAGATATAGAAAGTAGCACTTGTTTAATTCCACCTAAAGTCAGAAGGATTAAGCATTTAAATACACTTGCGTGGGAGAGACATTTATTAAGGCCGAAAAAATGTCCGCTATGTTGCGATTACCCTTGAACACTGGTCTTGCATACAACAGCGAGAGCAGACCAGAGCTGTACAAGACCAATACGTCATTGGAATCTGATTTAACATAACGACAGTTTTTAAAAGACGTCATTGAAATGTAAATTTTTAGCATACCAAAGTACTGTTGCACAAAATGTTTAGATATATTGGAATGTTTCGTGTTAAAAAAACACCGGTGAATAGTGGTGTTGAAGGATTAAAGACTCATATATGTGGCACACATCTACACTAGTCCACCTGGGTTACACGATGACGTATGATCATTAAAATATTTGGCAATCAAAGCCACCCGAGTCAAAAAAGTAAGAAGTAAAGTTTCTTTCCACATTATCGAGCCGTATACAAATTACATTATTTGATAAGCGAGGTGCGATATAAATAAACTAGTCTCTAGTTATTTTAGTTAAATTATTTTGAAAGTTGATCAATATGAAAACATAAGATATGTTGTAACATAAATAAACGGTTGAAGAATTCCTCCTTAAATAAATATTTTGATTTGCGCCACAATACTCTTTTGCTGCACCCACCAACAAGCCCGTAGATAGGGAGAGAGTTTGGGGTGCTGAAACCTCCCCCCCCCCCTCCAGCAAATCAGAGCATGTTTTCAGTACTAGGGGTGTAGCCAAAAGGTGGGTAAAATTTCCTTCCTTAACTAGTTTAAAAAGTTCATCATAATTATCATCAAAAAGAGACACATGAAAATGAACAAATGACGCATTCTTAAAGTAAAAAAATATCTCCTTAATGAAAATGTATCTGAGGTCGTGTACACAATGAATGACATACAAATATCGAGATCGATCTTTCTCATATTATTATATGGAATATGTAGTTGGAGGCACAACCAAAATCAATCATTATTTATTACCATTCTTTTAGTCCACAGTAAGTGAGATTTTAATAAGTTGCCGAAACGATGGTGTGGAAAGATAGCTGTTTCAGCTGCGGACTCCAGTCCAATTTGGTAATATCAGAGGTTATCATAAAAAATATATCACAAGACAAAATATAGAAGTTCAGGTTATCCTACCATCTTTTTTATATAGAAGTGTAATCTTCCCATGATAATATATGTTCTTTCAACAGTAGTACATTTTGGTTTTAATCAATGTTCACAGTCATTATATATAATGGAAGTTGTAGTTTAGTTAAAGCTTCAGGGAAGTAAAATCTCTGCTAAAACAATCTATACGACTTCAGGAGAGAACTAAACAGAAACTATAGCCATGAGCAAAACAAAATTAAAAAATTTACCTGAAATGATCAGGGCACGATATTTCAACTGAGAAAGGTACACTGCCTTCTAAAGGAACACACCGTATCGATATCAGCGACTTCAGAGCAGCAGCGCATCTTCGAATAACAACATCTTCGGAGCAGCAGCGCATCTTCGAATAACAACATCTTCGGAGCAGCAGCGCATCTTCGAATAACAACATCTTCGGAGCAGCAGCACGGACACCAGAACTCGTACTAAATAATTGTTCCAGTTTCGCTGTTCACAGAACGACAATCTGTTCCACCGGAGCATCTCTGCAAAACAAGTTGTTGGGAAACCCAAGATGGCATAAAACAAACATCTCTATAAATGACTAATATTGGATTGGATGTTTAACAATTAATCGCAGAAGTTCAGACAGTTTTTCAATAAATACGCCAGAGAATATACTGATTCTTTCACAAGATCTGACAAAAGTATGCATAGTTTTTCAACATGTAACTAGCTTTCATTCAACCAATCAAACCCTTTACCCACAGATGAATATACACAACACACACATTCTCCCCAGGTAATGAGCTATAATGTTTAATTAAAAAAAAATAAGTAGCACATCCTATTTGGGGCATAGCCATCAACCAATCTTCTGACTGTATTCATATCTAGCAATTAAATACGTGCAATAGTTTGCCCTTGCGTTCTGAACGATCCGAATGCACATGTGAACAATATTCACCTACATTGTAGCCAGGTATTGCTCAGCAAAGTATATCACAATTGCAACCAGGTGTTGCTGAGCAAAAGTATGATATCAAATTAACAATGTAACCAGGTGTTGCTGAATAAAAGTAGGATATCAAATTAACAATGTAGCCAGGTGTTGCTGAATAAAAGTAGGATATCAAATTAGCAATGTAACCAGGTGTTGCTGAACAAAAGTATGATGTCAAATTAACAATGTAACCAGGTGTTGCTGAACAAAAGTATGATATCAAATTAACAATGTAGCCAGGTGTTGCTGAATAAAAGTAGGATATCAAATTAGCAATGTAACCAGGTGTTGCTGAACAAAAGTAGGATATCAAATTAACAATGTAACCAGGTGTTGCTGAACAAAAGTATGATATCAAATTAACAATGTAACCAGGTGCTGCTGAACAAAAATAGGATATCTACACAATTAACAATGTAGCCAGGTGTTGATAAAGAGAGGAAGATTGTGAATAACTCCGGAATTAAATTGCTTCAATCATAAATCAAGGATTACAAAGATATACTGCAAAATTTGTCACGTGACGGTAGCAGTTACTTATTAACATAAATATTGATCCCATGTATTTTCTAACTAATAAATTTCTATCTAACAAATAGGTAAATACGCGCGTGTTTGACAAGTTTCTACTAGTAAAGCTCAAAAATATATACAAAAGTCGTGACACTGTAAAATAACTCACAGCAATGTTTGTTTACAGCAGTTGTAATGGTGTAGGCAAAACAAGTAGCACATCCTTGTAATTAGAGTTTCATGCTCTAATTCATAGGTTCTCAAAGTGGGCACTGATGCCTTCATCATTAGAATTAGTTTCTAAACTTCCTAAATCTTAGAACTCAAAGACGACGGATTGTGGGCGAACATGATAACATCCACAAATGTTGTCGCTTATTTCACAGGTTTATATAACGTTTTTAATGAAGTCAATCTACAATTGCAAGATGATGAATTGAATTAAAATAAAACACGTTACTGTAGCTTTTGTTGGGAAACTTCTGTTCAAACGGAATTTAAACCGAGGAGAATATAATCTTTTTTTCAAATGTATCAGCAGGCTCTCAAAATGTACCTACATACTGTCAACATTTGGTGGTTCTCCATGATGATTCAATGAACGATTTAAGGATATTCTAAACAATAATATACCAAATTGGATTATAGATCCTTTCTCACATGCAAACACAACAGGATCAGCAAATTTAGAAGAGGTACTATAGTACTCACAACAAATGAAAAACTAAAAATACATTTCTTCTTCTTTAACGTTCATTCTCAAACCCCACCCACGCTGGATCTCTCGTGTAGCAGGACAATGGTAACTAGATTTCTAGTAGGATGTAGTCCAGAGAATGAAAATGTGTTGTGTTGTAGTTTTATTTGCGCAAATGACCCGACACATCCCTCTTCGGCTGAAAAAAAAATACAATTCGAAAGTGGATACCAACAGTTCTGGCTTCAGAAATCAATACCGGCAGTGTTTCCTGGATTATGGAAAATAGTGCATAAATTATGATTTGCATCTTCTTATTTGGTTGAGCATGGGTTTAATGCTGTAGCTAACTTTCTGTCTAAGAAAAGAAACCGATTGCATATAACTGAGCATGGAAATTTACAATTCTTTTGAACGAAAATTGAACCCGATATTAACAAACTTTTAAAAATGTATTAGACTAACCCTTCACATTAAATTGTACTTTTGCTTTGTAGTTTTACTTTATAAGTTGGAAATAAACAATTTTGTAATATATTTTATGGTATTTCAGTTATTACAATAAGATAGTTACTAATGTAATATAATCTCCTAATATGTATTCCGAATTTTCATATCTAAACCATCGTATGAAACTGTGCATAATTTTATTCAAGCACATGCATTACAATCTTCACATATCGTCTATGTTTTATCCAAATCGGTATAGCAAAAATTGTATTCAAGATGAGAGACGTATTGAACACTACTTTTTCAACAACGGCATAAGCAGTAATGTATCATTTGTTTCTATTTCGGGGCCCCCCAAAGGGGAGCACAGAATGGCAACACTGTTTACCTTCCACGCATGTCATAAAAGCGACTAAGGATGTTATGGGATGGAGTGGCTGTCCCATCCCATATAGGGTCAGCTACCCAAAGCCATGCTGAAGTCGGATGTGTCAGGCCGAAAGGCACAGATATCGCAGCAATGTGTAAACCATGACACAACCGCATTCCGTTCTCCGGACTACATCCTGCTAATCTGCAGGAGTTTGAGAACGAAAACAAAAGAAGAAGAAGAAGAAGTTTCTATTTACGTCGAAAATATCATACGGCAGGACCTGGAAAACTTATAATAGTTGGGAGGGGGGATTTACAACATTTATGTCTTGTAAAGTGGGCGGTGGGCCGAAAAATTTTTTAGAACCTATGTTCTAATCCAATGATATATTATTTTCATTTTGTGTTAGTCCGCTATAAAATAAAAATGGTGTCCTATTTTCACGTTGTTGTGTCCCTTGTGAACGGCACTAACAAGACAGGGGGTGAACTCAGCGAAAGCAATGAGAGGAGAGCTTGATGAATCGGTTACACGGAAAATATTCCGAATGAATGTGTCAGAATAGTGTATGAGTGTATTTATAATTCAGGTCAGTGAGAGCAGGAATTCTGTGAGCGTGTGAATGCATTTCCGTGTGTATATTAAAAGGTTAAAAGCCAAGAGAATTTCACGGACAGAACAAATACACCAAATAAGCAGGTCTTTGATGCAATTTTGAATGGACAGGGAAACAAACACACACAAGCAGGGTTTTCATACATTTTGAATAGAAAAAGAATGCCGCACATAAGTTGTTCTTTGATACATTTTGAAGAGACAGACGAACTAACAAATACGCAGGTATTTTTTGCTACATTTTGAATTGAAACAACTACGGAGAAACAACTACGGAGAAACAACTACGGAGAAACAACTACGGAGAAACAACTACGGAGAAACAACTACGGAGAAACAACTACGGAGAAACAACTACGGAGAAACAACTACGGAGAAACAACTACGGAGAAACAACTACGGAGAAACAACTACGGAGAAACAACTACGGAGAAACAACTACGGAGAAACAACTACGGAGAAACAACTAAGTAGTTCGTGTATGAAAAGAACAGCAAGGATTTGATCTGCCATGAATGTGGTAGTAAAGTAAAAGTAAAGTAACCCATAGCATTTATTAGTGCCGTAGGGGTGTGAGATGTTTGTGATCTCACATTTCAGAGCTCTGAAATGATGGCGGTAGCCATCTCCTCTCCCTCACAGTCTTTACTTCCCGGATTAATCCTGTACCCATTTAAGGCTGGGTCGACCCGGGAAAAAACATTTCCGCCTCAACTGGGGAATGAACCAAGGACGTCTCATATGCGAAGCCAGTGCGCTAACCACTGTTCTAACGCGGCTCCCGCGTGGTAGATGGCGATTAACGAAGTTCGGGGCAAAACTAGCTCACCCATCCTCATAGGGAGGAAAATATATGCTGAAGTTGGATGTGTCGTGCATAAAAGAACAGATACTGCAGCCAGGTTGTGTAACATGATACAAAGCACTTATTCTCGAGACTACATGCCGCCTGCGAGTAGGATTAGGAATAATTTTATAGAAAATATGAAAATATAGTATTTTTAGCAGCTTACAATTCACAATGTTAACTTTATTTTAATGTTACAAATTTTCTCCAGTCGTTAAAACTATCTTTTTGACCATTCATATTCTCCTTGCAACTATGTATCTGCAGTCATCTGCCGAGTATCTGTCTAAGATATATCAGAAACTATTTACTTGCAAGTATCTTGTCATCAGTGATGTATGATCATTGGACTTAGGGTAAAGTTTCTCAAATTACGGTAAAACGTCCCCAGGGGAGGGGGAGGGGTGACTTCAAGGGGACGATGCAGAGTCAAAGGGGTGTAGAGAGGGTGATATAAGGTCAAGGGGGCGAAAGTGTTACAGGGAAGAACACTGATCACATCAAATTGCACCAAAAGTATTGAAAGTACTTATTATTTTTATGTACAATTGTATTGATAATAATTTAACTCTTACACATGGCCCAGTTATGATTATTGAAACCAGTGAATCATATGTGTGATGCCCATGAGTCAATGATTGTATAATACCAGAAATTTTCAACTTTGCTTATCATCTCCCGCCGATGTTGGATGTGTCGGACCATGTGCGCAAATGAAACGGCAACACAACGCATTTCCATTCTCTGGACTACATCTTGCTGGAAATCTAGTTGGACCATTGTCCTGCTATAAGAGAGAACCAACGCGAGTTTAAGAATGAACGCAGAAGAGGAGGAAACCAGTGACAAGTTTCTGTTGGAAACGCAAGATTTTAAATTGTATTAAAATGAAAATAGTCTAAGACTTTCAATAACAGCAAACGCTGGCTTACAGATACAGTATATCAGAATAATTCACGCTATAAATGATAGTACCCAAAAGTAGAAAGGTTCTACTTTTCAACGTGTGCCTATTATTGTTTTACTTCGAAACAAATTATATTTGGGTACATAATGTTAGCAATTCTGACAGTCTAATAATCAAAGTCAAGCTATAAACCATGACACAACGCATTTCATTCTTTAGACTACATTCTGCTAATCTGTAGGTGATTGAGAACGAACGCAGATGAAGAAGAAGATGCAATCAAAAATCGAGTATTTAAACAAAATGTTACGTAATTTCATTAGTGTCACATACCCTGTGTCACATACCGACCAATTATACAATCTGCAGGAGTTTGAGAACGAACGCAGAAGAAGAAGCCCACTACCAACAAAAAAATGTTTCCCTCCTATGACATAAACGAACAAATATTAACTTTAAATGGATTCTTCCGTTTGTTTTAAATGTTACGGAATTGAGACATCATATATAATCCTTGTTACATATGACAGGTTCCACAATATACTCAGCACACACGAGGGACATCTTCAGAGAAATCTTCTACCCCTGACGCTGAAAGGCAATAAAGGGTTTAGCGAATAGTTAATTCTTATAATTATGAATAGGTAGTTTTACGTGTAGAATGTACTGATTTGGAATCCGTCATAAATGAGCCTTAATGCACTTCTATAAACTTTCAAATTTGAACCAGGCAAATGGGCATTAATGTGTGCCTTCAGTAAATACACTCCTATAAACTTTCAAATATGAACCAGGCAAATGGACATGATTGTGTGTCTTGAGTAAATGATGTCGCACCGTTGAAACATCTTTGATGCCCTCTACGCGATGACTTTTCGCTTAATAATCAAGAACAGAGTTGACAGTTAACAAGACACGGATGTGGGCCTGTACCAAGAACATGATGTATTGCGTAGTCACTCTAACCCAGATTAAAACAACAAAAATGTGACTATGTGATGTGACCAGTGGCGTAGTGTGATTTTTTTTTTTCGAGTGGTGACGCCTAGTTATTTTTTTTTTAGTAGGTAGGTAGCTCTTCCCCCATTTTTCGTCACCAGAAACACGTATTTACGGCACTATAAAAAATATTAACTAATTTTAAGAAAACATACCTTATATGATCTTGATCTTGTAATGCAACTCTATGTGTATGTTCTTCTTTTATGCGAAAAGGTTCAGTACACTCTAAATAAATATTAATTCAGATGAAAGGGCGCTTAATAGTTTCTTCTCAATCGTCTAGGACAGCGGTTCCCTAAGTGTGCACCTGTGGTGCCCAGAGTCTCCAGGGGCACCGCGGCAGCCTCGCCAAAACGAAAGATTTAGACTTGAAATTATCAGGTCTCTAGTTTTGCTACATATTAAGGGCGCCGACGGAAATAATCTGAAGGTTAAGGGCGCCATGGCTTTAAAACTTTTGGGAACCCCTGGTCTAGGAATTTAAACATGACAGACGATTGTTGTTCATGAAATTTATGAGATATATTTTGATTCTCTTCAGGATGCTCATACTTCTTTCACTTCTGGCTGTAGTGGTATAGTCAACACTAAACTAAGTAGTTTTTTTAAACTTCCTAATAGATTGAGTCTATGCCATTTACAACAAAATATGCCGAGAGTTATTTAGGATGTCAATGCTTTGTATCATCAGCATATACGTTATATCGTTAATTTTCAGGTAGGATGCTATCAAAGAATGGGTACTCTTTTATTAAACTACTCAATATATTATGAGGCAATTCTATTCTGTACTCTTTACATGTACTCTCATATACTAAATAAGAGTTCAAAAAACTAATAGCTTATGGCTTATGCACAGATAAATATTCTAAAATAAAGGAGAACCCCGTGTTCAGTTCTCAGAAACACACGTCATCACAAATTATTTCTAAGCATATGCTTGGTCCAAAGCCAGCGTCTGATAGAACGTTTAAATCGCTATTAAAAGATCACAGGTCAGGTATGTTGCAGTTTTTAATGGAAACATTATATATTGTGAACAGTAATGCGTACACTATAATTTTTTTGGCGTCAAGGACAGATCACTAAAAATAAATAAACCTCCGACTATCTTTCTGTAATGATTATAGTCTTTCTATATTATTTTTTTTTCGTTTTATACTCCTGTATGCTTTGAAATTGTAATTTCGTAATACATGTTTGTTTAAAATTGGCGATTCCCCCCCCCCCCCCACATTTACATATATATATATACAAATATACAAATGTTATGATTATTTTAAATAGCTATAAATTTGTGTTGCGCTATTTAAGTTTATTAATAATCGGAGGGGAGCACCGAGTATTTTGGCATCTATTGACGCTGCGCCAATGGTTGTGCCAAACATACATCCAATGACTCTCACACAATTATATATATACATATACATGTATATATTTGTATTCGTTACATGTATATTAACAAGAACATATGTACGGATAAATATGGCACTGTTTCACGTTTTAACTATTTGCACATCTATATGAACCTATCACTTGCACAGTTCATCTTGTCTACCACGTGTGTGTATAACATGTCTACATTCGCCACTTCAGTAAACAATAATATTTTATGTTCTTGATGTTTCACTTTCATTTACTCTCCACATTATTCTTCGGTACCGCGTACTGTTTTCGTTTCTTCTCAGTAAAATGTCTTCTGTATTGTTTTCTATACTATCTTTCTATTATCTTTTCGCTGTTTATGCTGTGAGGCGTCGCAGGATTGAATGACG